>CM072818.1:86342282-86745262 GCA_036937905.1 Salvia rosmarinus
ACTTCAAACCAAAGATCTCTAATAGGATGCAAAATAAGCACGATGTAGCTAAATCTGATAAAAGAACAAGAAGTCCATTTAAAGACGGTTCTAGTAAAGGAAGAGTTGGCTCACGTGAAAAGAAGAGAATTCTTGGTGCAGTAGAGTCTGTAGAACATATGTATGTTAAGGGTGAGAAGTTGCATCAACAGGTGTCTGAAAAATTAGCCATACTGCATGATATTCTCAATGGCCAAATGGATCAACCTGTAGAGGAGAGTCTGAAAGAGACTAGCAGGGAGCTTTTTAGACCTCTGAAGAAGAGAAAAACCTCTTCAGAGGGGACAGTGATTATTCATCATCTGCAAGACTCTCGGGAGTCAAAAGGCATGTCCGATTCAGGTATCAATAACTCAGATGCCCGTATGCCTGCTTCATTGCCAGGATCTGATGCAGTCAGATCTGATTGTGGTTTTGAGGATGGAACAAATAATATTTTAGGACACAACCTGTGCATTCCTCCAGATTTTGACCAAATGGTCACTGGTGACTATATGAAGTTGCTAGACATGGACAATGCTGCTGATGAAGACTCCTTTCGTAGAGCTATTGCCAGGCCCCTATCTCCTATGCAGCCTGAGGTTGAATTTTGCAGGGATGAGAGACTTGGAGTAGTTAGTTCTGATATGCTGGTAGGTAAGAGTATCCAAGAGGAGTTGTCAAATGTGAAGAGTTATCCAGTTGTTACTGAAACAGAGAAGAATCCCACTAATGCAGTATCTAATGGCTCTGTTCCTCCACTGTTGCCAATGGAGCATAATTCTGTTGATTTCTCCAAACATACAGCTTCACATGCAGCAAGTGATGCTCATTGTCAAGAAACCCATGTTTCAAGTGGGAAGTTGGGAGTGCCATATCTTTCTGGTTCTGGACCTGAACAAACTATTAAATCATGTGAAAATGGGATTGCATCTAATCATGGTGAGATTCTAAAGTGTCTTATTGTATCCTCAGACAACAAAGATAATTCTAGCATTTCGAGGATCCTTCAGACAATTTGCAGTTGCATGCCTCAATGTTCGTTTGATCATTCAGTGGAGATATTCATTCAAAATATTATATGCACCATTTCTAAAGCTGAAGATCTCTCAACTAGGTAACTATATTTTTTTGATACGATTCTTATGAGTTATGTGTTTTATTTCAACCCTAAAGCTGGATGGCCTCCAGATACAATTTCGATGGACATCTTAGAAATTTCGAATAGTGATTCTTAATATTTATATACCTGTTGCCCAGGCACATGTAGTACTTGTGTTCTCCATTTCCCATGATTTATAGGCTTGAAGATAAAAATGTAGTTTTTCTGTGATTTCTGTTTGCATGGAAGATCTGAAATGACACCATGCCTTGCCTCACTTGATAGGTGTCTTTTAAAAAGCTTCAAAATGAATAAAAAATTAGCTCAGACTAGCTAAATATAATTCTTTGCTCTGTGGTGGTGTCTGCAGGGAAAAAGCATGTGTGTTCTTGTCGCTAATACTGCCTGCAAGTTCTGAACTTGGACTAAAGAACTCAAGAAATGGTTTGGTTGATAATTTTGTCCATGCTCTTGGTTCAGTGAGTATGCTCTTCAACTCAGGTATTAACAGTCTTAAATTTCATCTGTTGTAAGTTGCAGTTTCTTCCCCCCCCCCCCTCAAACACCAATTATTTTGTTGTTTCTAAGGAATTCTTTCTTTCCTTGCAGCACCATCTGATCCAGCTTTGAAAAGGATGGTTATGGAGTCGTGTGGTTTGGTTGAACTTCTTGATCTCATTGAAGATTTTCTTCAGCAGAGTAAAGTTTTTGTATATGGTGGTTTATCTGCTGAGTCAGAATCCCATGTTACTTCCAAATTGGACTTCATTTTAAATGGAAAGCCTGTAATGCTGTTGGAAGTGGCTGCTTCAGCTCACCTGTTGGTTGCAGGGGGTACTCTGTTAGCATCATTGTGCTCAGCTGTTGACCATATTGGTTATGTTTGTGAGATTTCATGCAGCATTATTAGAATGCAGAAACTTGACCATCCAGTAATGTTGGCTGTTCTTCACGCTTTTGCCCTCGTTTGTGGCTCCAAATACTTTACCCTTCAGCAGTACTCCATGGCTATGACTGTGGTAAAATCCTTGGTTATGTTTCTTGAGAAGCAAACTTTGTCAGCCAATTCTAAATCCTTTTCCTTGTCGGGTGTTAGAAACCCATCTAGCATCTTCTTGTGCACATTGTCCATTCTCGGCAGATGCAATTTCTGTGGAAGATGTCGCTGTGATGCTGTTAGAGAACCTCCAAAAGCAGTGTCATTGTGGGTCATGGCCACAAGATTCACTTGCCTTAGTCAATTTGCTGGTTCCTAGACTATTGCTCCTTGAGGAGGGAGCTGAAGAAGTTTCAGGCTTGGGAGAGGCTGCCTCGTTGAGTTCTGCATGTGATGAGAATTTATGCGACTTCCTTGATATTATTTCTTTGGTTGAGGTTCTAGCTTCAGTCATGGTATGAATCTTGTCTTATATCATTCTGTTGCTAAGATTAGTCATTATGCATTTCAGAGTAGGAAATCCCATTTTTGTGTATCTTTGACACCCCTTTCCCTTCTTTCAGATTCTCCTTGAATTCAGCATTCTTCATTTTATTTTGTATGTCTCACTACCTTCATATCTCTTGATATGCAGAGCTGGGATTGGACATCTGATCACCTCGTAGGAAATATTTGTGAATATATGCAGTTACATTTAACAGAAGGATTCTCTGCCGCTATCATCATACTTCTTGGTCAACTTGGGAGGTATTGTCCGAAAAAATCTGTATGCATGTGTGTGCCTAGTCTATTTTCTGAACTAAATATGAGCCATATATGTGTGAAAGATCATATGGCTCTGTGATAACTACTTTGAGATTCTAATACTACGGTTCCACTGTTTCTACAAAACAAATGAATCATTAGGGACTTAGGGTCCAAAATTTTCATAATCTTATACAAGTATTTTCACTCATCCATCTATAATCATTTCCATTTTAATTATTCAAAGCATCTAACTTCTACATTTGTTGTGCAGGCTTGGAGTTGGTGCTGGCGGATATGAGGATCCTGGTGTTAAGAAATTAAGATGCTGGTTTTCAAAGTTTGCATGCGAAATCACTTTCAAGAGATTGAGTGTTTCTGTCCAATTTGCCCTTATAACTTCTCTGGTTGGCGTTACTCCTGTCAAATTTGAAGAGATCGCTGAAGGTAAAAGCAAAACTCGAGCAGCCATGAGTCAGTCCATTCCCTATAGTTTTATACGGGAGTGGTTTTTTTCCTTGAATCATGAGCAACAGTCATTCTTGAGGTGCAGCTAGTAGATTGTTTTTTCCCGGACGGGTGTTTTAGTTCAGACTTAAGGCGAAAAGAAAGGGTTTCAAAGTGCAGACCCAGTATGTTCAAATTGAGTTTGAGTCCCATTCTTTTTGAAGAATTTTGTGTACAGCCAAGGTCTTCTCTTCTCCAATTTTATCAAGTTAAAACGAGATGTTTATTTCACAATTTTAAAAACGTTTACTTGATATTATTGGAACCTTTGCAGTTTTGTTCAACGTTGATTTAGAAGAAGCCCTGGTATTTTATATGCTCTTCAGTTGCGATCATTAGTTTTGTATTTAGTTTTTCCTCTTTGAATCATTCAGATGCTTAGGAATACCCTTTAGAGGTGGTCCAGTGGTAGAGTCGAACTAGAGCGTGTGAGTTTGTGGCTAAACGTCACAAATTATTTAAACCTTATTAACGGCTTCTTGGAGTTGAGTTCTTACAAATTTAGCGGTTGGAGGAGTTGTCTTACTATTTTGGATAGAGATGAAAGAAATTCTATCAAGTTGTACATGGATGAGGAAGAAGCTTAACGTGGTGTATTATTAGTCAAAAGTTTATTACTTCAATTGTTAAACTATGTCGGGAGACTGAGTCCGCTATTATCCGAACTAGTTGATAACTAAATTTGGAGAATAGTTAATACTCATAATTACAGTCTGAATGTGACTTCATTTCCTCTCGACTTATTATTAGTCCAACAAGTTGCTATTATTAGTTTAATCGTATTTATGAATGCTTTGTAGTTACACATAGTGATGTCAATGGATGTGTTTTATCCAAACTATAACCAATAAATAAATAATGATTCTGGTTCTGGAACCGATCCATTAGATACTAGATCTGGATCGGACCCGGATAATTACTATGAGTCTTAAGCGGTTCGGATCTGAATGAGTGCGGAACCGAATGGACCAAAATCGACAAGAACAGATAAGAACCGAATTGAAATCGAAACCGTTGCTTTATAATTTAATGTGTTATGAGTGATTTCAAATCGATATAGATAAAGTAGTTCAGATATTGAAGGTGAGGACTAAATATTCCAAGTCAAATTGAAGAAATTGCGGCTGTTGTGTTGGCACTCTTTTAATTCCATTTGAAGGTGAGGACTAAATACAAGTCAAATTGAAGAAATGTATTGGCACTCTTTTAAAACTTCTTAATGAAATAAAAAGCCACGAATTTCATGTTTTCTAGTAGTGTTAATACTTTGCTAACCAATCATTACTTCATTAGTAAATACGACGGTTTTGGCCTATCAAGCGACGTGTAAGATTATAATAATCGAATTTTATGTTATCAAAATTGGCTAGTCATTTTATATATATGCATTATTGGAGAATTTCACTTGTCATAAATTTCCGACTTTTGTCGTTACATTAAATAAATTTCAGACTTTGACGGAGTAAATGCTAATGATTCATCCAGAAATAATGGCTTGTACAGAAATTAGAGGTCATGTTTCGATCATGATAGAATATCATGATCTCGACAATTTTAAAGTCAGTGGACCATACGAGATTCTGATTTGTAGAGTTTGCGGGATCAAATTCATCTATGTGCTTTAAATTGGATGTGTCACATATTTATAAATGTATGGTTTACTTCTTTTAGGAGGTGTCTAATTGTGGATTGAAACTTTAATATTTTTTGTGAGTCGGGTCTATTGCCATAAAAAAATTAGTACTCCCTCCTATTCTTATTATATGCCATTCCAAACTTTTGCACACTAATTAATATAAAAAGTATTTCCAAATTAACCTTGATTAATGATAATTAATTAGTAATTAGATAATTATTATTCCAACTAGATCAACAATTGCCAATACGAGAAAGAAGAATGAAAAAAAATTAAAAAATCTCTATTGTCTTCTTCTTCACTAGGGTGTTTGGTATTAATATAAACCAAACACCTCTAAGTCTGCTCCGCTTGGATTTTTCAATCATTCACAAAATTAATTTGGAGCCAAAATAAAATAAAGAGGGCATCACTAATTTTAAAAATCATACTCAACTTTTTTCAATGATATGTTTGCCTCCTTAAAAGCTTTTTCTAATGATGTTTTTTGCTTCCTCAATTTCATCATGAACATGCAATTATATATTTGATTTTAATTTGTTATTTTTATTTACATCCATGTTTCTAAATTCAATTTAACCAAATATAACCAATTTGGGGCCTGGGTGAAATTTGGAGAAGTTTGGTGGATAATTTTATTGAATATAAGAATGAGGATATAAGAAATAAATCATCAAATATTGTTCCATTTTAATATGTAAATTAAATTACAAATGAAGGATGAAATGAAATTTGGAATAGAGGATGAGAGTTAGTAAATTACTCCAACTAATGAGGTCAACTTTAGTAGTGTTGCTCCATTTTAATACATAAATTAAATTACAATGAATATTGAATTTGAAAAGGAAAATGAGATTTAATAAATTACTCCAACTAAAGAGGTATTCTAAATCGACAAATAAATTACAAATACCAAATTATACAAAAAGCTATATAGCAAGAATAGATGAAAGTTTTTTTTTTCTCTCTCTCATAAATTACAAATTATTTGATAGTCATGTGAGATTTTCTTGCACAGGAAAGAGTTCCATTATTTCACTTGTATGGATTTTGTGTTTATCTTGGAAAATAAATACTCTCTCCGTCCATCAAATTATCGATTTAATTCCTTTTTTAGTTCGTTCATTAAAATGTTACTTTCCTTTTTAAACATCAACTTTACATTTTTATAAAATTCACTTATTTATAAAAAACACATAAAATTTTAGTTATCCATTAATATATTCATTTATTAAATGATATACTTTTTATCACATTTTTTACACTCATTATAATTTATTAATACGCCATCAAAATCGATGATCGATTTTGGTGCTAGGAGGACCGAGGGAGTATTAAATTTGAACGGCGTTATCCAATACACATGGCCATGAAACGATTAACGTTACGGGTCCCTTTCACAATTCAATTGCTACTTATTAAGGAATTTACCAAGTACATCCCTATAGATACGTGAGTGTAAACTAATGCGGAAAACGTGTTTGGTCCTAAAAAAAGGAAATGGAAATTACGTGAAAAATTTGACGCTGATAGAAACGTGAGGTGTGAGTTTATTTGATTTTTTTATTTTATATATATGTGTCTATTCCTCGAGAGGGACTTTATTCTATTAAATGTCATTTTTTTACAGGGTGGATGGCGATAATTATCATTTTCTAGCAAGTTCATTATTTTTCGATTTCATGATTGATATTATGTTTTTCATCATATATAAGTACGAAGTATTATGCAATTTAATATAGGAAAATCGTTAGATATACTTTCGTTGCCTTGAATTCAGTTTGCCTTTTTTCTAATTAGCAAATCAAAGTCTGGAATTAAAATAAGAAGCGAATATAATATTTGGCAACCAACAAAATCTATAAACAGTCCAAAAGTTATGATGGTATTCAATAATTTTCCCTTAGAAAAAGGTATTTAATAATCTATATCTGCTTTTTTATTTTATTTTATTTTATTTTGGAGGAAGAAAAGAAGACGAAAACGAGACTCATGATTGTCTCTTCCAACGCAGCCAAACAACCCCTTATTTCTCTTCCATTTCCGACTTCTCATCAAATCACAATGAAAATGGTGGATAAAAAATGGTCTCCATCTGCATTCTGTTGTATAACAACTTTCCATTTCTCTCCACAGATTCTCAACTGACGCCACCACCTCCCCCTCCCGTAGTTTCAGAATTCCGGTCGACGTCCGTCGCCGCCACCTGCAGCAACAGCTACTCCGGCAGAATTTTGACACATTCAGCCAACCTCGCCTCCCAAATCCCTTTTCCCCTGCGTATAATTTCAAATGGATGAGCCGCTCCTCTCTTACATTAACACTGGCAGGCCGCCACCGCTGTGCCCACTGCCGGAAAACAACGAAATCTGCATTCCGCCTCCAATCACCCCATCATCCAGAGAAATCAAAGACATGCTCATTTTCGGATCGCCCTCATCCTCATCAGGTTTCAAAGATTCCAACCTCCTTGACGCGTTGAGCGCAACACTCGCCTCTCCCAGAATAGGTAACATCGATAGCGAAAGATTGAATTTTGATAATAATAAGAAGAAATCGAGCCATGACCCAGAAAGCCTACAATCATGGCTGAGTGACCCTAATTATCCAGCCTCAAAAAGCAACCTCCACCGCTCCAAAACCGCCCCAGCCATGGCGACAATTAATGAAATCGATCATTGCTCGCATGCGAAGCCGCCGCAGTTTGGCACACCCTCAATCGTAAAGCAGGGTGTGATTCTCTTGCTCATTTACTTGAGCTTTGGTGTGATTATATACTCTTTGAATATGGATGATTTCACAGCCACTCGAACTCACCCCGTTGTAGATGCTTTATATTTCTGCATTGTGACTATGTGTACAATTGGTTATGGTGATATAACTCCTGATAGCACTGCAACAAAGCTGTTTTCCGTCACTTTTGTGCTTGTGGGATTCGGTTTCATCGATATTTTGTTAAGCGGGATGGTTAGTTACATGCTTGATTTGCAAGAGAATTATCTGTTGAAAACTATCAAGAGTGGGGGTGCTCATGATCCTCGCTCTTACCTCATTGATGTGAAGAAGGGGAGGATGAGGATACGGATGAAGGTGGCGTTGGCGTTGGGCGTTGTGGTGCTTTGTATTGGAGTTGGGGTTGCTGTGATGCATTTTGTGGAGAGGCTTGATTTGTTGGACTCATTCTATCTGTCTGTTATGTCTGTCACCACGGTTGGATATGGGGATAGGGCGTTTAAGTCTTTGACCGGGAGGCTTTTTGCGTCCATTTGGTTGCTTGTGTCGACTCTTGCTGTTGCTAGAGCCTTCCTCTACTTGGCCGAGTTGAGGGTTGATAGGCGGCACAGGAGGATGGCTCAGTGGGTGCTGGGACAGGATATGACTGTCGCACAGTTTCTTGCTGCGGATATTGATAACAATGGCTTTGTGACGTGAGTGCTTATCTTTGCTCGTGTTAATGCCAGTTACGTTTAGAGCTAAACGTATATCTTTGTTTTGAGTATTTATGACACATGATTGATGCCTTGATAATTTTATCTTGAGATAGATAATGCTTTAGCTGGGAACCATTCTCAAATTCTTGGTAGTTTCATGTAGGGAGTATGTGTTACATAGAAATAAAACTCACAAGTTTTGCGGTTAGGACCTTCATTAATATTAGAGCATTTAGAACAAGACAGTTCCAAAAGAGGTTATATAGGTTTTTTCTTTTGATATATTCTTTTAGTATAAGCAAGTGTGTAAGTATGAATATATGACCTCGCCACTAACTTGCAAGTTGCAAGCGATAGTTATAACTTTGATCACATGGTTGTTCACCCATTGTAATATAGTGAGGCCATACATCATGTTCCTTCCCTTTCTCTCATTTGTGTTCTTTCTCTCTATTTTGAATGATTTAACTAGGATGTGTTAGAAACTTAGAAATATTGTGTGATGATACCCTAACGAGAAAGAATGTCAGGCTCTTGGGTTTCTTCTCGTCCCAACTTTCAGAACATAATTGTTTGTGCTTGAATTCATATGTCCATGTACCCTTGCAGGCTAGATTTTGAAACCGAGGGAAATCTCGTTCTTTCAAAATCATAGTGCAGTCTATTTGAAACTATAGTTTGAAGCTTTTGCTCGAGTGTGTTTAGTTGTCATGCTTGTAGCTCAATGAAAATTTACTCAAGCCTTTGTAGCTGATCATAAATCAATTGTGCAGCATCTGCTTACACTTAATACGTGCTTACACTAATTATAACATCAAGATTTTATAATAAATATATAATGTATCAACAAATCTATATGATCAGGCTTGTATTTCACCTTCATAGCACTGTTGGAAGAGAACTAAGGCTTCCTTTTCGTTTCTCCTTTTCTAATGTTTCCCTAATTCCACATGTGCTGTTGCAGCAAATCAGAATTTGTAGTATACAAGCTCAAGGAGATGGGCAAGGTCACAGAGAAAGACATTTTGCAGATATGCAAACAGTTTGAACGGCTCGATGCAGGAAATTTCGGAAAGATCACTCTCGCAGATCTTATGGAAGGTCACCATTGATACAAAATTACACAAGATGAACTTTGATACAATGCTGTCTCCAATCAGTCATGGGACAGTGATATTGCGGCTTGCTACTAAGATGAGACGAGGCGCTGTGAGATGCTCGAATTATACAACAATGCCACCTTTGCTCGTCGTTGTGATAGGCTGAGCCGCTGCCAGTTCTATACCTGGTAAAGTTTCAGTTGTATCTTCGTATATATGAGGATATCGCGTAGGAGTGAGCTGTGTTCAGTTATGGTGGTGTTCAGTCTCGGCTCGACTGGATTTAGTCATACATTCAAATTTTTGATAATGAATTAAGGTGTATATGATCCCTCCCTGTATTGCCCCCCTTTTTTGGCTCTAATTTTTGCCATTTAATGGGAACTGGAAAATGTAAATTCTAGCACTTAGCGATTCGAGTTTAGTAGACGATCCATTTTAAATTTTAAATATCACTTGCCCTGCAATCGGATTGGGACGGATCGCCCTGCTCAAAACCCATTAAATTTTAAAAAGGTTACCGAACATTTGGCGATATCGGATGTAGATCCATAGTTTAATGGTGACTCATTATGGTTTCGACCGAATCATTTCTTATGGGAAAAATAGAGAAAACCCTCTATTGACCATCTAAGTTTAAATCGACGTAATTTGAGCTAGTTTTATCATATCGATTCAAAATCACTCATAACACATTAAATTATAAAGCAACAGATTTGGTTCTAGTTACGGTTGGAAGACCTAGGCAGTTGTTCCAGACCGGCGAGATCGTCCCATAGTTGATGGTCCTAGTCCGGTCCGGATCCGGCTAATGGGTCGGATAGTAACTAAAACTATAACCTTATGCAATAAGCCTACTTGTACTTTACAACAATTGGGACTTGCCCTGCAATCGGATTTTGAAAAGGTTATAGTAAATAAAACTATAACCTTATGCAATAAGTAGTTCAAACTAAACACTAAATTTAAGATTTAAAGTAACCAATTTTAATTTTTTCAATTCTTTTGGTCTCAAAAACAAAAGAAAGAAGAAGATTTTAAAGTAACCAATTCCCAAAAATGAAAAAATAACATGACAAAGTCTCATATAAAGACATTTTTATGACACGATGCATGTAAATTATATTCTAATTTAGAATATAGAGCGTGATTTCTATACGTCCTCATATCCGCACATGAGAACGTTCTCATAATAGACAATCTCAAATAACAAATTCCGGCCCTTATTGGATCACATGCTGCTTTGATTTTGACACAACTCGGCCCAACAATAGCTCTGTCCCAAGTCATGAATATGGTAATACGGGCCGGGCCCCCATAAAAGTAAATTTATCTAATTATTGATGCAATTATTGTTCCTCTTGTTGAAGAATCACAAAACAAGTATTTGATGGGATAAAGTATATAATAGTGCTATACTATCATGTGTTTGTCAATATATAAAGGGAGTGTATACTTTTCATGATTAGCATTTTGAATGATTGATTATTGATGGATTAAATGTGTCATAAGATAATTTTTATCTATCAATCCTTTGTTTACTACAAAGAATTAGTGAAATATTAAAATTGGGATAAATAATTCTCTCTTTAATTTAGAGGATTATTTCAATCCTACCTATATTGGTTGGATTAAAATTAATGAAGAACAATTCAAAGGATTAAAATAATCCCGGGCTTTGGTATATCCTCAAATATTAATCCTTAAAAGTAAACATTTGATTAGGTTGAATTAATTTTATCTATCCAACCTAATCATGCAAAGTAAACACCACCAAAGAGAACTAATTTGCCGTTCACAATTTGTAAGAATTTTTCGTGAACTTCGCTGATATTTAATCCACGTCAATATTTTTTCTTTTAATTTTTTTTATTCTAGTGTTTCATAAATTATTGTCAAAATCATCAATACAAATTACATACAAATCAAATAGATGAACAAAAGTGCATTTATTTTTTATTTTTATGTAATTTGTAAATTTGATGGTCTTGACAATAATTTATAGAGTACTAACATAAAAAAATCAAAAAAAAAAAGATATGGATGAAATATTAGGAATACTGACCAAAGGTGCTCACCAATTGCGATCGACATATAAAGTTATATATAAAATTAAGTATGATCGTATAAAAAAGATGGACTAGGATTATTTTTCGATGACCTTGACTAGTGAACAGACAAAATTAAAAAATAAAATAAAATCAAAATATGCGATAGAATCAATAAGAACTTGGAGAAGAGAAAATTACGGCACGACCCCGTCAACCCCTCTAATTTTAATAATTTGTTGCTAGCCTTTTGCTTTAATATTCTTAATTAATATATAATAATTTTGCCTAGATTATTGTCCCACAATTAAAATACTATTTGGCTTTTCTCAACCCATGTAAGTAGCCATGGGTTGAGTCAAATAGAGCACATCAAATGTTTGGTCAAGAACATAGGGAGTCGTGACTGAATCCAAACAACGAGACCTTTCACATTTGAACAAGCTAAAATGCTTAATTCATTCAGCTACACACACACACACATATATATATATATATATATATATATATATATATAGGGATGGATCATAGGTGCACGATATTGGTGAGAAATGAGAATTTGAGTTTAACGTATAAAGTTGTTTCAGTGTGAATTTGGTGCAACAAATTTATACATTTAGTGCAACAACTTTATAGTTAAATGAGCGTTATCATTTCTCACCAATATTGTATTCTCAGTTAATCATTACTATATTATATATATATATATATATATATATACTCATTCCATCATATTTAAGATGATCGTATTTATTTTTGGATTGTTATCTAAGATTATCTGTTTCTTTTTAAAAATAATTATCTCTTCAAAATTGTGGGATTTACCTACTTTTTATCACTTTAATTACTTTATATTCTTCTCATAAATAACTGTTTCGAAAAGAAATGAACCGTTTTGAATGTGATGAAGAGAATATTATTTTTAGTAACCAAATTGGGGTGTTTAAATAGTTAGTTTTGACCAATTCAAAACATTCCAAGTGGAGTAGATGGATATTAATGATTAGAATTATTGACTTTGAGTTACGATGTCTTTCTTGGTGAAAGAAAAGAAAGCCCACGAGTTGCAGTTTTAATTCTATATTTACTTTTACTAGTGTATTCAAGTTTTTGATATATTTTTTTTTTAACATAGGCGGACCTAGGGGTAACCGGCTCCAGCTTTGCAAACCCTAAATTTTTCTTCCATTTATGTATTATATTCAAAAATTTTAAAAAGTAAAATAATTAAAAATTAAAACAAAATTGTTATTGTTGGATTTTCTTATATTTTTACCCATGAGAAAAGCCCATAAGAAGGTTATAAGAATGAAAATGGTCAACCACCATTTTGAAAGGAGAAATGAAGTAGCAAAAAGAAAAATTAGAACCTTTTTTTCCTTTTGGATTTTCGATGACGCGGAAAAATTCCATTTTCTGGGATTGAGCTGTTAGATCATTGTGATTTTTGGACGAAGCTTCACAAGATACGGGCCAATGTTTTGACTGTGGAGATCGGATTTTGAGTTTCAAAGGTCGAGTTTTGTCGATCCGAATAGAGGAGAATTTCGATAATATTTTTCTTGATCTTTGCTCGATTTTGATTCCATACATCTTGATGTGCTTATTTTGAGTGTATGATATTTTGTATGCCTCTAATATAATTTAGAGAAGATTGTGTCTTGTTCATTGTTGATTATAGTGGATTTAAACGACTCTAGTAGTCCGTGGTTTTTTCTTCTCTTTCCTTTTAAGAGGTTCTCCACTTTAAAATTTTGTGTCTCCTTATTGTTGTGTGCTTACTATTTTGACATATCGATGTTTTGGAATACCCTATTTTTTCAAAGGTTCATACAGTTTCTAATGCACCATCAGTGTTTGTTGATATTGCTCTCTGCCCATTCGAATATAATCAAGTTCAATACAAAGTCAATATATGATAAGATATTGAAGATCATCTCTAATTGGGATGGATTAGTAGTAAAATAGATTTTAGTTCACTCCATCATCAAAGATCACACATTCGTAATATAATCAAGATATAGAAAGTCAATATATGATAAGATATATAATATCATCTCTAATTGTGATGAATTAGGAGTAAAATAGATTTGAATAGCTAAAAGATCACACGTTCGAACTCCACTAATATTTAAATTGGTCTGAGCCCGTTACATACACTTTTACAAGCATAGTTGATCCCGCATGCAAAATAAATGCTCTTTGGATAAGTAAATATGTACGTTGGCCGTCACTATAAATGATAATGTAGTATTTGACGATTTTCTATCCATTTTTTGAAAAATATATAAAATTTGTAACTATGCTATTTTGTTTTTTGAGCTCATTATTATATAAGATTCACATGAAACAAATTAAAGGCCTTTTATTCATTTTCTTATCATGATTAATTAATACTTTAATAGAATCAATTGTTCATAAATATTTTCAGTTCGATAAAAGAACGAATATACAAATTGAGGTAGATTTAAAACGACACTCCAGGATAAATCGCTATGGGCTTCCAAGTGGAGCCTTTGAATTGGTCATAAGCTGACTTTATAAATTTCTTCAACAAATCAATCAATTAGTCTTACATTTTTTCTATTGATTTCAAAGCAGTAAGCCTGACATTATTATCAAATTGGAAAAGTCATTTTTTCTCATGCAACAGTGTTTTAGAGTGTAATTTCATTTATCATAATTGTTATTTCAATCTTACATTTAATCTTTATATGAATATTGAGGTGGTGTTCTGTAGGATCATCCATATGTGCGGATGGAGCTCCACGTGCCTAATCTAACACTTCATGTCTGACCTATTGCCACCTTAGAAAAATAGTTATATTATGTAAATGAGACATTGTTTGAAAGCAAATAATAATTTTTTTAGATCCAAATGAGATTTTTATTTATATCAAATCATACAATGAATGTTAATCTAAATAAATCTCCATATTTATTCATAAATGATATTTTGTTTAAAAGCAAACGAAACGTTTATTTACAAAAAGTGATAAAATAAATATATTTATGAATGAGACTTTGCTCAAAAGCGAATGAGACATTTATTATAACAAGTTAAACAATATATATATTTGTGAATGAGACTTTTGTTAAAATTGAGACAATTTTATTATTATTATTGGTATTATTAGGGTTGTTGGTTTGGGCATGGGTTGACTTTGGGAACGGCTCTATTCCGCTAATCAGGTCGACCTGATCCAATTTTTTATGATGAATATTTATCTAAATACTATAATGTATATGACTTTATATATTTTTAAAATGAACATATATCTAATTATATATGCCATAATGCTGTTTGTTGTATTTAATATTTATATATAGGAGGGATCATATAATATCCAAGCCTCAAGTAGTATATAGTACTTAATCCCATCCATTCATCTCATAGATCCTATGATGAAGTTTTTTTATTTTTTGGCTGATTTCGCTAAAGTAAGGGTAGAATCATAATTTGATTTGTTATGCGATATAAAAAAAAGCATGCAAATTGTTTAACAGAGTCATACATATAGTCAACATGCATGTAATTGAACATAAAAATGCATATGAATTTCGATTTTAAAGCATGTTGGAGACTTGTTGTATCACACTTTCCGCACTCATTAGCCAACATACACTTTATGTTATTTTACATGTATGACTGTTATTTTTTATGCATAGAATGTGTTTTGTTGTCATATCCTATGCTTGCAGACATCTTGTACATCTAGTACACCACATAAATTTTGTCCCTACAAAAAATTGGTTAAACATGCAAAATTTTATGCGTCCGGATGTTCAAAATGTATAGTTCAGATTGAATATTATATATTATCTTAAAATAATATACTATCGAAACCGAACCATATATATATATATATATATATATAGTTTGTTTCAAATAAGAACTATTCTTATCCTAAAAACTAATAACCAAACGATTATTATGAAAGTTGATGAATCCGTTGAAAAGTTAATGAATTCAAAAATTGTAATTTTTCACCGGGTTCGAATCCCATGAGGCGAAAATTCTATTTTTGGATTGATAACTTTCCCAAGGATTTCATCAACTTTCACTATGAATTCATCATTTTGGGTTCTCACGTTCTCACGATAAAATGGTTCTCACGTTAACCTCCCTATATATATATATATATATATATATATATATATATATATATATATATATATATATCAAACTAAAATACAACATAAAAACTGATGATGATTTTGTGTAAGACTTTACTAAGGTTCTATAAATTTCGGATTTGTCAATATCCAAAAGATTCCTTTCTAGAAAAGTGAGAATTGAATTGAATTTTACATGCCTAACAAATAATCTACCTGCTCCCTCTTACGCATTGACGATCTTTTCCATAAGAATGCCAACAAATATTATATATTATGTCGCGTATAATGGACACAACGTAGGTCAATAATTTCATGCCATTTCATTATTATTTTACACCCAGAAAATCTTTCCACTTAAGCTACCCAGTATTATCGGCTTGTTTCCAATTATTTGGTCCAATAATTCTTCTATACTAATAAAAATAAACAATGCGTTATGAGCCAATTATTATAAATCTTTCGAAAACCCTACATTTTGGGATGCAGGTTTGTAATTATTTCGCCATTCTCTATAATAAGTTGCACTACTCGTATTCCGTGAACTACTAGATAGTCGGGACGAGAGGATTTAGAAGAATGAATGAGTAGAGCGTGGTTTTAACATTCATAGTACGTGTCTCATACATGAATTTATGAATGTATATAACTCACTCTGTTAAGTTAAACAATCTAAGCAAGTTAGCCACGATTGCAAATAGTAAAATTTTAACATAATATGTTCAATCAACAATTGATCTACACAAATGTAGTAAGCTCTTTAAAAATATGTTCAAATAAAAATCTTATTTAAACTAAGAATTATTTTAACCATTAGATCGCTACTCTTAGCTCTCCCTATGGTGACATGCTATCACAATGCACCATAACGGGAGATATGAATATCTTCTAAGAAATTTCTTAACCATTAAACTTCTTCGCCATGACTTTATCTAAAGCAATGAATTCGGATTCCATTGTAGATCGAGCTATCTGAGTTTGCTTAGAAGATTTCCATGACATCGCTCCTCCACCTATGGTGAACACGAATCCACTTGTGGATTTGGAGTCTTTGTATCGGATATCCAATTTGCATCATTGTATCCTTCCAAACAATGGATATCTTGTGTAGTGTAAACTATAGTTCAAAGTATGTTTTAAATACCTTAGAACTCTAGTTAATGCGGTCCAATGATCCTTGCTTGGATTACTTGTGAACCGACTCAACTTGCTAATTGAATATGCTATGTCGGGTCTTGTACAATTTGCTAAGTACATTAGACTTCCAATGACCTAGCATAGTCCATTGGGATATCGGGTCTCCTCGATTTTTGGCTAAGTGTAGACTTAAATCAGCGGTGTCTTAGCGGGAGGTAGATCATAAGCTTTGAATTTATTAAGCACGTTCTCAACATAGTGAGATTGTGATAAGACAATTCCATCAGATGATTCATAAAGACATACAATGACAAAATTATCGGATGTCCCTTTAATGTAAACACATTTGTCGCATTCGACATCATCACTTGGTCAATTTCTCATGCCATTGTTTGGGTGCTTGTTTAAGTCCGTATAAAGACTTAACAAGTTTGCAAACTTTGTTTTCTTGTCAGGGATAACAAACCCTTGAGTTGTTCCATGTAAATTTCATCTTCTAAATCCCATTTAGAAATCTTGTTTTACATCCATTTGATGTACTTGAGATTATGCGGTAGTATAGCAAGTAAGCGTTCTTATGGATGTAATCCTTAACGGTGAGTATGTATCAAAGTAGTCATACCTTCCTTTTGTTTATAACCTTGGCTACTAAGCGTGCTTTGATTTCCCAGTGTGATTGTTTAAGTATCACTTGGTGTAGGTGTTGGCTCAACATTTGGTCCAATATTTTCTACGAATTTTCTTCATAAGTTCTCTTTTACTTGATAAGTAGCATTTCTTGATTCTATGGTGGTGAGTAAGGTGCGTTGTTTGATGAATAATACCGTTTTCACGACAAAATTCTTCAAACGGTGCAACATACTACGCCACCACGATCACTTGAATCATCTTGATTTTGGCATTGAGTTGATTTTCAACTTCACTTTTGTAACTTTTGAAAGCTTGAATGCTTCGTCTTTGCTTCTCAAAAGATACACGTAACAAAATCTTGTGCAATCATCTATAAATGTTATAAAATAATTCTTTCCACCTCTAGTTTGCACAAGTTTTAAATCACATAAGTCGGTGTGAATCAATTCTAGAGGTGTAGTTGATCTTTCCACGGAATGAAAAGGTTTCTTTGCCATTTTCGCTTCAACACAAATTTCACATTTATTATGTTGATCAAAAGATATCTTTGGCAATAGTTCTAAATTCACTAATCTTGTAGTGTATTTAAATTTGCATGTCCTAATCTATGATGCCATAAATTAGGAGACTCGATCACATATGCAGCGCTTTCTTTATTTCATCATTGGAGATTACATTGAGTCGCTAAGCTTGAAAAGGCCATTATCTAGATAGCCTTTTCCTATAAAGTGACCATTTTGGTTATTACAACTTTGTGCTTCAAACACTAGTCTAAAACCGACTTTGCTCAAAAGCGAACCGGACACAAGATTCTTGCGAATGTCGGGAACATGCAGCACGTTGGTCAACGTCACTTTCAATCCCAAGTCATCTTTAGCACAACTTTTCCGTCCAACGATCTTGGAAGCTGCGGAGTTGCCCATGTACAACTTCCTCTTTTCGGTGGCGGGTTCATAGGTGGAGAACATTGACTTATCGGCCAGATGTGCTTTGTAGCACGATATCAACCCACCACCCGGTTGGGTTGCCTACCATGTTGACTTCATCTACAACGGCGGATAAATCGAGTTCGGATAAGTCGAGGGTGCCGTTTTTCCTCCGTCACGTTTGCTTGTTGATGACCATCTTTCTTCTTTGGTTTCAGCAATCCTTCGCCATGTGCGGGTTTGCCACAGTTGTAGCAATCTCCTTTGATCTCTTTTGCTTTTGGTCTTCGCTTCTTCCCGTTGAACTTGCGTTTCTTGTTGTTGGTGCTTGATTCGCTAGATTTGCCTTTGCCTCCATAGACGATTTCTTTGCCATGTTGTCGAGTTGCGGTTGTCTTCGATCCTCGATCGTACAATAAGATCTTCAAGTCCCATCTCCTTGCGTTTGTGTTTGAGATAGTTCTTGAATTCTTTCCACATTGGTGGTAATTTCTCGATCATCATGACAACTGAAATGATTGAGAAAGTTCCATACCTTGACGAGAATATCGTGAAGGATCAACTGGAGTTCTTGCACTTGTTCAAGTACCGTCTTGCCATCCACCATTTTGTAGTCTAGGAGGCGTCCGACGATAAACTTCTTTAGACCGGCATCTTCGTCTTGTATTTTGTCTCTAAAGAGATCCATAGTTCCTTGACGTCTTGGCATTAGAGTAGACACTATAGAGTGTCGTCTAACCCATAATATGTTCAAATAAAAATCTTATTTAAACTAAGAATTATTTTTAACCATTAGATCGTGAAGATCTACGGTGATGTATCACTTTTACTTGATAAGTGCATTGTGCACCATCCGGGTTCGAATCCCATAAGCAGTGAAAATTAAAATATATTCGTTTAATGCATTAATTTTCAAAGAGAATGCATTGTTGTTATGTTTGTATGATAATAAAGATTTTTATAATAACTCACCCATATATATATATATATATGTCCCCGCATTCAAGTATAAGAGAATTGTTTTTCCTTACCGCCAACTATCTTTTTAGGTACCGAAAAGTGAAAGTTAAAGAAAAAGAAGTACATCAATAATTTAGTCAATAAATGGTACAGCAAATTTATATACGTGTAACAAGTTAACTAAATTTGGTAGTTGCCGATTGCTGTACTTCATGTAGAATTCCTCCAAGTAAAGTACTTTTATAGGTAATCTGAGGCCTAATTATATTTTTGTTATTTAGCAACCATCCATCTAAGATACTAGGAATTTCAGAATTTTCATAAATTAATTAAATTGTAGAGATAAAAATGATCGAATGATAATGGGAAAATTCTAGTTGATTTTATTTGATGTCCATGACCCTCAACGTCAAGTAAAATGCAATTTTAACTTGTGACTATTGGGGTCGTTTTTTAGTCACGTATTGGACTATTCAAAAATCGAGCAATTTTAGTCAAGACTCTCTCTCTCTCTCTCTCTCTTTTCCGGCAAAATTTGAACACAGTACATATATAATACTTCATCCGTCTCGTTATTGTTGGTTCCTTTTTTTTGCACGTAGATTAAGGATAATTATATTTTATGTGTAAAGTAGTATGTGACGCGAAATTTGAAGCAATTTTTAGTGTAAAATTATTTTCTTTTTTGGAATGGACCAACAATAGCGGGATAGCCCAAAAAGAAAAACGAGCCAACAATAATGAGACGAATGATGTATCTTTTATTCACCTTGTGTCTAATATTCATTTTGAGCCTTTAGAAGATTCATAACATTTTTTTAACTTCTATTATTATTATTATTATTATTATTATTATTATTATTATTATTATTATTATTATTATTATTATTAAAAATTTAACTCATGGGGACTGCAATCACTACTTTCGGTGCACATTGGATAAACTCTATGATCTTATGTAATAGCCTGCAAACCACACTTAGATACTCGACATACATTATCAAAATGAAATACTCTATCCGTCCACCAAATACGTTCATTTAATTCCATTTTGGTCCGTTCACAAAAAAATGTTTATTTTCATTTTCTGGAATAATCAACTTCATATTTTTACACTAAACATATCCACTTATTTACAAAAAATACACTCATGGCCCACCTTTTTACACCTATTATCTATTAATATATTCATTTATTATCTTCATGATCCACCTTTTTACACATACTTACTTTACATTCATTACAATTTATTAAAATCGGTACCACTAAAATCAAGGAACGAATTGGTAGACGGAGGGAGCAGAGCTGGCTTACAATTGATGAGCCCATTTGTGATTTAAGACAAATAATACTTTTATATAGGTTATGAGTTTCTGTGTGTTTTTTTTATAGTGTGGAAAGCGTTTAAATATTTTGTCACGGCAAGTCAAGATGAAGACAATAAACTTGAACGAATGATCTGACGCACCACCTTTTAGTTATTATAGAAAAGGAGGCTGCCTAACCTTAGCCACATTATTTGTCTTTATGGCTTCTATAGTCAAACTTTTATACTTCCACATCCGATCCATATATACGAGTAGCCTCACACTCAAAGTTTTAAATGAGATGTAACATAAAACTTCATTTAATATTTAATAATTTCATTTGCTTGGTTGAACAATATTGTAATTTGAAACTTATCGATATCTATAATTAATACCAAAACACATATTACATATACGAGCAGCGATTGTATTTAGCGATAAGAATAGTAGTATTTCTTTTTTACACGTAGATTAAGAAAAATTATGTTTTGTGTGTAAAGTAGTGTGTGATACGAAATTCAAGACACTTTTTAGTGTAAAAAGTGTTTTCTTTTTTGGAAACAGGTAACAACTTAATGGACCCAAAAAAGAAAAACGAGAGCCCACAATAATGGGACGGGGCAGTATAAAATCGAAATTTTACCAAAAAACATATTATGTTCGTGTGTGAATCTAATGTAAGTTTCTTGGAGCAAAGAAAGCAAAAGTTCTGCCTTCCAATTAAGTTAGTCTTAAAGAAGGCAGTTTTATCCATTAGCAAATAAATTAAATGTAATAGTTCATCTTTAAAAAAAAAAGGTATCCACTTTGGTTAAAATGGAACTTATCTTTTTTTTTTGCAATGGCATTGAGCCCAAATTATTTTCGACAAATACTAGTACTAGTATGTAATAATGAAAACACAAAATGATGAAAGGAAAATTAAAAAGCAATATCAATTAAATTGCAGGGATGGAAAAAGAAGTTAGCGCCCAAAAGGTTAGGAGACAGCTAATAGAATGGTGGCGAGCGAAAGAGGATCGCCCACGTGCCTGTCATGTGTCGGCTTCGGTCAAATGCCGGTGCACCGGTGGGGACACGTGTCGACACCGATTAACCCAGTTTTGCCCCGACTATCACAACTTTGACCGCTCTCGTGATTCCACTCCTGACCCCATTCGTTGACTTTTTTGTCATAGCTACTTAATCTTAATTCCTTCCACCTCCACTTTATTTTCTCTAATCACTCACTTTCTCGTCTCCTAAATCACTCAAGTGTTACGAACTTATACCACTGCTACAACAGTCCGATGCTATTCCATTGCCAAATCCAACAACAGAATACATTCTATTGTGTTTGTATTGGCCTAGTAATAGAGTGATTAATGTCCGATGTCAAAGACCTTAGGTTCAAGTACATCGTGATCAGGGACAGATCCATAAATTTAGTGTGGGGGGACTGAGTATAACACGTATGTAGTCGGGGATGGACGTAGAAAAATTTTACTAGTTGTATTTACTTGATACTCTAAGAGAATGGTTATGAGAGATGAGGAGTGTCGTCTCCTTTGAGTGCAGATTACACTTTTTATTTAAGTATATATCCATTCTCTACTTCGATAATTATTTCTTTTAATTTCTGTAGACGTATTTCAACTTGTTTTTTCCTTGCCCCACCCCTAACCTCATTATACAAAATTATCTTGAACATAAATATTTTTGTATGAAAAATATTAGATTTTACAGTTGGAGTTCATCCATTATTGGTTATATTAATATTTGTAAATATAGATTTTTAATTAACTAAATGATGTTAAGTCTAGATTTTTATATAGCACTTTTAGAGGATTTTTTTTTCAAATTTTATCGCTTTTCTGCAAGAAATATTATATAATTTGTATTAAAACTTATGAAAAGTATATAAAGAATTTGATTAAACTAACTATTGCAACTTAAAAATATATATATTCGTAATCTTGTGAAAATAACAATAAGAAACTTCCTAAAGTATTAGAACTATGATTAATGAATATGGAACAATTGAGAGTTGGAAAAAAAATTTAAATTTTCCATTCGCGTGATTATACTAGAAAAAAATGATCAATTCCTTGTTCAAAATCGTGGAAAATTATTAACCAAAAGTAAATCAAATATATTATGTAATTTTGTTCATATATGCTGCTTCATATCATGTAAGGATTATGAGCTTTAAATTAAAATTTTAATTATTTGGGGTGGGCTAAATTGAAGTTGGGCTACATATAATATATATAAACATAAGGAGAAATTTTGGAGTTGCACTGAGCTGGAGCCCAGTGCAACCAATGAATAAATCCGCCCATGATTGACACGACTTTTAAATTTTTGTATTTAATTAAAAAATAAAAATGCATTCTGTGTAGATTTTTAGAAACGAACAATTTACATTAATTTGGAACATGTCCGTCACCGAAGTATTCTAGTGACGAAATCCTCTCAATCAGTGACGGATATTACCATTGGTGATTACCGATTGTTTTGTTGTGAGTGGAAAAATCCAACTTACTGTTATTCTTTCTTTTTGTAATGAATTTTATCCTCCACCTCATAAAGAAGAGCAAAATTAAAGGGTCTGACTTTCCAAATATGTGAAGTGGAATACGATGTGGAATTAATTGTTTTTCTATTGTTTCTAATTATTCATAGTCAATTGATAACAAGAGGTGTGCGTAAAAAACAGGAAGCATGTCCACAATTCATTACTTGATAAGACTTGAATAAAGCTGGCGTGATGCGTCATTTTTAATATATAAAAGAGTCTTTTTCAACGAAATTATTCTTCTCAAACTTTTATGGGTCTTCTGATCAGATATCATATTTATAAAGGTAATAAAATTTAATTAATTAGTCCGCGATATATTTGGATTACGTGCTCACACACATAAATATAGCTTTGGCTTTGTGCCGAATCACAAATAATTTTGTTTTCTACGAATGCAGTCTAAACCACTATGAAAAAAGAAATATTATAGTCAAATTGATAATAGTACATTATTTATATCTGTTTAAAACCAATTCCTCTCATTCTTTATGGTACCAATAGAATGAAGAAGTGTGACTGTGTGAGCACTTGACTACTTGTACTAGCTAGTATCGTACATATCCAAAATCTACCGCCAAAAACCTAGAATAATGTAATTAAAAAAATTAAAATTATTTAAAAAATAAATTGGCTTAAGTTGTGGAGAAAAAGAATCGATTATTTTTTCCATAGTAGAGTCACAGTTGCCCTGTTTTTTTCTCCACTTGTGCTTTTATTTTGATAGTACATACTATGTATATACATGTAATATATATTGTTAACATAAAAAATGGAGTATAATATTAAAACAATACAAACTAGGAAGATGTTGATCTTATATATATGAACTTTGGTTATTCGTCTAGAAATATGCGAGGCTGATCTTTTCTTGTTTCCCCACCAAATTTAATTAATAAACTATAATTAACTCATGTAATCTCCTCAGTTTAATCAAAATCATTATTTTCTCGTCAAAGCTTTTTAAATAAATGATACCGAAGCAAATCCAAGCCCTTGTCAAACCTAAAGCTCATATTCTTCTCCTTTCTCCACCAGTCTACTCACTCCATCAATCTCTCTCTCTCCATGTCGGAATATTTCACAGATTTCTACTACCGCCAGCCATTTCAAGATGATCAGCGGCGAACCACCACCGCTGCCGCCGCCTTCACAAACTCCGGCAGCCATTCTTCCGCCTACGCCAACGATCTCTCAAGCACCTTCTCCGCCGATCATTCCTCAGTCGTCGAAAACAATTTACAAATGTTCGATCCTACTTACTCCAGCTTTGCCGAATTCCTGCATGGATCCAACGAACAGAGCTCATTCTCCACCGCCTTCGGCTTGTCGCAGTCCTCCTCCGTCGCCGTAGAGGATCAGCAAACACCGGCAGTGGAGGCCGCCAGAGGCGGCGGCGAGACCACCCCAGCCACGCCGAACTCCTCGATTTCTTCGTCCTCCGCCGAGGCAGCCGCGGGCGACGAAGAATCGAACAAGGGTAAGAAAGAAGCCAAGGAAACCCTTGAAGATGCAGACGATGAAACCTCCAAGAAAGAGTAAGTATTTTCTTTATAGATTAATTAAACCTATATTTTCACAGAAAAAAATTCACGGTTTATTCATAATAAAAACTTATAATTAATTTTGTAAATCCGTAATTAATTTAGCTCGAAGGCGAAGAAGAAATCAGAGAAGAAGCAAAGGCAACCACGATTTGCTTTCATGACCAAGAGCGAAGTCGATCATCTAGAAGATGGGTATAGATGGAGAAAATATGGACAAAAAGCAGTCAAGAACAGCCCATATCCAAGGTCCGATATTTCATCAAATTCTTTCTTTAATTAAAATTATTAATTTGATTTGAATTTGAGCCGATCTTGTATGAACACGATCTTTAGAAATTTAGGTAACAAACAAATTTCATGCAAAGTCAAACTTTATGTATCTTGTTAACCTGTACATATACTATGTCGTCTTGTTTCTCGATTACGGTTTCATCTGCAAATTAATTTGACCCCGAATTTTTTTGTTGAATATATTAATTATATAGTTTGAACGCAACCCTAGTATGAACACTCTTATACGTCTCTTCATCCAAAAATTTACAGTAATTTTCGCTGCAAATGGTTGTTTGGTTAATCAAATTTTGCAGTAGTAATCTAGAATCATTTTCCCACATGACATTCTTGAAACATTCTTATCATTATGATATATATTGTTTTATTTTCATGAAATTCCGATTTTTGGCTTCAGACCAAAGCAAAAGCTAATCTAGCAACTTGTAATTAAATTAAACACCAATATGTTTTCACTCTCTTAATCTCTAAGTTTCCAACATGGCGTGCTGTAGCGAAGTCTTACTCATTAATTGACTCATAAATCAGTCTTATTTAGTTTCTTAATATATATTTTGCAGAAGCTACTATAGATGTACGACACAAAAATGCCCAGTGAAGAAGCGGGTGGAGAGATCGCACGAAGACCCTTCGATCGTCGTCACGACTTATGAAGGGCAGCACAACCACCACGTGCCCTCGACGCTCCGTGGAAATGTGGCGGCGATGTTTTCCCCTTCAATGTTGGCTCCGCCGCTGATCCCATCGGAAGGGCAGGAATTCCCTCAAGAGCTCTTGCTTCAGATGCCTCACCTCTACGGCGGCGGCGGCGGCGGTGGTGCAAGCATTATGTTTCATCAACAGAATTATAGTAGCCCGAATCAGCAGCAGTTCCACCAGTTTGTTGACTACGGACTGCTGCAGGATATAATTCCTCCGGTCTTCCCTAAAGAGGAGCCATGAGAGAGAGAGGCTTGAAGCTCCAAATATAACTACTGCTATAGAGAGGTGGTTTCTTTATTTATGTATATTATGATATATATTTATTTTGCTGACTGTAAGAAACATATGATCGCCTGTCTTCATACAGACATGGCCTAGCTAGTGTAGTGTACTCTCTCTCTCTCTCTCTCTCTCTCTCTCATATTTTCCCCAGCTCTCCCACGATGGTTTTGTATCTATATAGTTATATATAATGTAATAGTACTTTTTGATGTGCATGAATTTACGTTTCGATCGGAAGCTTTCGTGTTTTCTTCTCCTTATCTATTGAATGTTATGTAGTATTATTTTGCATATGATGAGTGAACTGAATTTGGAAGGCAGGCTGAAGTTGCAGATGCATGTGAAAGACCTAATTGAAGTTATATATACATATACATTGTAAAAATTACGTTTTGGGCTAGTTTGAGTGACGATTTTATAATAAAAAAGTCATACTTGGAATTATGGATGTCAATATGTGAGTTTTACTCGGACCAGAATCAATAAATAAGTAATGGTTCTGGTTCTGGAACCGACCCATTAGACATTGGATCCAGACCGGACCCGGACCATCAACTATGAGTCTTAAGCGGTCCGGATCTGAGCAGGTCTAGAACCAGAACCGGATCAGAACCAGACAAGAACTAGAACCGAAATTGTTGCTTTATATTTTAATGTGTTATGATTTTGAATCGATATGGATAAAATTAGCTCATTGACAAGCCTATTTAAACTTAAGCTTGTCAATAGACGGGTTTTACTCGGACCAGAACTAGATCCGGACCGGACCGGACCGGACCGGATCATCAAACTATGGATCTAAACGGTTCGGGTCTAAAGCGGGTCTGGAACTGGAACCAGAACCGCTACTTTAAAATTTAATGGGTTTTGAACGGTTCCGGATCGATCCGGGTAAAACCCACCCATTGACATCCCTACTTGGAATCTAGTACAATACGTATACTCACATATGTTGATTATGGATATAAATTAAAAGGCTTGTAGTTTTAATTTACCAATGTTAGGTGCATATTAATACCTAGCTGATACATGTTCAAATTAAGTAACAATTAACTAGACGATTTTCTGCATCTTTTGACATGTATATATGCATGATTCATACGCAAAGTTGAGCGTTTGGCAGGATTAATCACATGGATTAATTAGAGATCTGAGAAGTCTGGCCAACGACTTCAAAGGGTTCTAGAAATTGTAGTAGATTTTTGTGACATACGTGTTTTCACGACTGGCGTTGATCTTGTTTTTCTTCTAGGAGGCAAAATAGTTTACATATAATTATGGTAATGATCGATGGCTCTTTTTTTTAGGAGTAATGACCGATCATGACTACAAATTGCAAATAAAGAAATTAAAAAAAGGGAAATACTATTTAAACATATATATCTCAAGATATAGAGGGATATACAAAAATACATTATTTAATACATTAATAAAAAATTACTAATAGATTCATATATCCTTATATCTACTTTTGTAATAGTTGACTATTCGAATTCAAATGTCTTTTCCACATCTTTCCAAACTAACTAAATATAATCTTTCATAATTCAGCAATTAGTACTATTATTAGAGAATTAACTTTTTTTAACTTTATATCTTTGAGGATAAATAATACCGGGCTTAAATTAGGTTACTAACGAATCACTTTAATGACAGTTATTACTTTCCTTTAAATGTTTAGTAAATACTAATTAAAAAATTTGTTAGAATAAAATAGAAAAAAATATATGATTCCATATTACGTATCTTAGTTATTTGAGGAAGAACTGAAATATTGTTAAAAAATGAAAACAACGACTTACAATATGACATTTATATGTTATATTTTGGTGCTATTTTTCTTTTTCTTTTTGTGAAATAAAATATATTATTAAAAAGCAAAAAAAATTACAAACTTAAAAAATGAATGTCATCACTAATTGTGTTCGTTCAAGATATAATTTGGTGACTGATTTGATATCTATTAATGTATTAATTCTTTTACATAGATTTCACATATAATTTAATTTCATAATGAATAATTTGGTGAATGATTTGATAACTATTAATTGATTAATTCCTTTATATAGATTTTACATATAATTTTCATAAATAATACCTAAAAATTTAATTAGTCCATACATTAAATTAAATTCATAAATTAAGAAAAATCAATTCAATTAAAATCCATTAATATAAATCGGTTTACTCAAATTATAAGATTATTATATCTAGACATATATATCTAAATAGCATTACCCATTAAAAACACAAGGAAACTTTAGAGGAGAAAACTATGGCGTATTATGTCTCTTTCACTTATTTAACTAAATAAAATGGAAAAAGGTCAAATAGCTCGATTAACTACTTAATATTAAATGAATAAATAAGAGCAGTGTAGAACATTAGTGCGTTCATTACTTTTGTTTGTAATACATTATATAAGGAAAGTAAATTGAGAAAAAAAATGTTTTCTTTCATTGTTTGCTTTCCATATATTCATGTTCATCAATCGATAACAGTACCTGTCAAAATGTCTTATGCCGTAACATTTTCCGTACACTTAAATTTGAATTTTTATTTTCTGTGACATAAGACATCTTATACTTTGAATCCTAAAATTAGTAATTTCCCTAAAAAACTGGAGATAAGCTAATTGGCGAGTTTCGTCGCTCAAATTGATGCCCGGTTTGACCTATAATTCGAAGTCAACCATCTGTTCCATATATGTCATAAATTCTTGTCACGTTAGAGTGCATTCCGCAGCCAAATTCAGCCCTATATATATGCCTTTTAATTCAACAGTAAATTAAATTTATAATTTATATATGTCCCATGCATTTAATTTGATTTTTTTTAAATTCATATACTTTGATGGCGAATTCAAACGATTTTATGAATTCATAGTTTATACATTAAAGAGTTAACGTAAAAATAATTTTTATGGTGAGAATGCGAGAACAAAAAAATGATGATTCATTATGAAATTTAATACGTCCACCTGAAAAATTACTGCATCCAACAAAATAAAATTTCGCCCCTCATGGAATTCAAACCCAGATGAAAAATTCTGGATTTTTGGATTCAGTAACTTTTCCAACGAATGCATCGATTTTCATATTAAATTCATTTTGTTCATAGCAAATTCTTGCGGTTCACTGTTTTTACATTAAAAATTATTCTTATTCGAACATCACAATATATATATAGAGGAATTGAGTCAATTACAAACCAATGTTAAAGTATACAATGTGAATAATTTCAGTCATTGATATGTGAAGATCTATGATGAATTTATCACATTACTTGATAAATTCAAACACCTAACTTCGAATCGCATGATGAATGAATTTTAATTTTTTTGAATCCAGACACTTTCATGGCGAATTTAAATGATTTCACGAGTTCGTAGTTTATCGTTAATGAGGGTTTTACACTATAGATATATACACACATATTAAATCAAATACAAACTAATCTTAACATATAAAATATGAATCATTTCCAGGATCCACCGTGAATTCATCATTTTGCTAAATGAATTCTAACATCTAGGTTCGAATCACATGCGGAGCACATCTTTTTTTTTAAAAAATTTCAGACACTTTCATTGACGAATTAAAATAATTTCATGAGTTCGTAGTTTATACTTTAAAGATGGTATTTAATATATATATATATATATATATATATATAGAGAGAGAGAGAGAGAGAGAGAGAGAGAGAGAGAGAGAGAGATGATTTATTAATGTTACATTCTGGCGAATTTATCAACAATGTGAAAATTTTGTAGGTAAATAATATAGAAAGAACTTTGAAGTTCGAACTGTGTATGTATATATTTGATTAAGAGATAATTTATAAAAATTGGTCTTCTTTGTGGGCTTGGTAAAAGAAGTCATCTTTAAATTCTTTTTCTTTTTTTCACTTTGCCTTTAAATTCTTTTAGAATAATTGTGGAGTAAGTGATCTCGCAATTTATAACTCAAGAGAAAAAGTACAATATAATTCAAAACGTAGATACGAGTCATGCCAAGTAGAAATTCAGGATTCCTTGATGAAACAAATTTTAAAAATATCATTTTACCTTTTATTTAGAGTCAAAATCTTTGTAGAAAATAAATTATTTTTCTAGAAGAGATCATCAAGCACGTTAGGCGCAATACTCGCAGAGAGCTGATTCTTGCTGTTTTCTCCCACCAAAAGACAAATCTTATGAAAAGATGGAGATTAATTAGCACAATAGTTTTAAATTTAACGCTCACATGCTTGACGTATACGAAGGTTTAGAACTATTACTTGTATTTCTATAGTTATATAACTATTTTTTATTTTATTTTATAGTCTGGGGATGGGGGTCGAGATTTCAAATGAGATGTCTCACCTTTCTAAGTGGTAAAAATATAATTTATTTACGAAATATAGTATTTGATTGGTTATAAAAACTAAATTGATTTCAATTTTAAAGTTGAACCTAGCTAGTTCTTATAATATACAAAATAAGTTTTTCCTCAAATTAATTATTCAAACATTCATGCATTGTTTATAGACAAGTGTTTTCGTTATCGCCACACACTTGCGAAAGAAAAAGTATTATAGTTTCATACTTATCAAATACTATCACATATTTTCTCTATGTATGCATATTTAATTAGCTAAGCCATTGCATCCTAATTATTGTAAAGAAATGATCAACACTCATAGTGTAATATAGGGATGTCGGGTTTTATCCGGACCAAAACCAATAAATAAATATCGATTCTAGTTCTGGAATCGATCCATTAGATACTGGATCCAGACCAGACCCGGATCATTAACTATGAGTCTGAAATGGTCCGAATCGGAGCGGGTATGGAACCAGCACCGGACCAGAATCGAAACTGGAACCGAAATCATTGCTTTAAAATTTAATGACCTAATTGACAAGCCTACTTAAGCTTAGACTTGTCAATATACGAGTTTTAATCAGACTAGAACTAATAAATAAGTATTGGTTCTGGTTCTGGAATCAAATCGGACCCGGACCGGACCATCAAACTATGGATCTAAACGGTCCGGGTCTAAAGCGGATCTGGAATCGGAACCAGAACCGGAACCGATGATTTAAAATTTAGTGGGTTATGAAACGGTTCCGGATCGATCTGGGTAAAACTCACCAATTGACATCTCTATAGTGTAATAGGCTATATATTGAATTGGTTAAAATTGACGAAATAATAATTGCTGAGTAGATATAAATGGATGAAAATGTATTCCTCTCAATTAATTAATAGACAAAGAGATAAATAATTACACAAAAATTAACCCACATGCATTTAAAGCAAATCAAAGTGTTTACTTGTAAAGAAACTCCCAAAAAAGTGACAAACTTTAATTTATATATGCATCCAGCATCCTTATAACACTAATCATATTTATCTTATGCAAGTTGATATTATCTAACTATAATCATGATTTAGCTATAAGCCTATAACTCCGTATCTTACTATCTTTAATATGTCAATTAAGGAATTTGTAAATCCCCTACTGTTACTATATATGCATAACCTGCACAGATACAGTAAAAATAATATCGATTCATAAAGATCAAAACTAATTATGGAATTAAAACGAATCTTATTTACGTTAACGCATTCTATTTGTTAATTCTTGGAAAATAGGAAAACAAATTAGGTAGTTTCGGTTTAATCCAGATAATGAAATTATTTAATTCTCTTTTTGGTAAAATTATACTTAAAAAGTTGTTGTGATGTTATGGTTTCGTAAAGAAAGTAGAAATAAATAAATATGTTAAATACGGCAAACCAACAGTGACAGTTGGTCTGAAAATAACAGAGACATCTAAACCGACGATTATCAATTTTGAAGCAAACGACGACGTCACAAGTCACTCACTGTTTCCGCTCTCCTTCCTTCTACTCCTTGTTACCTCAGATCTCTGATTCCATATATCTTCTGCTCTTTTCTTCTTTTTCTCGATTATTTTTCTGTACACAGTGCTGCTGCCTGTGTGTCTGTCCACTTCATCGCTGCACATTCCTCGATTGATGGAAATTGTGTAGGTTTGCGTATTGGATCGATTGATTTCGCGAATAGGTTTGTTCACGTTGGACGAAGGGAATGGCGATGGATTCTGGACCTCTGACGCCTGGACAGGTGAGGATTCGGTATCTGTAGTTAGTACTATTGTGTTGTTTGTTTGGTTAATTTAGTTATTGTTTATTTGATCTTGTTTCGTAGTTGTGATTTTTGAAGTTTGGTTGATTAGCAGAGTGAAACCGTTGGTGATCGTCCTTTTAGTTGGAGATTTTAGTTTTAGTAGATGCGATTTCATACAGTTTTACGTTATTGCTGAAAGTTGATGATTTGTTTAGTAGCTTTGTAGACGAACAATGGTTTTATTGGGATAATCAACTATTGTGCACTTGATCTTTGTAGGAATGTGTTGTTAAGTTGCATGATGTGAAACTGGGAATTAGATTTACTTGACATTTGCTGGCTCATTTGTGTTCTTACTTTTTGTGTTCCTACTCAACTGCAAGTCTGCAACCTGTAAGTTGTTGCATCAGTTGCGTATGCGGGTTTACTGTCTAAGATGCCAAGGGACCTCAATTGTGTAAAGCAGTTGTTGGTGTATTTACTCTGATTACTATTCTTGCTGGTGTCTGTGTGATATGGTTTCTGCATTTTGAATCTATCCTCACATTACATGTGATGAAACCTATCCTTATGATGGCCCAGGTGTCATTTTTGCTTGGAATTATTCCAGTCATTGCGGCATGGATATATTCAGAGTGGTTGGAATATAAGAAGTCATTGCCCTTTTCCAAAGTGTGAGCAACTTTCCTGTTACATATGGGCATAGAAACTTGCTTTGGGCAAACATTCGTTCTGCTTAGCTGAACGACTAAGGCACTACAAAAATGAGAAACATATATAAACGTTACTAATATCTGCTTGTACATTTCCTTTCCTGGTAGCAGCCATTCAGATTATAATTTGGTTCCATTAGAAACTCAAACAGTCAAGGTAGACGATCGAGCTGTCTTGATGGAAGGTGGTCTAACAAAATCATCATCCACAAAGCCGTCCAGTCTATCTATTAAAGCAAACCTAATTAGGTGATTCACTGTAACATATTATGACATTACTTTTCTAGGTTGCTTCTTGGTCGGATTTATGACATCTTTTAACATTTATTGTGCTTCATTCTTCAGGTTTTTTATGATGGATGACTTATTCTTGTTGGAAAATCGACAAATTTTGAGGGCAATGTAATTTTTTTTGATCAAATTGATTTCATTTTGTAAAGTATCTTCATTTTGTCAATGATTTTTCAATCTTATGCAGGGCTGAATTTGGGGGAATTTTGTTCTATTTCTACTTGTGTGACCGCACAAACTTCTTTGCAGATTCAACCAAGGTGTTTTTTCTAATCAGTTTATTTCAATAACCAAAATTGTGTTTTTGTAATTGAATAGAGTAGAGTGGAATCTCAGAAGATACCTCATTCCTTAACTAGCAAAAGTCTAAACAGCATGGCATGGATAATTGGCCATCAGTATTTTAAGTAGTTTTACTTATACCAGAGCATGGCTGTGTTTTAGTTCTTGTTCCTTAGTGACACTGGGATTTAGACAAGAATGTTGGTATAGAAGATGGACATCAAAGTGGATTATTTAACTACTTTTTATATCTAGGTAAATGAAGTGCTAGATTCTATCTGTTAGGTTTATTCGTGCTGCTGCTTGTTCTATCTAAGGCTTCCCATAAATTAGGATCCATTTATTTGTTTGATAGATTTAATATAAATGGCCTCATAATAGTGGAAAATAGCAAATCAAGTAATAATCTTAAATTTCAAGAGTAATTCCCTATTGTTTTTCTTCATTTGCATGTAAACCTGTAGGTCTTTGTCTAAATCTTACTAACTTTAGAATATTTCAATTAGTGTGAAATAATGCATTTTTGTTTCCTTGTTGGACAGAGTTACAATCGCGATCTGTTCCTTTTCCTCTACTTGCTTCTTGTCATAGTTGCAGCGATGACTTCACTGAAGACACATAATGACAAGTCTCCAATATCTGGGAAATCCATCCTCTATCTTAACCGCCATCAAACAGAAGAGTGGAAAGGATATATGCAGGCAGATCCTGAACCTTATCTTTAACATTTTCAGTACTATTTTGCACAGTGGAATGGTCTCACTATTTCTTGCCAGCCTGATTGATCTGATGCCAAAAAGTAGGAGGGCATTAACTAGATCTTTTGCATGTGCAATTTTAGCTCTCAAACATATTTTGATGATTGTTTTGGCAAATTGAAAATAATATTTCTTTTTTTCACCTTCCTCTCAGTAATCCATATCCATAATGTCTCTAGCTGCAGAGCATTCTCTCCCCACAAAATTCCTAATTCTACCTTTTTCCCCATTGTTTCTGACAGGTCCTCTTTCTGATGTACCATTACTTTGCTGCATCAGAGATTTACAATGCAATTCGCATGTTTATTGCCGCATATGTTTGGATGACTGGTTTTGGCAACTTCTCTTACTATTACATCAGAAAAGACTTTAGTGTTGCTCGATTTGCTCAGGTGACAATGTATTACGAGTCAAATTAAATTCCTTGTACCTATTACAACTAAGTCAAGGAGTGCTTTGCTTTTCTGAGCTTAAGTTTGATTATATTCACTATGCAGATGATGTGGAGACTGAACTTTTTTGTGGCCTTTTGTTGTATTGTTCTTAACAACGACTACATGCTGTACTATATCTGCCCTATGCATACCCTCTTTACTCTTATGGTTTATGGAGCCCTTGGCATCGGCTACAACTATAACGAGATAAGATCAGTGATGGCTCTGAAAATTTTTATGTGCTTTGTTGTGGTTATCTTGGTATGGGAAATTCCAGGAGTTTTTGACATTTTGTGGAGCCCTCTTACTTTTCTATTAGGTCAGTGAGTATCATAGCTTTTGAATTTCCTTTAAGCTTCTTGATTGCAGCAGTAGAGTCTATTCATAGAATAATTTCGACCAGGAGTAAAACTAATTTCTGAATAATATTTAACTAGTTGTTTTTTTCTTAATGACAGGATATAGTGATCCAGCAAAGCCAGAGCTTCCAAGACTACATGAATGGCATTTTAGATCTGGGCTTGATCGATATATATGGATAATTGGAATGATCTATGCCTATTTTCACCCAAATGTAATCTCCAAGAAAGTTTTTATTTTTTCTTTTCACGAGCCTAAAATTTTGTATACTTCTCTTGTTGCAGGTTGAGAAGTGGATGGAAAAACTAGAGGAGTCTGAGACCAAGCTGAGACGCATGATCAAAACATCCATTGTTACAGTTTCTTTAATTGTAAATCGCGTAGATCCTTTCACGTTCTTGTTTGTATATGATTCATGTTAATGATTTTGTGTTCACATTTCTTTGTCAGAAATTTTAACTGCTTTCTTCTTTATTATCTGGCATAGGTTGGCTACTCGTGGTATGAATACATATACAAGCTGGATAAAGTTTCATACAACAAGCTCCATCCTTACACATCGTGGATTCCTATAACGTATGTACTGAAAAAACTCCCTATTCTTTTTTTGCTATAACTTCCTCTTTGACAAGAATATCTCGGAAGGTTGTAGCACCTAGCATCTAGCTAGTGCCATTTGTGGATATTTCTTTTCCTGATGGTTTCTTTTCTCATTTGCTTCCCTTGATTTTGTTCCAGTGTCTATATTTGCTTAAGAAATTTCAGTCAGCATCTTCGGAATTTTTCTTTGACCCTTTTTGCGTAAGTCTTCTCTTGTTTCCTGTTAACATTATCCTCTCGAGCTCCTTGCAATTCACATTGTTACATTTTCTGCTAAACCTAATTTAAGTTATTACTAGTTGATTGATCCTATAAATTGTTCTTATGTACCAGGTGGCTCGGAAAAATTACATTGGAAACTTACATCTCCCAGTTTCATATATGGCTGAGGTATGTTGGTCTAACTTTTCATGCACCTGTTACTTATGTTTATATTAAATAGCTGTCATACAGCATCTAGCATTTGTATCACATGAATATGCTGGGAATCTGTGAGATGCAACTTTCTGGAACATTAGGATCCTATTGAACAATAGCAAAATCGAATTCGAGCAAGCTTCGATCTGAACTGTGAGGCCTCATGAGTATCTATTGACATTCGTGCAGGTCCAGTGTGCCCAATGGACAGCCTAAATGGCTACTCTCTTTTATCCCGGATTATCCTTTGCTCAACTTCATGCTGACAACTGCGATTTATCTCTTGGTGAGTGACTCTTTCTGCTGTTGTAAGTAAAATTTCTAAAAGTCATTAAACGGATTTTGATGGTTACTGCTGCAGATATCATATCGACTTTTTGAGTTGACAAATACACTTAAGGTTGCTTTTATTCCAACAAAAGACAGCCAGAAGCTATTTCAAAATTTCATTGCTGGTGCTGCCATTGCTGCGTGTTTATATAGCATTTCATTTATTCTTCTTCAGATCCCTCAATAGTAAGTTCTTTATCCGTCTATCGATATTTTTATGATTGTTCGAATCATGTTAAACCTTGCCTCAAGCATGTTCAGTGATTACACCCTTAAGCTTGCTTTATAATTTGACCTTATGGCTAAAGGCAGGGCTTATACTAACTATAGAAAGCCTATTTAGTCCCTGTGACTGATGAATAAGTATAAATCTTGTCTGTAAATCCTTAAAATTGAAAACTAATCCACTTTATACGACCTCTCCACTGAATAGTGCTGTGTTGCATCTTGTAATTTACCTTGCGTTTCACACTATTTGATTGGACAAATACACTTGTGCAGCACAGGCTCGTAAAAGATTGCAGCAGTGGGTGCAGCAACAGTATATATGTACTGCTGTGTTGTATCCTAGCACAATGGGGAAACAGAGGTGGTGCGTGAGCCTACGCAATCCTTACGATTTTAAGCAAACATTAATCAATTATCTGTCCAGTTTTGATCAGGAAGTTTAATAAGAAAAAGAAGAGGAACTGGAACACGTTTTGTAAGAATGTTTCTCTCTGTTTTTGGCTTTTGCAGTCTCATATCTATATTCTCACTGTATTATTCCCTGTTTTGGTAACGAGTAACGTCCGTGTAAGGGGAAGGGGGGTTCAGTTCCACAATAGATAATAGCAATTAGCATTCCAGAAACCATTGTGGAAAATGCTCTTATTTCATACGCGAGAGCGAAACATTAAATTTCGTTTTACTCTGGAACTACTTTATTTCAAGGAAGATTGAGAACCTCCAGTATTTCCATTTACATACTAAAAAAAGTTATCCTATGTTTTGGCAATTCAATAATTTGAGCTTTCATTGGTACAGATTTTCTTACCCATTGAGATATGGTGGTTTCGATGTGTATTTTTCTGAAGGTTTTAATTGCTTTCGTACAATCATTTTCCACGCATTATCTCTCAAAGTGGACCACTTGGATAGTTGGAGTCTTGGAATAATATTTTCTCGAAAATAGTTGAGTAAATAATTATTTGTCAAATATAAACTCTATCGTAGTATGTAATATGTAGAAATTAGTTTGGTCCAATGATCTTCACATGGGATCTTCTATCCTGTTTTGGTGTCCCACTTTTTTTTTTTTTTCAATTTGAAGTTCTTATGTTTTAATGCGATTTTGATATATTACTAGGGTTCACTAATCTATGTTACAGTTTATAATTGTTTTTTATATTTAATTTGAATTGTTTTAGGTAAGAAATAATTATTTGAGTTGATTATTACAAAATTAGAATATATAAAATTTTTAAATTTTAATTGTTTATAATAAATGTTAATTATGGTTCATTATATAATAATAAATTTTATTTTATTATAAATGTTATTAAAATAGTGAAATTAATAGTAAGACACCATATGACACATAAAATTGTGGGACAGAGGTGTGTGTGTGTTGGCTAGTGGTAGAGTGGTTGTCATTAAAGATGCAGGTTCTGTAATAGCCGTAAATTATGCCTTTAAAAATTCTGCATAAATTTATATATGAAAAAAAAATTGTGGGACAGAGAATTCCATCTGAATGATCTTTGTATGATGTACGATTGTCATTAAAAGATGCATTATTTGTAATAGTATATAAATTATATTATTGCAAAGATATATAAAATTGCATTATTTTCTATATGAAAAGTACAGTTTCTAATGTACCACGGGAGAAAAAGTTTCTCTACGGTCTCATCTTGAGACAGTGTATAATTTTCAGTCCCTTTAGGTATAATATACAGAGTTGCTGATAAGGAGAAATTAAGGAGAAATTTCCTGAACAAGTTGCACTTGTTAGTGTTGTGTAATCGAATTGAGATGTCTTGTATTGTGGAAAGTATCAATATTAATTATGTTTGGCTATCCTATAGATGTATTAAACTATTTGCTACATAGATAAATTATAGTAGAAAAGTGAGATTTTGGTAGTTTAGTCTATACATTTATGGTAAAAGGGTAAAATTATGTCTAGTTTATTTATCTATTAATAAATTAATATATGGTATAATTAATAGAATTCATACCACCTAGAAAATGATATATAGATTCCCAAAGATCTACATAATTTAAATGGATTTATGTTTTGAAATAAACAAAATATATTATTCATTCTAATCAACCCCTAGGAAACGAGCCCTTATTGTGGAAAAGAAAGTAATACTCCTCCGTCCACCAAAAACGTGCATTTAATTCCTTTTCGGTCCGTCCACCAAAAATGTGCACTTTCATTTTTTAGAAACACCAACTTTACATTTTTACCTTCAACTTATCCACATATTTACAAAAGAACACTCATAGCCCACATTTTTACACTCACAATCCATTAATATATTCATTTATTATCCCAATGACACACCTTTTTATACAAATTTACTTTACACTCATTACAGTTTTCTTAAAATCCGTGCCACCAAAATCGATGCACGTTTTTGGTGGACGGAAGGAGTAATAAATTTCAAAATGGCAGTTACTAACAAAACTTGGTATTAGAGCCTAATGATTTAACCAGTCACGTTTATTGCAAACAGAACTCACACTATTAATGTGTGAAAGAATCACAAAATGAACGTGGGGATTCCAAATAATATTCATCTTTTCTAATGCAATAGCGATCGAAACAAAACCAATTATTAAAATCGAAAAATGCAGATATTCTTGATGTTATATTTGCATAGCAAACATCGTACACTTCCTGTTTTCCCGATGCGCAAATCCTAGAGAACACAAACTCTCTTAATTTCTGCTGCTTCATGGATATTCAAATTCAAGAAACAAACTCAAACCCTACAAACAATGCCAATCCAAACAAGAACAAGATGTCGCAATACAAAAAATGGTTGGAAACGGCAGTATATTCACTCCTTATCCTCTCCGGCCAGTCCGTTGCGACGCTTCTCGGCAGATTATACTATGAAAAAGGCGGCAAATCCAAATACATGGCGGCGCTGGTGCAGACCGCCGGATTCCCGCTCCTTCTGCCTTTCATCCTCATCAAATCAAGAAACAGACAAACCTCGGATTCAACCACCTCTCACGCTCTAGTACTCCCCGCTCTGTACGCCTGTTTCGGCACATTTCTCGCATTAATTTGCATGCTATACTCCATAGGCCTCATGTATCTCCCTCTCTCCACTTTCTCTCTCATCTGCGCCACCCAACTCGGATTCATCGCCCTCTTCTCCCACTTGATCAACGCTCATAAACTCACCCCCGCTGTAATCAACTCCATTTTTCTCCTCACTCTATCCTCGGTCCTCCTCGCGCTGCAGCCGGGTGGCGCCGCGGCGGCGGAGGGAAATATGCGGCGGGGTTCGCTTGCACGCTGGGCGGTGCGGCGGGGTACGCACTGCTGCAGTCGGTGGAGCAGTTCGCCTACGGCAGGGTGCTTAGTCGACAGGGCATGAAGGAGATTTTGGATGTGATTTTCTATGAGTCGATGGTGACGAGTTTTGTGCTCATTTTGGGGCTTTTTGGGAGCGGGGAGTGGCGCGGGCTGAAGGGGGAAGTGGAGGGGTTCGGGATGGGGAAGGGGGCGTACGCTGCGGTGGTGGTGGGGGCGGCGGTAGCGTGGCAGGTGTTTGCGGTGGGGATGGTGGCGTTGATTCTTAAGGTTTCGGCGCTGTTTGGGAATGTGGTGAGCGGTGTGGGTGTGGGTGTTGTGCCGGTTGTTGCTGTTGTGGTTTTTGGGGATGGGATGGGTGGTGTGAAAGTTGTGGCCTTCTTGTTGGCTGTGTGGGGTTCGGTTTCCTATGTTCATCATCATTTTGTTATTCATCGTGATCGTGATCGTGAGTTTGGGGTGGGAATTGGGAATGTGGATCCGCCGGCAGGGGATTGATGTGGCGGGAGGGTGTGATTCTAACAAGGCAGTCGTCTCGGACCCAAAAAATAAGATAGTTTTTAGGTGTTGGTATTCTATGTTTTGTGTTAAGATGTTTGATTTAGTGGTGGACGACTTGTGTTTTTCAAAATTGGAGAGTCGATGTCTGAATGTAATTGAAATATTTTTTATTTTGACACTAAAACCCCACCTCGAATAATCACAATATCTAACCTCGTAAGATCAAATCAATTATGGATAGAGAATTGATTTTGTAATTTAAGTCAATGAGATTTTATTCGTGGTCTTAATCCCATCAACCTATAAATCGAATTGATCAAAAGTTGCAAAAAAAAAAAAAAATAAAATTTGGCTTCTTTAGCGAGTAGGAAATAAATATTAACAATAATGATAGTCTTGGTTGGTATTTATTTATATATTTGCATATATTATGGTACAATTGTAATTTTTTAAAAACAAAGATCAAGTATTGGGTATAAAATATTATTTTCTCAAATTTAAAATTACACGATAGAGCCACCGCCTTTTATTTTGGGATACACGATCCCAACCGTTGTCTCTTACATATATGTGTGTCGAGCTTCTGCATGTAAATTATAAGAAAAGAAAAGAGGTCCCAAATTATTCCCTCAACTCAATAAATAAAAGATAATAAAAAGGAGGCTGGGCCCAAAACCTATGAAAGTATGGGGCCCAAAACGGTTAAGTCCTTAATTAGTGGATCGGTGAATCAGTAACAAGGGGTCCGGGTCAGTCACCGGATCGGGTCACGACGTCAGGGCTTTTGAGTTTTGACTTTTGACCCCAAATCTTCATTTTCAATTTCGTCACATTCTCCCGCTGCGTTGTCTTCAATCACTTAGCTACCCCGTTGCTGGAAACCACCACCACCACCGCCGTCAGGTGTGATAATCTCCTTAATTCTTAGTCACGTTGAAATTTTGCAGTTATTTCTATATTCATACAGTTGAAATTGCACAGAACTCCAAATCTATAATAAAAATAAAAATTATGTGTGCAAAAAACTTGTTTACTGATTATACAAATTCGGAAACAATAGATAAAAGATGGCGCAGGTAATCGGATGCCAAAATCCACGTTCAAAAAAAATGTTATGCAGTTGAAAATTAACGAAAACCCTAATGAATTTGGCGCCACAAAGGAACTGCTGTCAAACTGTAGATGTAGATTATACTAAACCCGTACTCTGGTGTTTTGAGTGAGTGACCGTGATCGTTTGGTGATTTCAATGAAGAAATAGAATGAGGGAAAATGCATTTGGTCCAAAACCTTGTGTTGATTTTACTCGCTGAAACATCTGGTTTTTCAGTTGATTATCTCTCCAGTGCTAAATAGTTAATCTTTTCAATGTGTTATCCTTTTTCCAGTGTGATGGAGCACGGGTCACTCCATGATCAGTCGCAAGCAACGTTCTCGTTGGCAGATGAAGACCATACTCTAGCAAACTCAGTTAGATATGTTCTTAATCAAGAGTAAGTTCTGAAAAATGTCACTCTCGTATCTCGAATGTGAGTGAGGTGACATGTGGTGAATGCATTCTTCATACAGGAGCTATTATTTTTCTTCCCTGTAGAACCAGTCTTTTTAATAAAATGATCTTGTTTGACGCCAACTGTGATATTTCTTATTCAGACCTCTGAGGAAAACTAACGAGGAATAAAATCATAAACTGCCTTCTGCCTTGCAGCCCCAGGGTAACATTTTGCGGTTACAGCATACCACACCCTTCTGACGCTCGCGTGAACATAAGCGTGCAGACTACTGGTAAAGTTTGTCAATATTTCTTGGGAAGAGTTGTCCCTCTGTTTGATGCTATCAAGAATTTATAACTTGCATGCTGCAATAGTTCCGATAGAGGCTCATAGACTTGATCTAAAAAATTTCTTTTCTATGTTCAACTTTGTCAAATTGTTGGGCAACTGCCACTAATCTAATAGGAATGTGGCTAAGCAAACATGTGTTCTTTTTTCTCTTTTGTGTGTGTGTAATAGAGTTATGGAAGTTCGATTTTGTACAACTGTTGTAGGCAACCCTTCACACGAGGCATTAAACGATTCATGCCAGGATCTCATGCTTGTGTGCCAGCATGTTAGGAGCAGCTTCCATCAGGCTGTTATGGAGTTCAAGAGTAAGCAAGACATAGAATCCATGAATATTACACCGTAATAGCACTCTTACAAGCCATGTTTCTATGTAGAAGTTATCACATGTCGCTTTGAGTTCGATCTGTTTAATAGAAATCTTAACTATCAATACTTTATGTATTCTGTTGTTTCCAGTTGCTACCATTTTGTGATTATTTCGATTGCCACAAGTTTGGCTTGCAGAGATAAGAGGGGGGTCAAAAACATTTTTAAAGGTAGACAGAAATATTGCGTCATATGACAGACTACATTCAACTACAACTTTTTAGAACCATTGCCTACGGTTTTATTTGATAGTGGTCAAACGTGTGGGTTAACAAGTAACCTCATTAAGTTCAAGTTCAACTCGTTTAACATTTCAAGAGCACCGGTATTCTTCAAATTTGTTATTACAGTGTGTAATTAGTACACAATGAGTTAATGTAAGATATCTGTACTTTCAAGTATTTTCTGTTCATAGTCATCACGATAGCAGATGTCAAATATCCTGTGTTATTGTTAATAAAAGTGTCAGCACACATTTCTGCTCAAGGTATATCCCACAACGTTTTCCTGTACTGAGTGGTGTAGCGACTTTTGCGTCTCATCAAATGTTGAGTATCATAAAAAAATTGCCAATTGGATGAACCCTGCAAAGAAATAACCCATTTTTTTCCTCAGCCTTTAGATAAAAAGGATTAGATAGCTTCATCTACTATCAAAATGGGCCAGAATAAATTAGCTCCCGCCTTATTGCTTCATTGAAACTCATGCACATGCATTTTTTGAAACTCAGGCGTATTTATTTTAATCACATGAATTTAAGGACTGGCATAAGCATAAAATCGCACAGAACATATATATTTTAGAAAAGAAGAAGCTCCATAGTGACGATGATTTCTATGTCATTTCAAGCAACGTAAAAGACCAGCAACTAACCCTAAATAAAGTTGTTTACTCTGGTTCTAACGGATCAGTAAAGCTTTTATATTAACCTAAGCAAAAGGAAATAAAGGTGGAGATCGTAGAATATAATCAGGGCAACTGGAAGTACCTCAAAGGAGGAGCAAGAACAGGAGTCATTACATAAGACAACCGACATAATTAACTCGAGGGTATTTGCTCTTTAGCTGCGGCCATTGCACGAATATTTGATCAGCCATCCGTAGCTTGTAAAGAAGCAACCCACTCAAAGATAGTCGTCTGACTCTAGCAATACTCTCAACATAGAAAATGGACGACCACCTGACACCAAGAACCTGAAAGTTGCAGCATAACTTTAACAATGTTCTCAAATCCAGGAAATAAATAGGTGATATTACCCAGTCAAATGTTTCCGACACGGACACTATATTTGCAATAATCAATAGAAAAGGCTTTTCCATTCAAAAATTGAACTGATTTCTAATAATTGAACTAGCACACTAAGCCATGGCCCCAAAGAACAAGGCAAAACTTGTCGAGCAAAGTCATGCAAACCTTGAAAAAGAAAGCAATGGCACACAGCGGTATACAAGTTCCAGGCCCATTGCACAAAATCTGCAAATTGAAAATTAATGGAGCAAATAGAATAAATAAAAGTACAAAATGCATATCATAGTTAAGTGCATCAAGAAATCACCATACCACTTGAGGTCTGATTTTGATCATAAGCCATAATGCATGGGCTAAAGCAGCTAAAGTTGTGCCAACTGAGGTTATGTAAGACTGCCCAACCTCGCGACTTCGGTAAATTTGCATAAAATGGGAAGTGCCTATCGTCTCAGCTTCTGCCTAGCACGTCGAGCCTATGTCAGAGAGCATTTAATATATGAAATAAGGAGGAAAAGTTAGTAGAGAGTTCAATTATCTTCAAATTCCAACAACCTAATTTCTGCCCACATTTTCATCAGTGACCAATCACCTTTATCCATGCAGAGAAAGTTGATGAACAGCAATTACTTTTACAGGTCCATATTTATCGTATGCATCTCACAACTTCACAGATCTATCCTGCAGTCAAGTAAAACTACGTCCACATTTCTATCCCGCATATTACGTATGAAAAACAAGTAATAATTTCAACCTGAAAATCTGACTTATGTTTCATTTACATGTAAACTGAACCTACAAAGCACCACATAATCATAAAATAATAGTAAGAATATCATATACGTGGAGTAGCTAAAGGTATTTTACCTTGTTCTTCAAGGTGCCCTCCATCACGCGAGCTTTCTGAAGGCTCATGTTATCAGTGGCTGCAGCAATATAGTATCTAGGTTTAAATCTGTCCATCTGCATAACAGCTAGTAAGTTTAGCATCTCCGCAGTGTGACCACCTAGATTTGGATCAAAAGAGACAAAATCAAAAGGAGACTCTAAAAATAACAACGGATTTAAATACGTGTCCATATGGAAGTAGTGCCTTATAATCAGAACTACTTATCAAGAAATTCCAATTTTGGAGGTGCAGCTTAGTGGCTACAATCTAAAACAAGAAAAAGAAGAAATTTGCTACCTGAACCTAGAATTATCAAGGCTTTCAGAGGTCCTGGAGGTCTACTATGTAATTGTTTGTTGCTTCGATATATAACATACAAAATCCGGAACAAAAGCAAGGACGAAGCACCAATTATCAGCAAAATCGCAAAGTCTAGGAATCCCATATTGGAAAAGAAACAGCTGCTTTCGTTCTCCATCGCAAAATTATGCTGTATCGCAGTTGCAGCAACAAGTTACTCAATTTTAAACAGAAATCACTAGCATTCCACTAATATAACAAAAAGATGATACAATAAAGATGAGAAAAATAGTTACTACTGAGGAATGATGTCGGATCCCGAAGCGCATCAATAAACATCTCGGACTTCAGTAACAATATTTAACTTCTTTACGATTTATGAGCAACGAAGATTTTACCTCAGGTTAAAAGTGTGTCGTGGATGACGCGAAAGATTTTAGAAACGGCGGGTTCCTAGCGGAGAGCGGCGGCGACAGCCGTTGCCGGCGGAGGAGAATCAGCGGCGTGGAGAGGGAGGGGACGCCAACAAATTACTCAAATATACTTCCATTTTTGCCCTAAATCGAGCTAAATTTAGGACCTAGAGACTAGAGTTCCACCTTTTTTTTCAATCTTTTTTGTCAGTTTATCCCGTTATTTATATTACTTATTAGTTAATTATAAAAATATGGAACTTGATTTAACAAAAAATATCTCCATTTTTTCTGATTTTTTTGGAACTTTTTCAGAAATAAGGTCGGCGAAGATTTTTGTGGAGAAGACCAAAGTAGTAAAGGAAGGCTTCCAGGAATTACAATATTAACCTTCTATTTAGTAGATCGGAAAATACGATGACTTATTTATTTTTAATGCATAAAGTATATTTTATAAATCCTCATTGAAATCACTTTTTGTGAATCCTAATTACAAATTTTGCCGCATTTCTATATATAAGTGTGAAAAGATGCGAAGCTTACGCAGTGGAAGAAGATAAAAGCGCACTTCCCCAGCTCCGAATTAAAGCTAAGCAGTCGTTGGTTCTAAGCAACCGTTTATTTTCTCTCACAAAACACACACAAGAACGGTGACCAAGAGAAAAATTGATGGAGTCGGCGCCGTCGACATGCTTTCTCGGCCGCGAACTGGTTGGCGCCGGCATCAAGTCTGCTCCAGTCACTGTACGACTACACTTCTCGTCTTGGCAGCGTTGGTATCCAACTTCTTGTAAAATGCGGCAGCGTAACTTCAGGTTTTTTTAAAGAATATATGATTTGATTGTGAATTTTGGTTTTCTTCTTACTGGTTTTATCTTTTGGAATTGATGAACGCATTCCGTGCTTATTTGCCTTTTCTAGAGATTCTTAATGATGGGAAATTGATTTTGGTAGACAATCAATACTGCTGAGGTTATTCGCCTTGTAATTTGTGCTTGATTAATAATCACACTGTATTTACATGATTACGAGTTATTTTCTTTTTTAAGGTGGCTACAAGAAAATATTGTTCACATTATGATAAATGGGATCGTACTTAGGTAGATGAATTATTTACTGGCTGCAACAAAGAAAATATTACTTTAGACGTGATTAGGTGCTTAATGTCTAATTTCAACATAAAGTTGATGGAAGAGAAATTTGGATTTGATGTGGAAACTTCCATGTAATGACGACTGCAGTCCATGGCTTATGAGAAACTTGACTGTTTTAGTTCATCTGTTGCTGGGTGGAGATATTTCACTTTCAGTGTAGTTGCTTGCATACTCTAGCTACCAAGGACAAAATTAATCCATGCCCATACATGCTTCTAGTGCTAATATCCCCCCAAAACTTTTGCATCATGATGTATTGGATGCTTCTGCAGTTTGCAAAACAAGAGGCAGCAAGCAAAGAAAACCAATCTGCCAACAAATACAAATTTTAAGCAAAATGATGATAGCAACACTGATCCAAGCAATACGCGCAAAGGCACTGTTGACTCTACAGATGGTAACTTGCTAAAAGGCAGCGATTCAAATTCAGATATAGAAACAGATTCCAGCAACAATATTCCCGTAATAGAATATGGATACTTGCAAGGAGAGGGTTACATCAATTCTTCTCAACCAGATGAAGTTAGGTCTTTGCACAATGACACTGTTGACTCTGCAGAGGGATCAGTGCACTTAAATGATGAAAATACGAGCAGTTCTTTTCCATCAAATGACATCCCAGTATGCCCCCCTGGTTCATCTATGATTAAGCTTTTTTTTATTTATTTAATGATAAATCAGCTCCGTACACCTATTAATGGAAGAGCAAAAAAAAATTAGTTTCTGATGATGTTCTCAAGCTTATTGAAACATATCCGTCTGAATCCATGTCTTCATTTAGCACCTTCAGCATGATATATTTTCAAGAAGTTACTTTTGAAACATGAGATGTGCTTATCTAATATGTTGCTGTTTAGGCAGTATCACAGGGCTCAAGGTTACAATTCTTCACTGAAAAGAAATCAGGTCTATGTCAATTGCATGATTTTAAATATCTTATCACTGTCCAATGTATTCGGACATTTATAACTCTTGCCAGTCATATAGGTTTTTGATAATTGTTTAGGGGGTTTTGAGTCAAAGGTTTCTTGTTCTCTAGTTTGTTATATTGAAAGAGTTAAGTATTTGATCATCTTATCTTTGAAACAGTCCACCACTGGATATGGAGGACAGCAACGCTCGGGCAATCATCTTCAAGATTTAATTGGAATGATACGTAGTGCTGAAAGGAGTAAGTCGTGGCTCAACTTGATCTATTTATATTAGTATGGTCTCTTACTTGCACTGCCTTTGATCAGTAGAATTGTAGTAAGAATTGCTTTGCACTAATCACTACAGAATGTGGAAGAGATTTATCAGAGCTCAACTTTTTCTCTAACTGAAAACTAAAAAATAGGCTTTTTTCTGCTAGCTGAACATGTTGTCCGTTGCTTATTGCATTACAGATATCCATCTTCTTAATGATGCTCGAATACGTGCTCTTGAGGATCTTGAAAAAATTCTCAGCGAGAAAGAGTCATTGCAGGCAGAAATCAACATTTTGGAGATGAAACTGGCTGAAACTGATGCATGTCTGAAAGTAGCTGCAGAAGAGAAGATACATGTGGAACTCCTCGAAGGCCAGTTGGAGAAGTTGCGAACTGAATTGTCAAGCAGAGAAGAGCATGAACAGGACTTGAATAATGTTGTTTCTTATACGCAATATGACATTGTCAGTTCTTTTAGCCAGGAATTGGATTCATTAAGGGCAGAGAATATGACCCTGCAGGATGAGCTACAGTCTCTAAAGGCAGAGCTTAGTCGTATTAGGGAAACTGACCAGCGTGTTCAAACATTGGAGGAAGAACGGTCATTGTTGCAGTCCTCCTTCAAAGAGTTGGAGTTTAAACTTGCTGCTTCTCATGAAGATGTTTCGAAAATCTCGAGCTTGAAATCTGAATGCAAGAATTTATATGAGAAAGTAGAGGATCTACAGACACTTTTAGATAAGGCAACAGTGCAGGCAGATCAAGCGATTGTAGCATTGCAGCAAAACCAAGAACTCCGTAAGAAGGTTGACCGGCTTGAAGAATCTATGGGTGAGACCAGCGACTATAAACTGTCATCAGAGAAAATGCAACACCATACTGAATTAATGCAGCAAAAAATAGAACTGTTGGATGACCGCCTACAAAATTCTGATGAAGAGATACATTACTATTTTAAATTGTGTCAAGATTCTATGAAGGAATTCCAGGACACCCTGAATACCTTGAAAGAAGAAAGCAAGAGAAGGGCAGAAGATGAATCTGTGCATGAAAAGCCTTCTGAGTTTTGGTCCAATTTATTGCTTTTGGTGGATGGATGGTTTCTTGAAAAGAAGATTTCAGTGGATCAAGTGAAGTTGTTAAGAGAAATGATATGGAACAAGGAGAGGAGCATATGTGATTCGTATATGTCAATTCAAGGAAAGAGTGAGAGGGAAATTATTTCAACATTTCTCAAACTAATGTCATCAACGACAGGGTAAGCAGAAAATGCAATGATTGTAAATGTTTTTTCATACACTGTCAGACTCAAATATTGACTAGTATTTGCTATAATTGTTTAGTGAAAGGTTACATGTCATACATATTGCAGCAGAGATGGCACCTGTGGCTAAGGTATGCTTATTATATTATAAACTTCTAGATGGTACTGCTTTTGTGTTGTAAATGTCTACATGAATACCTATGGTTGCCTATTGTGATATTTCTCTGGAGAATAAGCTCAACACAGAATGTAACTAATGGATATATTGATGAATATAATGTGAGGAAGTTCAAGGCTATGGGAGAAGTTTGCCTTTTCTTATTTATCTAGCTCTTGCATGAAAGTAAGCAATTCTATTTTCTAAATCCAATCTTGTTAGTTTATCAATACATGAGTGTGTGGGATTGGCAGGAAAAGTCACAGACACATTCAGATTTGTGTGAGCCTTTCCCGCCAATCTTATGTCGCCTTTGATGAGGATACCTAGAAATATTGGCGACATTAGAAAGCTCTTGCTAAGGACCTTCCAATAAGAAGATTCAATGTAGGACAATGGAGTAATGGGATGAAGAATTGGTGGCAAAGGTTTCGTGCAAGTGTGCCTTTCATGTTTTCAAGTTGGGATCTTGACTTCGTTACAATGTAGGTTCATGTAATTGGCAGGGCTTTGAAGACACCAAGTGTGGGTTGTTCGGCTGTATGGTTGACTTAGCTAATTAGAAAGGAATTAGTGGATTTTTTATGAGCAACTTTGTCCAACAAGGCAATGCATTCACATGTATACTCTAACTAATTAGCTCAGTTTACACTTTATACACTATTTCAGAGTCTAACAGCTTGCTGTAACAATTTGGCAATTTCCAATTATTCTGTCACATCATGTTTAAGTACCCTTTGTGCTCGTTTCATGTTTTCTTTGGATGCACACATTGTTTCACTTTCTTATCTGCCAATTCATTTGATGTTATTTTATTCCTAAATTTTATGTTTAAGGTTGGTGGACTGGGAGACGTAGTGACTGGTCTTAGTAAAGCTCTTCAGAGGAAAGGGCACCTTGTGGAAGTTGTTCTACCAAAATATGACTGCATGCAGTATGAGAGCATTCGGGATTTAAAGGTAACTGACGTTCGATGGAGGTGCTCTTTTTGTTTTTTTATTTGAAGAATACTCTCTAGCATGGATCTTCGTTTGATGCAGGTTTTGGATATGCCTGTTGAGTCATATTTTGATGGTCGACTATTCAAAAACAAAATCTGGGTTGGCACTGTTGAAGGTCTAGAATTATTTCAGTTCCAAAGTGAAACTATTCTTGCTTCTTTGTTGTGTCCTAATACTTTAGTTGGCTGTAAATTTGACCATATTTAGGGCTTCCTGTTTATTTCATCGAACCTCTTCATCCAAGTAAATTCTTCTGGAGGAATCAGTTCTATGGAGAGAGTGACGATTTTAAGAGGTTTTCATACTTCAGCAGGGCAGCACTTGAGTTAATTCTTCAAGCTGGCAAGAAACCGGACATAATTCATTGTCATGATTGGCAGACAGCTTTCGTTGTATGAATACTAGATTTTCACCTTTCTGCTGTGCCTCCCTGCATTCTTTTTTACCCTTCCCTTATTATATGTGGCAGGCACCCCTTTATTGGGATCTATACGTGCCAAAAGGATTGGATTCAGCCAGAATATGTTTTACATGTCACAATTTTGAGTATCAAGGATCAGCTCCAGCTTCTGAGCTAGCATCTTGTGGTCTTGATGTTCACCAACTCAACAGACCTGATAGGATGCAGGATCACTCAGCAAATGACAGGGTCAATCCCGTTAAGGTAATAAGATCTCCCCTGTGGCCCACCCAAGAATTAGCTTTTTAGTTCTAAGAGAGGCATGGTTCCATGTGATAGGGAACGTCCTGGATCTCTTTTATATACTTTTTATAATTGGTTGGCAGTAGGTTAGCACTTAATAATAGTTGACTCTTTATTTTCTTCATGACATAATTGGACTGATTGCAATTTCATAATTCTTATTATCCTTTTATTTGGCATGTCCTTGTCGCTATCAGGGTGCTGTGGTGTTCTCTAATATTGTGACAACAGTTTCACCAACCTATGCCCAAGAGGTGCGGAGTTCGGAGGTATGATTGTTATATGCTTTGGCAGCAGCTGTACTTGTTGCTTCTTTTATAGGTTAATCTTTTAGGCTTCAAAAGCTCCTGGGCTCTTCTATTTAACACTTGGCAACTTACTACTGTACAGTTGTGAGTCTGTGGGTGTTGATCCAATTTGCCCCTTATGTTTTATACTCTTGGTCAAGAATGGTTTCTTTTGTATTGGGATAACAAATCTACGGTGGCGCTCCCAAACTCTAGATTGCCCCAAACTCTTTTTCTTTGTATTCTGCAGCTTATTTCTTGGTTCATTGCTTAATCAACAACCAATGCAATTAATGCAACAGCACACACATGATTGGTTGATACTTACCAGAATCTTTTATCCTATCTTCTTCTCATGATGTTCAGGGTGGACGAGGCCTGCAGGACACAATTAATGCATATTCAAAGAAGTTTGTCGGAATTTTAAACGGAATTGATACTGATGCGTGGAATCCAGTAACTGACCCCTTTTTGAAGGTTCAGTATCATTCCAATGATATTGATGGCAAAGTAGAAAATAAAGAAGCTTTAAGGAGACATCTAGGATTGTCTTCAGCTAATGACAGACAGCCATTGGTAAGTATAGTTTGAACAATATGTCATAAGATTATTCTAGTTTTATACTAATTTAAGATTTTCAGAGATTTAGCTAAATTAATTTTCGGTTAACATGAAACATTCCCCTGATTTGAAATATTGCCAATACTTAGATGTGGCAGTTTGAGGAACAACACGGTTGACCTTCATGAACTCATAATGAAAATATCAGATTTGGGTCGGATTAGCTGTAGCACAATAATGTTCATGTGGATGTCTTTTACGGTGTTACCCTTTTCCATTCACTTTACTATAAAATCATTTTTTTATATGTTATATTGTATAATTTTCATAATTCTTTTAAAATCTAATCTATGCATTTTTATTACTTTGAAATTTTTTTGTAGGGTTAATTTGCTTAAGTTTGTATTTTGTATAATATATGTTGGATAAACTGAAATTATATTAGTACACAACCTTAACGAGCCTAAAGGGCCAAACAAAAATAGTGAGCTTATCGGCCCAATCATGTCACAATATGTTTATTTTGTTTCACCGTCTCATGTGTGGGGTAGCATTTAGGCATGTTAAAGCTTACCATGTTATGTTTGGAGCCTTTCCCGGCCCGATAAAGGCATTAACTTACAATTTGCCACCCATACCAATACTTAGCATCGAAACTATTCTGGATCTTCTTCTTGTTGAAACTTCATTAACTAGTGCTGTAATCAACCTGTTGTTTATGTATTGGCTGATTTTTGGTTGATTCCTAATGCTCTAATGAGCAATACAGACTACACTACGTGATAGAGTTTAATTCCTACACTATTGTCTCTTATTCACCTGCTGAGATAACACTTGCGTGTTATAAAACATCATGTGCAGGTTGCTTGCATAACAAGATTGGTACCACAAAAGGGGGTACATCTTATAAGGCATGCAATATACCGGACATTGGAGTTAGGCGGTCAGTTCATTCTTCTTGGTTCAAGTCCAGTGCCTGAGATTCAGGTAAGTTCCGATATTGAGAAGTTTTGAAAAGTTTGTGGACTCTTTTTACATTGAGAAGTTTAAAGTTTTCCCATTTTCTAAATGGCCTCTTACTGCTTTCCCCTCACTTTGATGAAAGTTTTCACCATTTCCTCAAAAGTGTCATGTTCACATATATTTTCAGGTTATCTGATTTACTTTAAGAATCTACACCAGTTAATATTGTTACTATTTATAATTGCTTCTGTTCATTGAGTTTATCGGGAGGCAGATAATGAGCCAGTGGCTGAGCTTCCAACGTTGAACGTAGATGTTATGCAATCATTATAATTCAAAAGTTGAATGTATTTAGGCACCTTTATTGATAATGGGAATCCCCATTTTTCAGAGGGAGTTTGAAGAAATCTGTGATCATTTCAAAACTCATGAGCATGCTCGACTGATACTGAAATATGACGAGGCTCTTTCACACTTGATCTATGCTGCAACGGACATGTTGATCATCCCATCAATCTTCGAGCCTTGTGGCCTTACTCAGGTATCCTGTACACACATCATAAGCTTCAAGCATACTCGCAATTGTTCTTTAACTCAATATCACACATTTGCAGATGATTGCTATGAGATACGGGTCGATTCCCATTGTTAGGAAGACCGGAGGACTCAACGACAGGTTAAAATTGTCCGCAGATGAATTTTGAATCAAACTGCATACTTGTTTTCCACCTACATACTATAATCACGATTGTAAATCATCTCGCAGTGTTTTCGATTTCGACGATGATACCATACCTGCCCACTACAGAAATGGATTCACATTCTTGACAGCTGATGAGCAGGTAACTCATCATTGTACATGAAATAAGCAAAATATATATTGGCTAAATTATGGGTTTTTTGTGTGAACATATAGGGCTTCAACAATGCATTGAAAAGGGCATTTTACCATTATATGAATGATGCTGATAGTTGGAAACAGCTTGTGCAAAAGGTGATGAACTTGGATTTTAGTTGGGACTCTTCAGCACCATTGTATGAAGAACTTTATCACAAGTCTGTCGCCAGAGCGAGGAGCAGAAATTGACCCGACCGTGATCGAGGTCGTCTCATATTGGTGGAGTGGATGAATTTGTGACTGAAAGTTATGTAACGAATGACGGTAAGTTGTCGTTCGTGATACTTGTGGAGTTGTCATTCGTGATGCAGGCTGCTTAGCTCCAATTCTTTCATTTATACTTTTTAATTAGCACATTTATATTTTACTTGTAAATATAGACTTCCAATCTGTAAAGGTGTATATTGTAATATGATAACTAGTAGTCTAGTACTAGGGTTAATATGATAACTGTCGTAATATTTTTGTGTTCTTATTAACTTCATTACTTTAATAATATTTTTCATAAAAATAAAAATTATTGTGATAAAATGGATCTAATTAATATCTGTTATTAGAAATTAAAACTCAGCTATAGAAAAACTCATTCTAATAATCAACTATTAGCAATATAAAATGATGTAATTTTATTATAACAATCAGACAATGTAGTTCTGATTGGTTTCATCATTTTATAAATAGTTTATTATTAGAATGAGTTTTCTATAGTTAAAATTATCTAGGATATCGATGTAATCAACAACACAGTCCTTGCAGATTCGTTTAAATCATGAATGCATAAACTTGATACTAATGAATCAAATAAAAACCACATTCACAGAACACTGAGATGAACCTCAAAATATAGCATTTATATTCCAATAATTCAAATTCAACTTTACAAAGTCACCGAGCAATAATCTCAAACTCAACAAACTTGTTCTTATCTCTCACTTTCCGGGCACAAAGTTGGTCGCGAAGGCCCAGGCATTGTTGTTAACCGGGTCAGCAAGGTGATCAGCAAGGTTCTCCAACGGGCCCTTTCCGGTGACGATGGCCTGAACGAAGAACCCGAACATGGAGAACATGGCCAGCCGCCCGTTCTTGATCTCCTTCACCTTCAGCTCCGCGAATGCCTCCGGGTCCTCCGCCAGCCCCAACGGATCGAAGCTCCCGCCCGGGTAGATCGGGTCGGTCACCTCCCCGAGCGGCCCGCCGGCAATGCGGTAGCCCTCGACGGCGCCCATCAGCACAACTTGGGTAGCCCAGATGGCCAAGATGCTCTGGGCGTGGACCAAACTGGGGTTGCCCAAGTAGTCCAAGCCGCCCTCGCTGAAGATCTGGGCGCCCGCCTTGAACCAGACGGCCTCGCCGAACTTTACGCCGTTGCGGGCGAGGAGCTCCGGGAACACACAGCCCAGGGCGCCCAGCATGGCCCACCTGCAGTGGATCACCTCCAGCTCCCGGTTCTTGGCGAAGGTCTCCGGGTCGGCGGAGAGGCCGGCGGTGTCCCAGCCGTAGTCGCCGGGGAACTCACCTGTGAGGTAGCTGGGGGCCTCGCCGGAGAAGGGTCCTAGGTATTTGACGCGGTCGGGGCCGTACCAGGGGCTGCTGGAGGTGACCGGCTTGGCGACGGTTTTTCTCATGGAGAAGCGGCTGTTGCCGCCAGAGAGTTGAGGGGAGAGCTTGACCGCCTGACCGGCGAAGGATGGGGAGGAGAGAGCCATTGTGGAGGCGGCCATTGGTGATGTGGCGGTTGTTTGGTGTTATTGAGGGTGATTGTTTGAGGATGAGAAGGGGAAGTGGTGGTTGGTGTTTACTTATAGGCGGGAAGGGGTTGGGTTGTTTATCTTGGGATATCTGTATCTGATTTTTCATTGGGTTTCAAGATTCTGTTTCTGCTCCAGTGTAACTGGCATGTTGTAGACCATGAGATTTTAGAATTTTTTTTTCTTTTTTGTTTTTTCTAAGGGATTTTACATTTTTGGTTTTGAGTGGGTTTCGACGCATAGATTTATGTGTCAGCAAAATGTAAAATTGATCCATTCTATGGTTTAAGATTTAAAAGATGACCTTTCGAAAGTGAGATGCATTTTCAGTCCATTCTTACAGGTTATTATCCATCTCGAGCTATAAATGAGAACCTTTTTTTGGCATATCTCAAAGATTAATCAGACTATAAATCGATAATAACTAATTCTTAAATGATAAATGATACTTATAAGATTCTGTGAATGATAGTGTTGGATATTTATATTGTTGTAGTATGGAGTTTGAATGGACTGTATACTCAAATTTAATCTCGATGATTCAAGTTTTTTGGGCTCATGTTTTTTGGCCTAGACGGAACTCTAATATGGGTTTAGGGTTATGGTTTGATTATTATCTATTTAATAGTCGTTTCTCATTGTAATCTATATAAGAAGATCATAATGAAATATCTTGTTTGACATCGCCTCCCAGACGTAGTCGTAAGACGAATTGGGTAAATAATTATTCTATTTTTATTTTCTATCGTGATTGTGGTGTGTGTTTTTCGTAACATATACTCTTTTTTTGGTTGAAGGAGCCAATCTAATCCAATGAACTAATTAAAATTAAATATGGCCTAGAAGTTCACATTCATCAAAATACAGATGATGAACAAAGATAGAAAAAATCAATTGGATGCAAACAAAAGCAATATTTTCCTTCCTCTCTTGTTGGAAAATAAATCATTTGGATCGTTCTAGTAACCCAAATCATTACAAGAAGCAATGTATTTAATTAGGACATTTTGTTCCAATTAAGAAAAGCTATTTGCATTCATGCTTCATACAGTATGAGGTTGCCCCTATTTCTGATTTATTTTTTGCTGTTGATCATTCTATTTCTGATACAGCTAATAAATCTAGTCAGTTGTAGCATCTGCGGCAATCCACCACTGCACTATGTACCAGCACACTTGGCAACCCCTGATAGGCTCAGAAATATAGCAAATCTCGCATCCTCCTATCTACCAAAAATCAAAACAAGTATTAATACCATTATCCTCAAATTCAAGATGACTAAAATGCCACCCACCAATAAGAACACGGATAATGATCTTCACACATAAGTCCAACACCTTATAAATCAACCCCATCTCCCCCTTCTACACTCACCACCTCTTGAAGAAAAACACACTAGCTACTTCCACCTCATTACAGTTACAGTTACAGTTCACAGTCACAGTCACAGTCACAATTACAGCAATGGCTGCCTCCACAATGGCTCTCTCCTCCCCATCCTTCGCCGGTCAGGCGGTCAAGCTCTCCCCCCAATCCTCCGCAGGCAATGGCCGCGTCTCCATGCGCAAGACCGTCGCCAAGCCCGCCTCCTCCACCAGCCCCTGGTACGGACCCGACCGCGTCAAATACCTCGGTCCCTTCTCCGGCGAGGCCCCAACTACCTCACCGGCGAGTTCCCAGGAGACTACGGCTGGGACACCGCCGGCCTCTCCGCCGACCCGGAGACCTTCGCCAAGAACCGGGAGCTAGAGGTGATCCACTGCAGGTGGGCCATGCTGGGCGCCCTGGGCTGCGTGTTCCCGGAGCTCCTCGCCCGCAACGGCGTCAAGTTCGGCGAGGCCGTCTGGTTCAAGGCCGGCGCCCAGATCTTCAGCGAGGGCGGCTTGGACTACTTGGGCAACCCCAGTTTGGTCCACGCCCAGAGCATCTTGGCCATCTGGGCTACCCAAGTTGTGCTGATGGGCGCCGTCGAGGGCTACCGCATTGCCGGCGGGCCGCTCGGGGAGGTGACCGACCCGATCTACCCAGGCGGGAGCTTCGACCCGTTGGGGCTGGCGGAGGACCCGGAGGCATTCGCGGAGCTGAAGGTGAAGGAGATCAAGAACGGGAGGCTGGCCATGTTCTCCATGTTCGGGTTCTTCGTTCAGGCCATCGTCACCGGAAAGGGACCGTTGGAGAACCTTGCTGATCACCTTGCTGACCCTATTAACAACAATGCTTGGGCTTTTGCGACCAACTTTGTGCCCGGAAAGTGAGGGGTTTGTTTGTGAGGGTAGATCATGATATAAATGGCTTGAGCTGATGGGAATTATCTAATTTTTTGTTTTCCATTTGTGGTGGCCGGATCTTGACGTTGTTTGCAGTTTGTATCGCAAGTTTACATGAATTAAGATGTTTCTTGATTTTGAAAATTGTGTTTGAGCTTCTGTCTTGACAAAATTAATGGAAAGAAAAATTATATGAATTTTTAATGATAATTATAGAATAAAAATGAAAAGGATGCATGACAACTCTAAAATTTGTGGAGGCTGCCCAATTATGTGGGATAGCTTGAAAATTGCCAAATTATACATTCTTGGTAAGACAGTCATTACTGATTAAGTGGATAACTCTATAAAATAGAAAATCAAAAGTTTTGATCATAATAATACTTAAAATACATCTTCTCTAAAAACGGAAGAAATTAGGAAATAACAAAGTAAAAAATAATTATTAAAGAAAGTGGGGAGAAAAAGCTCGAGAGTCCAAAGTAATCTCCAAATACTATACGTGAATGAAAAATAATTTAAAGATGTAATCTTCTATACATCCATCTATATATATATATATATGTGGATTTTGATATTTTTTTCGGTTTACATGATATTTGATATTTTTCTTTAATCTAAATAATATTTATCTTAATACAAATACTCCCTCTATCCACTAAAAGCGTTCACTGATTTTGGTAGCACGGGTTTAATAAATTGTAATGAGTGTAAAATAAGTGAGTATAAAAAAATATGTCATGGGGATAATAAATGAATATATTAATAGATATTGAGTGTAAAAAGGTGGGCCATATGTGATTTTTTGTAAATAAGTAGATAGGTTTATGGTAAAAATATAAAGTTGATGTTTCCAAAAAAAGAAAGTAAATGTTTTTGTGAATGGATCAAAACGGAATTAAATGCATGAATTTAGTAGACGGATTGAGTATTATTTTTATCTGTTTGGAGTATGCCGAAGATGTTCAAGAGTTTTTGTGTAACTTAAAATAAAAGAAAGTCGCCGGCCTAGCGCGATTCAGACATAAGCGGGCCTTCAATGATAAATAACCGCGCGATTTCAATTTCTGTCTCATCCAAATCAATACTAGAGGTCAGAATGCAAAACTCATTTTCTGCACACTCAATTTTTCACCTCTCCTAGAGAAAAGCCTCGAACTTGAAAATAAAGAAGCAGCAGGACCCTCCAAACTTACAGAACAACCGCCTATGGAGCCCCAAGAAGTCACCAACAGCACACAACAAACAGATTCTCTCGGCACCCCTATTTACCTCTGCAACCAATCCGCCGCCGCCGCCAGCACAAGCGCCTCCGACATCCAAGAAAGCGAAGCCCCACAAGAATTTAAGTCAAGGTGCCTCGATTACCCACCGACCAATCACGACGAAGCAGAAGAAAGATTCAATCCACCGGAAAGACTCAATCTTGATGATGATATTGAGATCTTGATGCGGCTCCTGCGCTTATCAGATGCTGAAAATGCGGGAACGATGACGTATGGTGCGATGATGAGTTCTACGACAGGATTTTGGGGTGAAGGGACTGAAGAATGTGAAGGAGTTGGAGGGATTAGAGCGATGGATTAAGCATTTCTGCAACGGTGAAAGCAAGGAGCCGTTAAAAACGTCCCATTTGCTGTTGGGCAAAGCTGCTTTCATTCAGTCGGATGATGGCTGTGATGGTAATGGAGGGCTTGTGTTTCCCTCTACCATCGATGAGTTCTTGCAGAATGAACCTCCCATTAGATAGGCTTGTTTACATTTTTTCTCTTTTGTATGTGTTTGCAAGCATGAGCTTCATTTTGGTGTTATTGGTCGACTAGTAATTGAGAAATGAAATAATGAATGGAAAAGGGAAACCATGATTCTTGAGCTTGCAATGATAGAGGTATGTGCAGAAAATGCAGGTTTTTTTAAGATTTGCCTAATAATTAAAGAGCCATTGACCAAGAATCAATGTTGATGCTGATGTTGAGCAATCGAAGAAAACGATTAGGTAGGGGAGGTTGGCAGGTTGGGCTTTTGTGATGTGAGCTTTCATGATTCTTGCAGAGAATATTCTGCTAACATAATAAGTATAAAATATTTCTCTATCTCCTGTGATGATTTAACTCCAAAAGACCTAACTATCAAAATTGAAAGATCCAAGCTTGATAGTACATAGTGGACTACTTCGATTGCACTTGTTGGAATTTGAGAATATGTGGTAAGTCTGGTGGGAGGCTGAGTGTGCCAAAACTCATTCAATTGCAAGAGTGAAGCTTTGTCAGATTTCAAAGTTGAGACTGAGAGGGGGGCAAATTTCGTGTACTGATCCTCTTTCAAGATTACAGCTCATTAGTCTTTTGGGTTGAGAACAAAATTTTCACCTCAAACTTCTTGCATCAGATTTGCTGATGTTTCCAAATGTTGATGTGTTGAATCACAACTTTGAGACTGGGAAAATTTTAAGACAATTACAATTTTTAATAAATAAATAGCAAAAGTGAATCAAACTAAAAGACTGGAAGATTCATATTCAGAGAATGGAAAATGGAATGTTTGAAAATTGAATGAGCAGTTCAAGAATAACAAAATAAATGTAAAAAAAATAAAATTATATGACAGCTGTGGGATTTGAACCCACGCCCTTTCGGACCAGAGCCTAAATCTGGCGCCTTAGACCACTCGGCCAAACTGTCATTATTGAAAAGTGTTGACGACTAGTTAAAATTAATATCTACGTCTTGATAGTTGGTCTAGTGGCGGACCCAGTGGGGCAATGGGGGCACTGGACCCCACTGGATTTTTAAAAACACTAAAGATACAATAGTAATTTTATATTTAATATTTAAAAATATATATTTAAAGGTATAAAATATGTAAAAAATAGTCTATATCATACTTAAAATAAATACATAAAAATTGACGGGAGCTAAACATAGAAAATAATGGTTTGTTTCTTTTTTTCTTGCAACAAAAAATACTAATTTTGAATCTTTGATTGTTTCGGTGGATACATTAATTATTTTTTAAGCATATAATACTAAGTTTCAATTTTCATATTAAATTATTATACGGTTATTTAGTAGAAATGTATAAAGTAGTTAAAGTGTTAAAAAGTTTCTTTTGAAGGTTAATTATTTAAAATGGAATCATGGGCAAAAGGAAAGTAGGACATTTTAAATTATTATTTATTTTTAATTTTAATTATAAAATTCTTTTTATAAATTTATAAAATTATGATTATTTGAACCGCTATTTTTTTGGACCCTCTTTGACCAAAATATCCCTTGATATATTCAACTGCACCTCGTCTTGAATTTCGCCGAAGTTTCGGGCCGACGAGGCTCGGCGCTGGACCTATATCGCTGTCCTCAGTGCCAAGGTGGCGACGGACAGCCTCTCTTTCTCACTGTCCACAGTCACTCTAAGGTCAACACTGCGGTAAGTAACATTGGTCACAATCCGTAGGCAGCCAATCAATCATATATTTTCAGTAGAAAATCTAAATTAAAGATCGTTTTTATAATTAGAATTACACCTCCACTGCACAGCGCTACGTTTTTTCCTAAAGTGCTCTTTTAGTAGAAGAAAAAGTTGAATACGTTCTTATGCAATAAGATGTAAATCACACAAGATTAAACATATGTTTTGTGCAATAGTCAGCATATCACACAGAACAGATAAATTCCACTTAAAAAACCATATATGATATATTCAGACCTATAGAAATATTAGTAAAATTAGAACATGTAACATTTTAACCAAAAAACCTATTTTACAACTAAGCGGACTGATTTAAGTAATAATTATGTTCCTTTAGTTGCGCCTGCACATTATTTATTAAAGCAGGTAAGGGTGAAAAAAATTTCTACTCACCATTGATAAGTAATACTGTAATACTATGACTTATTTTTATAAGAATATGTAAGAAATATCCAATTTAACTAAATTACACTACTGTCACAATCAATTATTCACTTTATATATACATACTTATTTGATTTTCAAATAAGAACTATTTTTAATGTCAAAATGAAGAATCACAAAAATTCGAACTATGAAAGTTGATATCCGCTGAAAAAGTTATAAAATCTAAAAATTCGGAATTTTTTTGTATGCGGTATTTTTCCGATGTATACATCAACTTCAATAGTAATAAAAATTACTTTTACATTAATCTCCACGATATATAAGAACTGGTTATGGTATGAACAATCCTTATAGAGTAAATATAAGAATAAATAACAATAATTGATTAATTAAAATAAATGTTTCGGATTTGATACACATCTCAATTCATGGATTGATGACATTTCCTTAAAAAAAATAAAAAATACATTTAGGAGTAGAAAAGCAATATCATTTACTGCACAAATCACGTTGTGCATCTCACTATATTTTTAATATTTACATTCCTATGAGCAGCCCACTATACTCACACTACATTTACGTTTCAATAAAATTGTTGGGAAGGGAAGTTTTTCTGATTGAAATAAGATTTGTAATTTTTTTGAAACTAATAATGAAAACTACCAGAAGGAATCCGGAGAGTTTGCGATAATATTTGCTATAATGAAAGGTCATTAGCAGCATGAAAACTCTAGCCTCCATTCCAAGATTCACATCGTGATTTTCAATTAATCTCAAATTAATTAAACATCAAACATCCATAATTTTGTAATACTATGTGACACCAGATAGATATCACGTACATATTTATTTTATTATATAGTATACATCTGGTAATGTGTTCAAAGAATTATTGCAGTGCAGGAACATATAGCTTTCGAGCAACAATATCCACATAATTCTCAGCAGCAAATTAAAAAACATATCCTATCCTAAGTGTCAATCCTCATCAGGTCCACATACGACTTCCCCTTGAGCTCCTTCGCAAAAAAACCCTCGAAATACTCAACCGCACCGATCGTCTTGAATTTCGCCGGACTTTCAGCACCGACGAGGCTCGCCGCCGGCCCTATCTTCCCGTCCAACGACGAGTTGAGAAAGGTGGCGATGGACAGCCGCTCTTTCTCGCTGTTCACAATCGCTCGATGCTCAACGCTGTGATAAGCGCCATTACTCACAATCTGCAGCCAACCAATCAATCAATAAATCATGCTAAATTCTGGAGAAAATCAAAGATTGTAACCCTAAATTCTAAATTCTGGAGAATATATATATATATATATATATATATATATATATATATACCTCCAATATGTCACCAATGTTGATAATAAATGCACCAGGGAGCGGAGAAACGGGAATCCATTTGCCATCTTTATTAATTTGGAGGCCTTCGATTTCATTGAGCTGCAGCAGAATTGTAAGGCCGGCTGCGTCGGAATGGGGGCAGAGGCCGGTGACGAGCTCCGGCTGCGGGCATGGAGGATAGTAATTCATCCTCATCGACTGCATCCCTTCATCAAACAGCGACCTCATCTCTTCGGCCTTCATGCCTAAGGCTTTCGCCATGAGAGCCAGAATCTTCATCGCTAGATTCTTCAGTGCTGTTCCATATGCATCTATGGAATCTCTGCGCGCACACAACGAAAAATGAAGTAAAAAAAGGCCGATCATCATGCGTGTTGTTGAGGGAGTGTTTTTGTAGAATTTGGATGACCTGAATGAAGCAGGAAGCTTGGGAATTAGGTGAGGCTTTCTCAAATAAGTTGGTAAAGTAAAGGCAAAAAACAGGTCGGCCCAATCGAGCTTCTGCTCTTGGGATGTGACGAAGATTTGGCCGTAGCCTTCGACGTCCTCTTCCTTCTGACGGAATGCGTCCTTTTCTTCCGGTGGGAGATTGAAGAAAGCCGTGGTTTCCGACCTCATTTTGTCGATGGCCGCCGCCTCTACGCCGTGGTTGATCAACTGCAGCCATGCGCGATTAACATTCACCTTCACACACACACACCACACGCGAACTACAATTATATATATATAAAATATCTTCTAATTAATTTGAATTGCCTGAAAGAAACCCCATTCTAGGCAAGCTTTGTGCAGTCTGTGAAGCTCGGCATCCATTGAATCTGAGAGGAGTAGCTTGTGCATATCGATGATGGGTATTTGAGGTAGGGAGGAAATGTCAGCGGCGGTGAGATGTTGGTGATCGGGACGAATGTATCTCGATGGCACACTGCGCAGTTTCTCTTTTGCAAGTTCTTGCACAATGGGCACCTTCAGTGACCTGCCTAATGTTGCCGGCGTTGCTTCCATTCCTCTCTCTCTCTCTCTCTCTCCCAATATCAAGTGGTCATTAATCACGTTTGGGCGTTTACTTATCACCTAACCCACCTCAAGGAAGTTGAGAATGTAAGGTGCACAAGCAAGCTTTAAAAATCCGTTTGTTAGGTAAAAAAATTAAAGAGCAAAAGGGACACCTAATCTTATTAGCCAACGATGATGTATCTAGTATATAGTATACATCTGGTAATGTGTTCAAAGAATTATTGCAGTGCAGGAACATATAGCTTTCGAGCAACAATATCCACATAATTCTCAGCAGCAAATTAAAAAATATCCTACCCTAATTGTCAATCCTCATCAGGTCCACATACGACTTTCCCTTGAGCTCCTTCGCAAACAAACCCTCGAAATACTCAACCGCACCGATCGTCTTGAATTTCGCCGGACTTTCAGCACCGACGAGGCTCACCGCCGGCCCTATCTTCCCGTCCAACCACGAGGCTCACCGCCGGCCCTATCCACATAATAATGGTTTGTTTCTTTTTTTCTTGCAACAAAAATACTAATTTTGAATCTTTGATTGTTTCGGTGGATACATTAATTATTTTTTAAGCATATAACACTAAGTTTCAATTTTTCATATTAAATTATTATTTATTTTTAATTTTAATTGTAAAATTCTTTTTATAAATTTATAAAATTATGATTATTTGGGCCCGCTATTTTTTTGGACCCTCTTTGACCAAAATATCTTTTAGAATATGTAGTTAAAGTGAGCAATATCATAGTGAATGAAAATTTTGATGATTTAGGTGCCAAAGGGGCATGTTTGGGTGGAAGGGCATAATATGTACAACAGTAGAGATTCCAGGCAGTTTGGTGCAGTTCCTTACGCTCATCTACACAGCAGAATAGTCCTTGTGGTGAGCTATTCAACTATTCTTTTGCTTTGAATTATGGCTTCATTGATGGAGGTGCCTTCTTGTATTGCTTAAGGCTTGTAATTGATTGATTACATAAAACTGTTTGCATTTTAGTTGGATCAAAATCATATATGATGTCGTTTTATCAAAAATGTGTGTGATTCAATCGTGGAAGTTAGGACATTTTTCCCTTGCTTGCCTTCTTTTTTCTATAGATATGGCCACCTAAGGATTGCAAATTGATTGGCAACAAGATTGTATGAATTTGTCTTGCAAGGTAGACTTCAAGCACTGTTATTGCTCAAATATTTCTTCAGTCGACCATTTTGCTTAAGCTGTTTGGTAAACTTAAACACCTAAATTTAGGAGTGAAATTGCTCTTCTGGTTTTATATGGCTGTAGTATGCCAGTCTGATATTAGATTTTGTTGAACAGGTGACAGAAGTATTTTCTTTGATAGTGAAAAGTGAAAACTTAAGCTACTGAAAATAAAGATGTAAAACTACTGGCAGTTTGTGCTCTCTACTTGAATCTGATTTTATTTCACCTCAGAGCTGGGCCTCGAATCTGATATGTGTCGTTCTGTGTTATTGTCTTTGTGTCTTCATCTCTAAATGGATCATCGGAATCGTGATCATCACTGGTTCATTATAATTAGTTTGCTGCTTCAAAACTCACTCGCTGATTTACACGTTCAGACTCGAACAAGCTGTTGGGATTAAATGGACTGTCTTCCGTAACATGTAAAAATATGTTATGTATAAATATAATCTTCTGCACGACAAGTAAAGAGATGTATATTTTAATTGTGAATATTGTGAAAGATTAATTCAACTTTAATTAAAAATTACAATTTTCCACAAGAATTATGAAATTTCTTGGGTTATAACAAAATTGTGCCTACTTCAAAGTCGTTACTAGTAAGGCCCTACATAAACTTCATTCATGTATAAAACCGTGTGCAAGAAACTCGACCTACGGGTCTGATTTCCATTGCTCTAATTTAAGACACAAATATATGACACTAATAAAAAAGATACCAATCGGAACAGGTTTCATGCATTAACCAGAAATAGAAGTTTGAGAATAGCACTGCTATGTACAAGAGAGACAACGCTATCAAACTAAAAAGGCTCACACAAGGCAGCCTTGCGGCTGTACTCCTCGGGGAGCCTTCTAAACCTTTTCCTTTTTCTTGGTCTTCATGCGACTAGTAACCCAGTTTCCAAGTTTCACAGTCGCTAGTTTATGCACAAAAAACACGAGACCAGTTCCACCATGCGACTTCATATGGAGCTTGCCCTCGATACCTGCATTCATCCCATTTCAAACTAAGACTTGTAACAAGCAGTTAAATACAGATGGATCGACTAACCCATTAACGGGCATAAGCATTAGAACCTGCGTCTGAGTTGCTCTTGTCCAGCTCTGTCGTTGAGTTGATGTCACTGAGTCATCATGTATGAATGTTATCATTGTTGATTCTTCGTGCCTAGTATTACTGACGAGGGGAGGTGGTAATTCTCTCATCAGAAATAAAACAACTGCTGAAGGCACTGATGAACCTGGAAACAGTTATTTGAAACACATCTTACTTCATGAAACAGATTATTGTTTAGATCTTTGAAATACATAAGTGACGCAATTTAGAGATTCGCTATACTGTATAAGGCTCTTTAGAGTTTGATTTCCTTGAAAAGCGTTCGGACAAAGCTCAATTAGGATAGCCAGATTTTAAATTAATGTACCTATGAAATAATACAAAACGAGTAGAAGTGAAGTGCGAATAGCATCCATGTGTTGTTCGTCCCATTCATAAAACAACTGCAGCATGGAGAATGTTAGTCATGGAATAAACAGGAAAAAGGAAATTGGAATTGATAAGTTGACTAGAGAAGGACTTACCGGTATTTGAGTACCTATTGCAACTGAAGCACTTGACGTAAAACAAATAATGGAGACAACAGCCAAACCGGCAACCTGTGATTCAGTGAAGGACAAGAGAGGTAATTTTCAGGTGAAAATAAATGATCAAGCCTAGACATGATGTCATGCAACATGGAGATGTGATAACAATTGAACATCAGAATCATGTAACTACCTTCCACATTTCATACGAAGACGGCTCAGATCTCACTTTTTTCATTTTCAAGAATAATACAACTCCTGGATGTCAAATATATTAGATGAATAAAAAGAAGAGTAATAGACATGTATTAGTAGAAGAGAGGCCAAAATGCATTTTCTTTCCACATCAGGAAACAAATGAAGAACTCTACGTGCTCACCGTAGCATACCAATGCTCCTCCAAGCAAAAGGACAACCACAGCTATAAGATCTACATATACCTGCAAGTAACTGTTAAAATTTATCCAACAGTCTTTGTAAGAGAGATTTGATGCAGAAGTATTATATTTGCAAACCAGGGTGAAAGAGCAATTTGATATTACAAGTATACAAGAGCTGGAAATGAAGCAATATAAGTGTAAAGAAAATACTTTGATGATATAAAACCAAAGAACCATGATTACATGCCTGAGCAACAACAGCAGATTCGATAGGACTGCTTCCCATCCCAATCCATATCAGCACCGAAGATGCTATCATTATTGCAAAAACTAAAACTGTTACCTGGTCAAAATTTGTTGGATAAGTTGGATTTAGATTATAGAGATTCCAAAATGATTAATCTTAATTGAAAGTTGCTTCTTTACCACAATCACAATCTTTTGATGGCTTCCTATATGAGCTAACCTAAAGGTGCAACACCTTCGGTGTCCATTAGTCTGTGGACTAGTTTTGTTCATCTTCTCCAGCAAAGCTTCTTGGGGGTTATATCCTTCATCTTCTTCTTCATCATTTGGGTGATGACACAGGTCTACCCTGCAAACCATCAATCTCAAATGAGGCCAATTTTAGAGTTTCCTACAATCTAGAGTTTCCTACTGTTGTAATGCATAACAATCAGCACTTGTTAGCAGTTAACAATAAAATATAGAAAATGATTGCCAGACATGGTTAATAAAGTGAGTTAAACTAGAAAATGAGATGCAGCAATTTGCTTTTATCTGGAGTACTCTCAAGCTCACCAGACTGTTCAGAAATATTTTCTTCGTATCAGAACTTTGCATAACAATCAGCACTTGTTAGCAGTTAACAATAAAATATAGAAAATGATTGCCAGACAAGGTTAATAAAGTAGTCAAACTAGAAAATGAGATGCAGCAATTTGCTTTTATCTGGAGTACTCTCAAGCTCACCAGACTGTTCAGAAATATTTTCTTCGTATCAGAACTTTGCATATAATGTCTAATAAAACAAGCAGATGTAAATATGATAACTGCTTTGAATGAAAGAAAACATTACATACTGTAAGATGGTGTAGATGCAGAAAGTGGTGGGATATCAAAATCATGGAATATTTTATCAGACACATTACTCTAAATTTTGAACTGCATTATACCATTACAGGTAGGAAATTCCAGATTACGAATACTTTACACACTGTAAAGCATATTACTGAAAAGTAGGAATATATGTTATTGCGAAGCACATATAAGTAGAAATAAGTTATAATTTGTCAAGATAAAAGAGAACTTACCAAAATGACAAAAGCAGGAGAAATGCTGCAATAAACAGAATTTTAGGGAAGGCTGCCATTAATAATATCGTTGTCGTAAGTATTTTTTGATAATATCATTGTGAATATTGAAAATTATAATCACACTAAAGGCTGGAAGATTTCCCTACCCATGATTACAAAACCACAGGAATATGACCAGCAACTCCAACTCTTACAAGCAGCAGCTAGATTTAACACAAAATAAAGGAAATAACCTGAAAATGAAAATTTCAATTTCATTAGTACCATAAAATTGAAGCTTGTCAAACATTGATAGTGTAAAGCCTTTGCAGTATAACAATACATGGTTGCAAAAGGACACCAGAAGTTATGACAAAATAGTATTCTGCCAAGAATACAAGATCACAAGCATACTGAAAGACCTAACCAGTGATCAGAACATTAGTAATCCTCACCGAGATTGGACGATCCAATCAATAGATGAATGACCTGAAATTATTGTCAAAAGGAATAGTGATCAGATTCAATTAAATAGGTACCAGTACATATAGTTACATACATTTCCCAACTTCTAACATCTCAAAAGCCAAAAGGAAACTAAAATGCACATCATGCAACTATTCCTCCAGTTTTTTGTATTGAGTCACTCAAATTTGAATGGGCTCAAAGAATGACGCAGCCAACTAAAGAATTATAACTATGATGACATGAGAAAATTGCTAACAAGATAGCAATCTAGATATCAAATAACAAAACAGATTCAGATTTGTTCAACTGAAAACAAAATGTAGATTAAGCGCTGCGTATGAAGAACATCCTTGCTGGCCAAGATTTACTCAGTGTTATGAACTAAATACAAAACTCTCACAAAATTTAATGTCAATTTTGTCGCATTACTTCAGCAAAACAGTTGCATACTATCAAAAGAACATAATCCAATTAAAGAGCATCACAGAAATACAAAAAGTATTTACCTTTTGGCGAGTCCATCCAAGCTGTGTATTCCTTGAATGAATTCTAATCAACTGGAAAATGATGGAAATCCCATATGACAGAAGTAATAACTAAAGCCAATACTTCAAAAAGAATCATAATAGAAGGAGGCCATGCATAATCATTATCAGAGTTACAATTTGATGAAGAGGACAAGAAAAGCAAATAATATTAACGCATACAAGAACATGATTCTTGGAATTTTAAGCCAATGCCTTGAATAATTTCAGTAGATAAACTCTCTTGTTTAAATATTACAGGTTTTAGGAAGAAAGGATGTTTTCTAATCAAAAAAGGCTTTGAGATTACAATAAAACATGTTATTTGAAATGGGATGCGTGTTTTATCAACACCAAAATATTCAAGTGCAATACAGGACAAGCAAGATAAGGAGCATATAGAATCAATGAGGCAGAAAAGACCACATCTTTCTGGAAGAAAAAAAAAACAGTATGACTAAGTAGTTCAGACTATTAGGAAGCATAAAATTATGCCAATTTCCTCTTGTTAAAGGTATAGATCTAATACGAGATTTTTTGTCCGCCTTTACGAATGGAAATTGACGAAGTAAGTTCGCCCCCCCAGTTGATTCTAGCAATGATTGCAAAATATAGCTAGAAAATATTTCTATGAAAATATAAAATATCCAACAAAACCACTTTATTTGGCCATCATTTAATCAAGTCCAGAGTGTTCCCAATGTGATTGTGAATTGTGTGAACCAGCAGTGCACAAATATCATCTTCAAAAGGTGTCATGAACGTGTTTAGCAGTGATGCTGACACTCAACAACAAACACCATTTTCCAAGGTTGGTGAATATAGTGTGATTGCACATCTGTTGCCTTGGTACTAATGCTTTACGAGCAACTAAACACTCATGAGGAAATCCTGAAGGTCCTTTGACAGCAATCTAAATATTCCTCAGACTATTTTGGCAGGTATTACGCCACGAACGCATCATTAAAAGATAGGCTGTGGCAGCACTAGCTGGGATAACCAGGAACGTTCTTTTGACAGCTATGTAAATATTCCTCAAGCTAGTTTTGGCAGGTAACTATCACGCCATAAACACACCGCTAAATGACAGATTCTAGAAATAGAATCTTCACCAATAACACGTTTTAGATAACAATGGGTTTACAAATCCAGCCATGATCAATATATTGCCCCTGGTATTTCAATGTTTCACCCCTTGATAGAAATTCCAAGCATGGCATTAACATCAAAATCATGAAAAAGGTAAAAGAATAAATGGTTACACAGATTTCCAAAACCACAATGGATGGAGTTCCTGCTTGAATTCAAATTTAAATTTCACAATTTATTCAAAACCTCAACTTCATTCCTACAAAATGACATTATCGCAGTAATGAATTGACAATCATATGGAAATGCTGACAGATAGTTCCTGCTGCGGCAGAGCCTAGGGCTTTTCAGTTCTCTCTATTCTTCAGGCATTCTAAGTTCAGTCAGAATCAAATGGTAGTTATGATTGCCCTAGATTTTGCCCGATTGCCATTCATCACATCCAGATTAATCCCTCAAGAAACAATGATAAAGTTACAAAATCCCAGAGATGCTCGAAAGTAGCATAAAATTCAAACAACCACGTAGAAGAGAAGCCCCTGAACCTCTCCCAAACATTCAATATGGTGAGAGATAAGATTTTTTGAATCAAATAATCAGACAATATCAGTCGACCAATAAAAGAGCAACATGAGTTTACCTTATAGATAGAAAGAAATGCAATCACCGCATCAACACAAGCCAATCCCACATTCACTCCCTCCACCGCCTGCGAGTAGCACCTCCTCCCCTCTCTCAATTCTAACATTGCTTATTTATCACTTTTCCCACCTTTTTCAAAACCATACAGATAGAACTCTCTCTCTCTCTCTCTCGTCGAAAAGGTAAGTGCAATAGGTGAGATTCTGTGGACTAATTATCTGCAGACGACTACTATATATATGAAGAATTAATTTTTAATCCTCGATAACTAAGCAAGGAAAGAAAGAACGATGGTGCCGCGAGTATCTCAAAGGATATATTTTTCTCTTTAGAATTTTAGGATGGTATCTTCGAATATCGCTGCTCTACGGATCTATTACATGGGTTGTGGGGATTCCCTTCTCCCCCACCACCCTTTCTCCTTATATATCTATGTGTATATTAGACTAGACAATCTCCCCCCTCTGTCTAAATCATTTCGAGTTTCTTTATATATATTTATATAAGTATCTGTGGAGAGAGAGACTGTGTGTTGGTTTGGTGGCAGGCTTAGTAATAGTTTTTAGTATTAGACTTACCAAATACCAACAGAAATAGCAGCGCGTGGTCGTTTGAGTCTTGAGGCAGTATTTTTCCGTTAATATTTTTCCTTCTTAATAGGAATAAAATGCCTATTTTATTCAATTTTAACAATAATAATAATAGTAATAACAATAATAATAAATTTGACTCATTTTTAATTTTAACATGTTTTATTATCCTTATTGGACAAATTTTATTGATTTGTAGTAAAATAGACACAATTAAAATTTTCTGACAAACGAAAAAATGATCTAGAAATTTTTTACGTTTGCATGAAATTTGACGTGTATTGATTGAACGTTAATATGAAAAAAAAAATCATGTCGTGTCATTTTTCGATCTTCAAAAAATTCTAAATTTGTCTACATCTACAAGTCTACAAATGTGTTTGTATTGCAACAATTTATAAAACATGTCTAAAATTAATATCACACCAAATTAATGATTCTTTTTATAATTAACTATAATAAATAATAATAGTAATAATAAAGTCCCTTTTTGAGTGGTATGGGTATACTTAGGGTAGGAAACAGTTCATGTTCGGTTAATCGAACCGAAAATTTCTATAAATTTCAAAATCAAAATCGAACCGTTTATTAAGTTCGATTAATCAAAGATCGTATCGGTTAGTGCGGTTCGTTTTCGGTTCATTGAAAAATCAAAAAATAATCTATAACTTTAAAAAATTCTTACTCAACTACATTAAATAGTCTAAATATTAGATGGTTACGATTAAACTAAATTTGTGATAAATTAAATATTGCTTTATTTTAATTTTATACAATTGGCTTCAAATAATTTATTTAACTACTTCTATATATTAATTAATTAATCGATCTATCATGCACATGATTTAAAGTTTTGATACTCTATGACTATGACTAATTACAAGTTTTCTAGCCATTAAAAAAACACATACTCACTATGCACAAACGTATTATTTTATTTTTTGGTAATTATATTGAATTTTACCTACAAATAAAGACTCGACTTTTGTTTATTAATCTTTTATGATGAGAATATAATTGTAAAAAGAAAAAATAAATTATTCGATTTTTCGGTTATTAACTGTTGGGTTATTGGTTAACCAAAAATAAAAAAAGTTAAATATTTTTACCACAAATCGAACTACAAATCGAATATGTAGTCGTATTCATTTAACCAAACATGATGCAGTTTCGGTTTGAATTGATTCGGTATTAATCAAAAATCGAAAACCATTCCCCCAACCCTACTGGTCAAGTGGGTAAATTTGTGGATGAAATCGTGCATTTTATTCTCTATTGAGATCTCTTAAATTAAAAATCTAGTAGCATTAATTTATTGAAGAACATATACAAGGAAAAGTGTGAAGACTGACCACAAAATTTGGTGGTTCATACTTCATTCGACGAGAAAGTGAGCAACCGCATGAGTCAAATAATTAACTTCCCTGCGAACATGCTCGACTCTAACAAAAAAACCAAAAACCTAAATTTGCAAACCAACTGATGGAGTTCACTCCTACGCATCTGCTACCAAAGCAACAACGCCTCTTCCTTGAGATAAGGAGAATCGCCTTGTCAAAGGCCTCCATCTTCCAGGAAAAATCGGATCCTTGTTCACGAGCTTAGTCTAATTTTATATTACTCCCTCCGTCCACCAAAAACGTGCATCGATTTTGGTGGCACGGGTTTTAAGAAAACTGTAATGAGTGTAAAGTAAATATGTATAAAAAGATGTGTCATTGGGATAATAAATGAATATATTAATTGATTGTGAGTGTAAAAATATGGGCCATGAGTGTTTTTTTTGTAAATAAGTGGATAAGTTGAGGGTAAAAATGTGAAGTTGGTGTTTCTAAAAAATGAAAGTGCACATTTTTGGTGGACGGACCGAAAATGAATTAAATGCACTCTTTTGGTGGACGGAGGGAGTACATACTCCCTCCGTCCACCAAATTCGTTCCTTGATTTTGGTGGCACGAGTTTTAATAAATTGTAATGAGTGTAAAGTAAGTGAGTGTAAAAATATGGGTCATGAGGATAATAAATGAATATGTTAATGGATAGTGGATGTAAAAAGGTGGGCCATGAGTGAGTTTTTTTTTTTAAATAAGTGGATAGATTTAAGATAAAAATGTGAATTGATGTTTCCAAAAAAAAGAAAGTGAACATTTTTTGTGGACGAACCAAAATAGAATTAAATGAACGTATTTGGTGGATGGAGGTAGTAGTTTTTTTTTTTTAATATGAATGTTTCATCAAGTTTTAATTAGATTCTTTGATTGCAAAATGAATATACTTTTATCCAAAATCCGGACTTTAAAAAAGATAGTTTGTGTGCAACCGATGACTTGATAGTTATGGAAGATCACTTACTATGTAAAAAATCTATGCGCCTTCCTTTTTTATTATAACAATTTTACTATATTAATCTGAAAATATATTCTTTTCCCCATTTAAATTCAGAAGTACTATTCTATTTCGTGGGCAAGATCTTAAGACATCTACATGAGTAATTCTGGGTAGATGACATAGTCGATCAGTATTTAATTGTAAGCTTTAGTCTTAAATATAAAATTGTACATATATGCCAAAAGTTCATGTTGCAATTGAAATTTAACCCAAATTAAGTTTGAGATGTATATAATTATGTGTGTTTAACTCCTTTTTCTAAAAAATTAACTCTTAATACATATTCTATATTTTAAATTTTTTTGTTTTGTATATAATTGTTGAGGTGTAGATCATTGTCCAAACTAGAGATGTCAATGGGTGAGTTTTATCCAACCAGAACCAATAAATAAGTAATGGTTCTGGAACCAAACCATTAGATATTAGATCCGGACCGGACTCGGACCATTAACTATGGGTCTTAAGCGGTCCGGATCTGAGCGGGTTTGAAACCAGAACCAGAACTGGAGCCGAAACCGAAACCGTTGCTTTATAATTTAATGAACTATGAGTGATTTCGAATCGATATGGATAAAACTAGCTCATTGACAAACTTATTTAAACTTAGGCTTGTCAATAGACGGGTTTTATTCGGACCAAAATCAATAAATAAGTATTGGTTCTGGAACCGGAATCAGATCCGGACCGGACTGGACCGGACCATCAAACTATGTATCTAAATGGTCCGGGTCTAGAGCGGGTCTGGAACCCAAATCGGAACCAGAATCGTTGCTTTAAAATTTAATGGGTTTTGAGCTATTCCAGATCGGTCCGGATAAAATACACTCATTGACATCCCTAGTCCAAACAACTTTTTAAGTGGATTATTTATTTGACTTCTTTCACAGTTAGATGTTATAATATTATTATCGTAAATAATAAAAAATAATCAAAATGAAGCTTCATCCTTCAAAACTCACATATGTCACAGATCACATGCATATTGGTTCGATTTTTTTTTATTTTTTTGGGTGTATTTTTAAATTTTGGATTGTGATTTGCGCATCGTATGATATTCTCTGCGTTTTGCACTGATGTCAAATCGCAAAAAGATAAAATAAAAATAAATAAAAAGAAAAGCTCATGCATTAATTACAAAATCTTGAACCCCTAACCAATATCCTTCACCAATATATATACATGGTAAGGTATGTTGGTTAGTTAGAGCACAACGAAACAAGTATTTTTCACTTTCTTTCTTTTCCAAGCGATGGAGAAGGAGAAAGCCAGCAATGGGAAGAAAACTCTGGGGCGAAGGAAGATCGAAATAAAAAAAATCGAGAAAAAAACCAGTCTGCAAGTCGCATTCACCAAGCGCCGCCGCGGCCTATTCCAGAAAGCCAGCGAGCTCGCCGTCCTCTGCGGAGCCGAGGTCGCGATTCTGGTGCAGTCGCCGGCGGAGAAACTCTTCGCGTTCGGTCACCCCTCCGTCGGAGCTCTGATCAACCGCGTAGCTCCGTCGCCGGGGGCGGCGAGTTCGTCGCTCGGTCAGATGCAGATCGTCCGCCGCTGCGAAGACGGCAGGATCAAGTACGAGGAGGCGGCGAAAATGCTGGAGATGGAGAAGAGAAGAGCGACGGAGAAGGAGATTGGGGCGGATTCTGGTGGGAGGAACCCTACGAGGGTTTGGAACTGCACGAACTGGAGGAATTCTTGAAGGCATTGGAGGATTTTGGGGAGAAGGTTGAAGAGAGAGTGGCGGAGTTTGAGAAATTGAAGATTTCTGCACCACCATTGATTCAGGAAGTCGGCGCTTCTTCGTCGTCGAATATGCATGCTCTTATCGCAGCAGACAATCTTGATTATGATGAAGATTTTCTCTTCTCCATGTATCAAATTGATCAGATTTTGGACTAGGTGTCGAGATTTAGGGTTTTAATTAATTATGAGAACACCTGATGTGGAGAAATAGGTTTAATTAAAGTACTTATCTGATCATGTTCATAATTAGCAGTATTAATTTTCGTTTTTTGTTATTTCTTCAGTATTAATAACAGATTCTCCATTGAATTTTGACTTGTTTCATGCTTCTGTTTTTCTCCAACACTAAATTATGATTTTCAGGACTATATATTATGTATAATAACAGAATGTTGTGGATAATTAATTCAGTTTTTTGTGTATGAGCATTGATCTTATACTGAACTCTGAACTCATATTTCATCAACAAAAACCACAATGTATTAACACAAACTTGAGTGCATATAAGAGTTCATCGAAAGCGTGTGCGTGTGTTGGTCTAGTGGTAGAATGGTTAATGTCTGAGGCCAAAGGTCTCGGGTTCGAGTTCACCGTGATGCGGCCTTTAAATTTTTGTATTAAATTAACCAAAAAAAAAAAGAGTTCATCGAAAGCATAAACTTTGTCTACAATCGAAATCGGAGAGAGCTGAAAGCAAGCGGCACAGTATATGGCAAGAGGACCCATATATGTAATTCCTGTGCATATTACTCGTTTTTTTGTAAACTGATTGCATCTTTATTTTAATATAATGTTTCTTCTTCTTCCCAAAAAAAAAAAAAAGATTTGGAAGATGCTTGTGTAAGGCAAGTATCAAGATTTGTTAATTAATTGTGTAAGGAAAGTTAAGAGAAAATCTTTACATGATCTAAACTAATTATTTCCTAAAGTGAAAGTATAAGCAACGGTCAACATATTGTTTTAGATTTTTTATTACGTCATCAAGATTGGGAGCGTTTAATGAAATGGTGCCTACTTCTATGGTAGAGAAAATTGCACTATATATTATGCCTGCAAAACCCTAGTTACTGTGCCCTTAAACTGAGTATTCTGTTTGCTGAAATTCAATTTCTAGAATTAACAATCTCTGACTATATATACATCTAGAATTAACAATCACTTGAGTTTCTTTCTTTTTTAGGACAGAAAACAAAGAAATGTATTCTTAGATTGTCGCAAACATTCAAGGTCAATTGTAAAGAATGGCCATGAATGACAGGTGCCATCTGCAAATGAATATTTCGTGAACTGTGCAAAGTTCATGAGTTATTACAATATCTCTGGTAATCTGGTAATGAGCGTCGGCTATCTGACGAGTTGTTTAGGTTACGAAGTTCCATCTATACAAAAACTTGTATTAGATTATTGGACGTATCAAAATTCGTCAGTATGAAAGTCGTCTTTTTTTTTCTTTTTTTTTTTTTATATCATGGGGAACCCGCAGCCGCTACCGCTACTTTAGGTGTGCACTGGATAAACCCCACGGTCCTGAAACCACACTTGGAAAACCAGGTATGACAGGTTCAAACCCATAGAGGCGTTTGGTGGGGTTCGAATCTGTGACCTCTCGACCACAAGAACTCACCTTAACCATTGGGCTATCCCTAGGGGACAGTATGAAAGTCGTCTTTATCTTAGAGTTGGGGTGGTCTCCTACGCGCGCTTGAGACCACCCTTAATTAATTAATTTTAATTAAAATTAATTAATTAAATTAAATTAAATTAAAATTAATTATTTTAATAAATTTTAATTATAAATTAATAAATAATAATTTTAAATTAATATATCTTAATTTTAAATTAATAAACTATAATTGTGAATTAATAAACCCTAATTATGAATTAATAAACCTTAATTTGGAATTAATAAACTCTATTTGGAATTAATAAATCCCAATTTTGAATAATTAACCCTAATTTTGAATTAATAAACTCTAATTTTGAATAATAAACCCTAATTTTGAATTAATAAATCCTAACTTTGAATTAATAAACCCTAATTAGAATTAATAAACCCTGATTTTTAATTAATATACCCTAATTATGAATTAATAAACCATAATTATGAATTAATAAACCGTAATTATGAATTAAAAATAATAAATTTAATTATAAACTAACAAAATCTAATTATTCTTACCGCTATAATTAATATATAATTATTTTAAAAAAAAATGGTGAGCCACGATGAGGCAGAGCTCACCAAGTTTTTGTCATGGAGTTGATTTGAACCGGCGGTTCTGATTTATAGTACTTTGACCTGGCTTCACCCAAAGGCAAGTCTCAAATTTTTAATTATATGTATATATATTTTTAAAGCCCAAATATTATTAGCCCACCCCAAAATAATTATTATTAGCCCTAGATGCGGTTGTGTAACTGTGTTGATATATCACTAAATGTCTCACCGCTTCTCTTAATTCCATGTTTTGAGGCGCAACTTCTTCTTCTTCATTATCTTCTATCTATCTCTCTCTCAATTCTCTTTCCTTAACCATCCACATTTCATCCGCATTTTGTATTGGAGGTAAGACTTCTAATCCTCCCTCTCCAACCTTACGAATTGAAAGATTAATTCGATAAATCTAATTAAGGATTGCCGATTTCAAGTGGAAATCGGTCATCGGGCAACTACTTGATTGGATCGATTAAGATTTCATTGGTTTCTAAGTCCTTGTTGATGAATCGGAAGAGGCTTGAAGCTTTTGGTGATTCATTGTTAAAAGCCAACATTTGGTGAATTATGTTAATTGTATATTAGGAAATAATAGGATATCAATAAATCGAATGTGAACAAGATTCCCGTGAATTTTGCCACGTTTTTCCAGGGGACTTTCTGTCATCAAAGTCTTGAAGTTTATTTGGGGGGAAAAAAATCTGATGGCACAACCATTGGCCAGATACAAAGAAAGACTATTTGGCAATGATCATAAAGAAATATGAAATATAAGGGTGGACCGTGGGAACTATTTCCATTTGTAATTTTGTATGATAAGTGAATCTTTATAATTTAATAATGGAATATGAAGGGGAAAAATACCAAATGCAAAGGAAAAATAACATAATAATTAAATAATAAAGGTCAGCAGATGAACATGGAGGTGATGCATGTTCCCTCACAAAGTTATATGCAGAGCAAGTTAATGGTTCTAATGAGAAATGTGAAAGAACAGAAAGAAGGGATGAAACAAATGATACTCCAACTAGTGGAGTATCATTTGTGGGAAATTTTACAGAGTCTATAAAAAATGGGGAATTTATTGGGTTTTGGGCATAGTCTTTGTATTCTGTGGAGAAGTTAGAGGAATTACTTTTCCACTTAACTAATGACATTATTAAATGGATTTGAGATTTTTTTTTTTTGTTTTATATGTTTATACTCTTATTCTTTAATGCATTGCAGTACTTCGATTACTAAATGGAAGATCAGCATTCTGCAAAAAAAGGAAAAGGACTTATGTCAGCCTTCTTCAAGAAACGTGATTGTCAAGAGACTCAACACAATGAAGGTGAGTCAGAGCCTTTAATGACGACCACTCCAAGTCAAACTAATCTGCATCCTTCAACTCCTATAGAGCAATATCTCATTACATGTATTGAGCGTGATCTGGAAAAAAGAAAACCATTGTGGGAATATTCAGTTAATGCACGAGACGATATAAGGCGTGCAACTGAACTTGTGGAGTTTACTCAAATACTTGGAAAGAGTGAAAGGTCAAAAATCTATGTTATGTTGACTAGACTTATTCATCTAGATTTGACGTTACCTGTTTCTACTGCTACAACTGAACGAGCATTTTCTGCAATGAAGCATGTGAAGACAGTACTTCGTAACAAGATGGGAGATGATTTACTTGAAGACTCGCTAATGCTCTATATTGAGAGAGATTTTGTTAAGAATATTGATATAGATTCTATTATTGATGAATTTTATGTATTAAGGTCTTGTAGGGCACAACTTATGTAAATACCGATATTTTTTGACATGTATAAAATATAGTGCTTTGAAATTTTTATTTTTCAGCCCACCCCAATTATAAATCCTGGATCCGCCCCTGATTTGAACCATACTTGAATTGGATGCCCCAAATTATCCTTAAACTTTTTCTTACAGTCATATCGAAAATGATAAATTTAATGTTTTAAAATTTGTATATACTATATATATATATATAGGAATGGAATGACTATTCTCATATTTATTCCATTCATATGATCGATAAATTTTAAAATCGGAAATTTAAATATTCTTGAATGAATGCATATTCTTAATGACGTGGGAATAGTGATTCCTTCAATTAATACACATGAGTTTCAGCCGTTCCATTTGAGCAAAATATTTTATATATCATATTTTCACATATAAATATGTTCATAAACTATATACTAATTTTATGTTTCCAAAATAGTTTAAACAATTATTTTATTTGTATTATTAGTAGTTGTAATTATTTTCATATAACCTGTTCTGAAATTTAATCTTATAAAATAGGAAAATGTTATTAAAATATGGAAATTATTATATATTTTAATTAAGTACTCCTATCGTGGAATAAAATTTATATTGATGTTCATAGACTAAATATCAAGTTTTACTTATTTATTTATTTATTTATTTCCTACTAAAAGTTTGCTATTTATTTTATTACAACTTAGAATAATTTTAATATATTAAATAATGTGAATTAAATCTAATTCAATGTTCTTTTACTTAAGTGAATTTATATTTATTATTTACATCAAGTATTTATGGGAATGTATTAGATGATATATATATATATATATATATATATATATATATATATATATATATATATATATATATAAAATTATAATTTAGACATGTAAGTATATTTTTACTATCATATTGATAATACGGGTGACCGCATTTTATTTGTTTTCAAAAAACTGATCACAAAAATTAATTATTCGATTTATAAGATAACAATGTAATCTAACATTTCATTCTACTCTTCATTTCATTATTCATTGTGTGTATATACCAATCATAGGAAATGTCATTCTATTCATACCATCATTTCATTCCTAAATTCATTCCGTTCAAACCAATTTATATTCCTTCATACCAATCAACTCCTTAAATCTTAACAAATTCGTAGATATACTGAGTTTTCTTTTTATTTTTTTGTTGAGGGTCATAACTTTTTTTCTGAGTTGGGGGGTGAACAATCTCAAGCAAGTTTACGTTGGGCCAAGATCCGAGTATCTCGGCCCATTTACAATCTTGTTGAAATAATCGATCATATGCTAAAGTTATGGGCCTATGATTTCACAGACCAGGGTGTAAGCCCGACTCATTTATTAGATCTATTTCTTTTCTTAACCTGATATTTAAGGTTGTCACTGCGAAGCTATAGTTAAGGTGCACGGGGTCTTACCGTCTAGCCATTTTTATTTTTTAATAAGTCTTCAAATTTGTAATTTAAGAATAAAATTATGTCAGTCTTCCTATTTTATTTCCATGAATGATTTTAAAATTTGATAATTGGTTGTGTGTATGCATATATTATGTTAATTAATAAGATTACAAATGTAAATTTCTGTTTCTTTGGTATGTGTAATATGATAGATTTGAGACACTTATAGGAAAACAAAGGGAGTGTATAAAAAACCGAATCTTAAAGAAGACAATGATGTTTGAATTATTTCTAATATTCTTTTTGTTATTTCTTTATGATGTATAGTTGCTTACTATTTCATTTTCCATTTTTAGTCCTTAATTTCTATCATCGTCTTGAATAAGATAAGTATTCATAACCCACATATGCAGTATACAAGGTAATACGATTAATTATAAATTGAATTATGAATATTTTTTTAAGAATAGTAAACGTATATTATTCTGAATAAGTCACTAGTTGGATAGACAAGCTGAGATAAAATAAATGCATCATAACTTAGTCTAATTAATTATCTACACTCGTGGTGCTTGAAAGTGAGCATTGAGCCTTAAAACATGGAGCTGCAGATTGTAGAATGCAATGATTGTTTGGTACTAATCAAAGCCATTACCCTACAAATAAAGCCAGTAATCCAACTAAGATATAAAATTATTTTCGCATTCATATAGTGCAACACATTAATTACTTTAATTTTATTTTTTTTCCAATTCCACTAAAACATGTTATTTAATTTTACAATCAGTTCTTTATACATTATAATAGCATCATAGTGCACAATAATTGATAAACAAAATACCAAATTTATAGTTAAAAATAATAAAAGATTTTCCTCTAAAAATAATAAATTATAAAGATGTTCGAGGGCTTAAAATAGAAGATATAATAAACATTAAATATGGCCGACAGATGGGAGTTAATTGGGGAAGTTCGTTAGATAGGAAAATGCTGGCCTGCAAGATTTTGAGCAAATTCCGATTAAATGCTAGCGCATAAAAGTGTGACAACAAAGCAATATACAAATACAGTTTGTTAGGTGAAATGACAATAAGTCCTAATTACATTTAATATGATTATTGCAACCGTATATCGAACTAAAAAAAACAAGAATTTATCTCGCGATTTTTATGTATTTTTTATTGTAATTAAAAGTTAAAGTATTTATTTGAGACTAGCTTGCAATTTAATGGAGTGTACTTGGACGTGATTCATAAAAATAAAAGGTTAAGATCACGCATTTTGGTTGGTAATAGTCAGCACCGCTCCTGACATTTTATAAGTTACAGACAAAATAAGGAATATAGACACATTTTTAAAATTCATATAAAACCATGATCATTATCTTTGTCCGTCTTAGGTAAAATTTATTTTTCTTTATAATAACTTGCAAATGACATGGACGACTAAACCACACTTGAAAATCGGGTTATGCTTGGTTTGAACCTATAGAGGCGATAATGAGGTTTGAACTCGTGACCTTTGGCCACATGAATTCACTTAACCATTAGACCATCCAAAATGATCTTTTATATTATATTTATAAAATAAATCAAATTTGTAAATTTACGTAAAATTCAAGTGATCTACAAATAGAAACAAATAATAAAAAATTGTCAAAAACATATAAAACTTACTTGTCATCCTTATATTTCTATATCTCAACTCTTATCTATAATACGATATCATTAAAAAATATTTTATTCGAATGTTTGCAGATAAAAAACCATTAATAATCACATCAATATTTTCTAATATATTTTAGGACCAAATGAAAACATATATCTATAAGTAAAATATATAAAGATTTAATATTTTGAACTTTAAAATAAAATAAAATAAAATATTCAAGTGATATAATATTTTGGATCCAAATAAATCTATATATATATATATAAATAAAATTAAATTTTTTAAAATAATTTGGGCCCCCTGAAATGGTGGACCCTGGGCTACGCCTACCCTCAGGGGCGGCCCTGGTAATAGTATGTGCTTTGAAAGTTCGTATTTCTTACTTCATATAATATATCGAAACACCGTCTTTTTAATATACAAACAACCTATAGTAAGGAAGTAAAAATTTAATTATTATGAGGTTTACAGTGTATATTGTGAAATTAACAATACAATTTAAACAAAAAAAAGACCTTGAAAAATTTACTCTTCCCTCGCGGAATAGGTTAAGAGTAGGTTCATAAAATTTAATTATAATAGTAATAACCTTGAAAATAAAAAAGGCATAACATTGATCAGGGGTAAGGATGAGCATTCGATCGGTTCAATAAAAATCAAATCGAACATCCAAAACCGAATAACTCGAAGGTTTTAAAAATATCAACTGATCCGACCAAATTTTTTGGCAAAACCGAACCGAATGATCCAAAGTTCAAACTTCGATTTCGTTTAACCGAAATTGTGTATTTTTTTTTTAAATACGTTAAATTTTTCGAAATTGTGTATTTTTCTAAAAAAAATCTCATCTATTTTTAGTTGTTTAGGTTATACAAATTAATTATTTAATATACTAATAATGGTATTAGAAAAAAAATAGGTTATTATGGTTAAATATAATTTTATAAAAAAATAAATACCAAAACTTCGGTCGGTTCAATTTGAACCGAAGTTTTGAAAGGTCAAACCGAACTAAACTGAAGAAACTTTGGTTTTAAAAAATTTGATCCAAAATTTGAAAATTTTAAAAAAATTTGATTGAAATCGAACTAAACCGAAGAACTTGTTAAAAACCGAACTGAATTAACCACAATGCATCGATTCAATTCGACTATTCGGTTCGGGTTCGATTTTGCTCACTCCTAATTAGGGGCGGAATGAGGAGGGGGGTCTGAGTCCCAAAAGAAAGAAAATTAGTCCTATACCTATATATATGAAAGTTTGAACGATAGTTTCTTCAATATGATAAACACTCCTGTGAGCGCGCTCACATTAAAGTTGCTTTAATACAGTATTAATTAGATAATTAAGGATAATTTAGTTTATTAATTATTAATTAGGATGTATTAATTATCAATTATAATTATTATTTTTAGTTAAAATTTATTATTTTCAATTAGGTTTTATTAATTCATTGAAGTTTATTAATTCTAATTTGGATTTATTAATTTCAATTAGGGTTTATTAATTCAAATTAGGGTTTATTAATTTTAGTTAAGGTTTATTAATTCATAATTAGAGTTTATTAATTTATAATTATGGTTTATTAATTCAAAGTTAGGGTTTATTAATTCACAATTAGGGTTTATTATTTTCAATTAGGATTTATTAATTCAAAATTCGGGTTTATTATTCAAAATTAGGGTTTATTAATTCTAAAATTAGGGTTTATTAATTCAAAATAGGGTTTATTAATTCAAAATTAGGGTTTATTGTTCACAATTAGAGTTTATTAATTATTAATTCAAAATTAAGATATATTAATTCAAAATTATTATTTATTAATTTACAATTAAAGTTTATTAAATTAATTAATTTTAATTAGAATTAATTTAAACTAATTAATTAATTAATTAGGATTACTTAATTAACTAATTAATTAGGATTAATTAATTAACTAATTAGAGGTGATCTCACTGTGCGCGGGCGCGCACAGGACACCACCTCCTTCAATATTATGTTCTGCTTCCTCCACTTACATCGATTTTCAGAATTCTCTAAGATTCTTTTATTTTATCTTTCTTTAGCTAAATTGACATGAGGCTCTCTTAGTGCAACAGTACTCTCATTTTGATTTATATATGGTTTACAAAAAAAAAAAAAGAACGAACTAAAATCATACCTTCGAAAGTATTAGTAGTATGGCAAGAAAAATAGTACTCTTCATCCCCGAAATTCATTTATGGACTTTAGTGACACAAGTTTTAATAAATTGTAATGAATGTAGAGGTAATAGAAGGGGACCCACAATTGTAAGGAGTATTAGATAAAAATTGAGTATATTAATGTTAAGTGGAATTATAAAGGTGGATCATAGTAGTTTTTTTTTTATATAAATAAGTAGATAGTATAAGGGGGAAAGTTAAGATGGTTATGTGAGGTATATATCCATAAGAGTAAAGTAACGTTTTTCGTTAACGGTTCAAAGAGGAAATAAGTAAACAAATTTCGTGGGTGGATATGTATGTGATTAATTCGTATGGCCAGCAATAAAACAGAAAAATACAACGAAAAAGAAAACCCGATATGGTTGCATTGAGGTGCCCAGCTTTGAAGGAATATCGGTTCAAAAGTAAGGAAAAATATTCGTAATCTTTTTCATCACTTATTTGTCACTTTTGACGCCTTTCTCTTTTACTACCACAAAGCTTCAATCTGAAATGAATATTTCGAAAGTGCTTTTCTTTCACGACAGAAATAATTAAGATTCTGTCCAACATACATTTCATGATTCAAAGAGAGACAAGTGAGGCTCTTTTTCCGTTGAAGAAAAAAATTGTGATTATTATTTTTTATTCGTCTATTGCAAATGAAATCAGCCTAGAAACAATTGCTACACGCATGCCCCAAGTAAGTAGGGCTATCTAAACGGTTTTCGGTTAGAACCGAAACCGAACCGAAATCGACAAATTCGGTTAATCGAAAACCGATAAATTCGGTTATCGGTTTGGTTTCGGTTCCAGAGTTGAAAAAAATCGATTATTGGTTAATCGATAACCAAACGGTTCGGAACCGAAAATCGTTTTTATTTTGAATTATAATTTTAATTATTAATTAGTTAATTAACAATTTTGAAAATCAATTTTTAATTATTACTTTATTAATTATTTTAATTATTTATTATATATTTTATTTATTTTTAATAAGTTTCAGTTTTTAATTATTTATTTATTTTAATTATTATTTTATTTATTTTTATTATTATTTAATTTTTATTTGATTTTTCAATTAACCGAAAACCGAACCGTTTAACCGCCCTATACATAACTACGTTTTAAGTAACTCAACTTATAGAATGTGGATGGAATTTGAATCTATGATCAGTTACGAACTAAGTTGTCCATTTAAATGATTAGCCCAGCAATATACGAATATAAAGCGATAAGAGAATTACATGCGAACTCCTATGTTTATTATTGCCTATACTTTTTTTGAAAAGATAAATATGAATAGATAGTATGTTATTATCAATTACAGAATCCAGACCCTTTTGGTAAGTATCCGTGTCCAAAACCCTAATTTTCGATTGTGTTTTCATGTGTATTGCACACGGGATTTCATATTGCGTCCCTTACTTATTCATAAATATAAAATTATACTTTCTCGTTCTGTTAAAAATGATATGATACTTTTGAGTACATAGATTAAGGAGAATTGTGTTTTGTATATAAAAGTAGTGGCTCGTAAAATTTAAATTACTTTTATATGTAAAAATAATTCATTTGATAGAATAAATTGTTTTTAGTGGGACTATCTAAAAAAGAAAACAGATCATTTTTAGTGGGAACAGTAGTTAAAAGTTAAAATTGAAAAGAAACAAAGGAAAAATAACACTGAGGAGTGGAAGTAGTTAAAACAGCCTGGTCATAGTAGAACCATCTTTTTCTTTTCGCGTCCAACAATTGCACGACATCCACCCCAGTCACCCCACGGAAACGCGGAACCGTTAACTACAATCCCCCCCGTACGCAGGGTCCCACATAAACCTCACACGAAATTCCTAAAATACCCCCTGCTGGTGCCCGTTATTCCTCTTCCCTCTATTAATTCCCATTCTCAGAATCGTTCAAAAACAAAAGCAAAAACCCACACTCTCCTCGTAACCAACCCCCGTTTCCCGTTTCTCGGATCGGCGGAACTACCGAGTCATGGAGAAAAAGCCGAGTTCGATTTCGAGTTTCTCGCTCTTCTTCAAGAGGTTGAACAGGAAGGGGAGCGAAAGCGAGAGCAGCGGGAGCGGCTCTGGCTGCCGCAGCGGCAGCGGCAGCGGCAGCGGCAGTGCGTGGCGGTGGAAGTTGAAGAGCTCCGCCGGATTGCGGTGGAAGAAGAGGTTCAATTTGCACCTCTGGTTTATAGATGATGTCCTTTTCAAAGTCGTCTCCGCCTTCGAGGCCGTGTGTTTGGTCTCCGCGCTCTGCTTCTTCTTCCTCTGCTGCGGATGCCATTTCTGATTTCAATTTCTTTCTTCTTCTTCTCGCTGATGATCAAATCGAGTCGACGCACACGCACATGGTTTTGGGGATGAGTTTTCAGTGCTTGCTAACTGACTGAAGGATTTCCTGTGCTCTTTTAAAAAATTAGTTTGATCTGATGTTGATGATTATGTGTTTTTCCCCCTTTCCTGCTTTATCTTCTTCCTAGAGTTATACTTATGTATAAAGGCTAACTTCAGCTGTATTTTACTGATATATTCTTCCAATATAATTTGATTTACGCTGTAATTCAATCTCCCTTGTGAAAGTGAAACTTCTGTTTGTGGACGTATGATTTAATTTGCGTTCTATTTCGTCACAGCATTTCCAAAAGTAACGCAGCTGTGAATTAAGTAGTTGATTGATTTTTCATTTCCCATTTTTGACTGGGAAGATTCGTGATCAAGCTGAAAACTTGTCGTGCACTTTACTATCAATATTGGACATTGCTGCCATGAAGGGAACTTGTTCGATGGTTCATGGCTGTTTTTTTTTTAAAAAAAAAATTATGAATTCAGGGATTAATATGTATGTCAAGTCTGTTTAATCTCATTACACATCGTTGTTTATTGTTTTAATCTTTTAGGGCAATCTTAGACTTATTTATTGGTAATTACACTGATTTAATGTTGATTTACCACAAGAAACTAGCACATGCACCTACGGCCTTGATCATATATTGTTTTATTGATTCCGCTCATCACTCTACGTTAGGGAGAATGTTGCTTTTTGTCCAATAAAAAAGAAAATGAAAATTGATAAGACATAAATATTCAAAAACAGAAAATCGAGAATGAAGTTTATATGCTTTAGCATATTTCGATGGTAGTAGTATAAAGGAAGTCATTCATTTTGTTTTTTGGCACTAGTTATCAACAGCTATATGAACTATTAAGTTATTTTCCATGTGGTTTGCGGTATTATGCGAAAGCGTGGGGTTTCCAGGTCGTCTAGGTAGCGGCTGCGGATTCCCCATGATACAAAAAAAAAAAAGTTATTTTCATTGCTGTGTATGAATGCAGAATATATCGGGACTTTTGATTTTCCTTCCTAATTGAAGAGTCTGGAGTCCATCTTTTGAGTAATATACTTCGTTTACCCCTAAAAAGCTATCAAGTTATTTCATAGGTTTATGTGAACAAATTCTTTGGAGCTTTTTCGCCAGTCTAGCACGAATAATTTCTTAAATACACGCAAAATACGGGTTAAATATATGAATAACATTCATATTTAATAATATATTTTCAAGTTGCTGGTTGTTAGTGTTTGAATTTAGGTCATGACCAATTTAACTACTTCATCTTAGAGTTCCTATTAAATGTATTATAAAAAATGAAAGTTATAAACGATAATCCATATCCTTGGAGGGCCATAGATTTGAATTCTTAATTCTAAATGTTGAATCATAAAATAAACCCTGGCACGTAATATTGATATTTTGCATAGGGATTTTTATTTTTATTTTATATAAAACATTCCGTTTATTATTACTCAATTATACGTCAAGATTCCAACAGTTGGAGAGAAGGAAATAGAAAAAGAAGAGAGATCAAATAAAGTAAAGTAGAGAAATAATTGTAAAAATCACAGCATATATGTCCTGTTCAATGCTTAGCCGTTGTGGCTGCAATATGGCGAGAAACGGTCGAAAGTCACCTAATGCTCACGACAAACGACAGTTGTAGTCTTTTGTTGCCAGCCGTTGATTCTAATTCTATATTATTGACTAATTGTCAATGCCTTACCACCCAAGGCTAAGTAAAGGGCCTTCAACGATTAAAAACCAGCAAACACTAAAATAATTAACTAAAATTTATGCTAAAAGTCATCAACCAAATTTATCTATTATTATTAAAAAAAACATCCTTGGACTATATGTAGCTTAGTTATTATCAGTTCGTTGGACTAAATATATCTTAGTTATTGGCCATGATATTACGTTACAAACAACTGCTTACTTAGAGGGTGTTTGGTTGAGTATATAAAAAAAAAAATGTTATAAAAAACAACTTATGAGTTGTTTTTGGGGAGCTTATAAGCTCAGCCAAACACCCTCTTAATTTTATATATTATGTGGGCATAACTAAACAAATTTGGTAAAAAGTAAAGTATAAAGTAGCTAATTTGATATAATGAACTAATTAGGTAAAGAAGTAAAGTATAAAGTAACTGAAATTTCACTAATTTAATTAACAAGCTTCACAATATTAATGGAACGAGCTTTCATCGAATCGAGTAGTTCATCGGTCCAAGAATAAATAATGGAACACCCCTCGAAATTGGTGTATATTAAGATATTTTTAGAAGAAAATCTTAACTAATATAGAAAATTTGATTTATCTTTCGTATTCATTGTGGATTACAGTGTTCGTAGAGGCCAATGGACCTGTGATTACGGGCCAAATAAACTCGGGCCAGCCCACAGGACTTCGGGGGCCCAAATATGCAGTCTACAAGCTTCAAAGAGTTTCATTTTAACTTTAATTTTTTCTGACATGAGGTGAGGGCATATATAACCTGATTCAACACAAAAACGTCATGTTATGGACTGGCGGTAATTAAGGCGATCAGGTAGGATTTTCGCAGGATTTTTATAAGCGGCGACATTGCTCGATCAAAATTCACGATGTTCTTGCTGGAAACGATCTTTTCCGGTGATGCCTACGGTTGAAAATTGAAGGTAGACACCGTCAATTCTATCCTAGGATGTAGTGAATAAAAAAATTTAGAAGGAAGGAATTCGTTCTAATCTTGGTATGGTTTTATGTTTTGATCTCGTAGGGACAGTGTATCCTGCACCTGAAGGTGTTCGACGAAATGCCTAAGCGGGTGATTTTTTGTTCTACCATTGAGAGAAGTATATGGTGATGGAGGCAATCACTTCTCGTCAGCTACTGTGGTGCTAGATTCCCAAGATTGGAGATTTCGGAGACACAAAATGCAGGTTTTCTGTAGGCTTTCTGCGTTTGACTCTCTTAAAGTGATGGATGTAGGTTGAATAAAATGTAGGTTATCTGATTAGGGGCATGTATATCAGCGAAATCTCATGTTGTGTTTCAGTGAAAATTTTAGATGTTTATCAACTACGCCTGTTGGAATTGTTAAAAGAATGCCTCAAAAGAAGTAACTACTCGTGAGAATACAATCTTATTTGAGGATTAGTCTGAATTCAAATCCAATTTTATTGAATTTAAGGTTGTGTAATCTTTGGACTCAAATAGTAAATCTTGAACTCTAATTATTTGATATGCAGAAAGTTGGCTATGCCAATGTATTGGTGCTCTTAAATGTTGTTAGTCGCCACTGAATCAAGATATAACAAAATGGACTAGATAATATTGATTGAGAGTAATCCAATCAAACTAGATAAAATATTTTTTAATCAAGATATAACAAAAATGGACTAGATAGTATTGATTGAGAGCAATCCAATCAAACTAGATAAAATATTTTTTATGTTTTTGGTATATACAGAACTAGCAGCTAACACAGTGATAACAATCGTTTGTATTGTACTTGGCATCAGTTAACAAGAAACATCACATCTCTAGCTAAAAAGTAAAATTTTATCCCACATTTAGAACCAAGGGCATTTCCCTAGTTAGGTTTTCTGAGTGTGTAACTATTTATCCTGCACCCGGGCTAATACTTAGTTCTATCAGATAATTTAAGGTCAGATGAAAACCTCAAATATCTGCCTTCTCCATTTAATGTGCTTCTCCAATTGGATGATGTTATTACTTAAGAGAACCTGATCTCTTAAAGGCAAACATCAATGATATTAGCCCAAGAGATAGGCCTTAACAGTTCTAATTGCTTAAAATTTACCTCGGGCGTGTCATCTCTTGCCAGATGTCAATATCTTGTTGGACGGTCATACATGGTTATACCAAAATGAGATTGACACTTGTTATTACCACAGCCCGGAAATTTTCTCGCGTTGCACTAATTTTCTTAAAGTCGCTGCATTGATTGTCACCAGATTTTCTGAACAGTTTTAAGTTTTAACATGTTATGATAATCCAATGAGGAATCACTGATGCAATTTTCGCCTTATATTTAATGCGCCAAAGCTCTATTAAATCAAGTTACTGTGTCATTTTCTTCATACATTACCAAAAACCTTTTATATTGCACTTTATTTTGTTTTCAATCACATAGGCACCATCTGCACATGGCTCCTCCACAAGGAAAGAAGAAGTCACAGGGGCGAAGGAAGATTGCAATGAAACTGATAGCAGATGAAAATGCCAGGACCGTGACGTTTTCCAAAAGAAGAGCCGGGCTGTTCAAGAAAGCCACGGAGCTCTCTGTCTTATGTGGGACTCAAGTTGGCCTCATAATTTTTTCTCTTGGTGGTAGGGCCTATTCATTCGGCCACCCTGATGTGGAATCTATCATTGGTCGTTTTTTTAACAGAAACCCGATACCAACACCGCAAGAGTCTGTTCATACCATGAGGATTCGTGCTGCTATGCTGCAAGAGATCAAGGAGCAGTTTGATCGAAAGAGCGAAGAACTGGAGGCCAAAAAGAAGAGAGGAAAAGAAATAGAAGCTGTTTTGGAAAGCTCATTGTATCAAACTACAGAAGAAAGCCTAGATGGGCTTGATTTACATCAACTCCATCAACTAAAAGAAAAGATGGTGAAGCTGAGAGAACAGATGCGTGGTCTGGCCTATGCACCGCGAGTGAATGCTGTTGTCGGGCCTGCCATTCCAGGACTGGTGGGTGCTATTGAGCCTCCAAACTCGAAAGCTGCTGGGCCTGCAAGTTCTACACCTCTCAATCTGGCAAAAGTTGGGGAAAATGAACATGGTGCAATTCCACCTGATTGGTTGAAACTGTAATTTGTATTATCCGCGTTTTGAGACTTTTGAGTTATTATTGTTGGATGTTGCTTGGTATGAAAATGAAGTAATAAAAGGTCGCTTTTATGAGGGTGACTGTATTACATTGTTTTTTCTTTACTTCATTTTGCAACCGTAATATTCACCTGTTTTTAGCTTTAAGTTTTTAATTTAGCAGATGACTCCTTTTCTTTCCTGTCTTTTGGTGTTTAATTAAAGCTATCAAAATGGGTCGGGCCTCACGTTGGGTCCAACCAACTTTTTGGACAGCTCGACGAGCACTAGTTCCCACTTTGAGCCGATGGACCCGGCCATGACTGACTGACAACTTTGGATTTGATTAATCAATTTTACCAGGTTTGCTGATACATTTATGTGTTTCGCGCCGATTAAAGTCTGATTTAAATAATTCTGAGGAGATTTTTGGGATCAAGAACCAATTCGTGGGATTTAATTAGCAAATCACAATCATTACAATCCCATATTTACTCGTACGTGGTACATTATTGTATTTTACGTCAGTATTCATTTCCGAGTTACCATTCACGCTCACTTATAAAAAAGTTTTTGACTCTCACAATTCGTATCTATAAATAAACAAATGGCCATTGTTGATATCAAAAATCGTCAGAAGTTAAAAGTATATGTATTTTGGCAAGATTTCATAAATTATGAAGTCAATCTCTCGTCTTGAAACCGAAAAACAAATTTACAGTAATTACCAACTCAGTTTTCATGATCCCACTTCTTGAAACTTCGAAGGACTCAAACGTCTCGCTCTCCGTCGGTGCCGATTCCCGAACCGTCATCTCGTCCCCGGCGTTGTAGTTCACTGACATGGCCGACCTGTACGACCCTTCCCTCGACCTCCCCGTTTCGCTGTACTGCTGCACAATGAGCACTGAGAAGGCGGACTCAAACTCCGACGTTACCAAGAGGTCCCCAATCGGCCCGAGCTCAGGGCAGTCGCACCAGTCGGCCAGCCCTGTCGTGAGCGGCGACTGCGTGCCTCTCCCCCTCCCCACGATGTACAGATCGTGGTAGTGCTCGTCCATGGACTTGATAGCCTTGATGGTCTCTTCCTCGTCGTCGAGCACCAAGTCGAAGCATCGGATACTAGCGTTGTTAGCAGTTGCGTTTCTAAACTTGTTGTAGTAGTCATCATCAAGCAGCTTCTCCATCTCCCTATCAATCTCGAGGCTGACGTGGCTTCTGTCACTCGTTCTGTTATTGCCGCCTGCCTCGGAGCTCGGGATGAAACGCACCACGGTGAGGCGGCTGTCTGTCTCTTCGGCCATCCGCCACGCGTACGCGAGCGCTTCGCGGTCGTCGGGGCCCCCAAAGAAGAGGGCCGCGATGTTCTGCGCGTGGTCTTGCGACTCGGCCGCCCCGCGGTCGACGAGGATCCCAACTGAGCACGGTGCGTTCTCGAGAATGCCCTCGTTGATGCTTCGGATCGAGGGGTTGATGTCCTCCATCTCGCGGTCCACGCCCTGCTGCTTGTGGAATGGGACGAAGAGGAGCGCTGCACGGCGGTCCCGTGCCACCGTGCAGACATCTTCGTCCATGGTCGTGTAGGGGCACCGCGCGGTGATGACCTGCGTCACGACCCCCTCAGACCGCAGCTCGTAGTTGTCGAAGGCCGTAATGATCTGGTCCGCCTGGAGCTCGACGCTGCTGGGGTTGCGGGGGCCTGCCTTGCGCGAGCTGTGCACGACCATCATGGTCGAGGCCCGCCCCACGAGCTCCACCAGCTGCAACGCGAACACACTCATCGGGGATCTCGCCTTGGCATTGGACGTGCGGAGGAGGTGGATGATGCTCGGCACGTTGCGCGTGCTGTGGATGCACGCCACAATGCGGAGCTCCTCGTCCGATTTCGCCTTCTGCACCGTGCGCCTCTTGTAAGGCACCACGTTCTGCACCGGCTTGAACCAGATCGCTGCTGGCGTTACGATGATCGTCATCACAAGAATCGCCACCATCATCACCGAGTATGTCTGCGTGCTCAATGCCTATCAAAAACAAGAAAATCATTGCCCCTTTCCATTAGTAATAAAAAAAAGAAAAAAACAGTTTTGCAAGACATGGTCACTGCATTACCCCTTGTATTTGGCCGGATTCAAGAATTATCAGTGCCATCACACTCTTAGCATTGCACATGAATCCGACGGCCAGCGCCTCATCGACTGGCAAATCTGAGAACGCGGTGACAGCAAGAACACTCAGCACCTTTACACCACAAGCCAAGAGTATAACCATCAAAACAATAGCCCAAGAAGTCTCATACGACATGACATCCACATTAGTCCTCAGCCCACAAACCACAAAGTAAACCGGCATCAAAATCCCCATCACGAAATCCTCCAACTTGTCCACAATCGTAACCTCGAGCACCTCATTTGGTATAATGAGGCCGAACACAAATGCCCCTATCATCGGGTGCGTCCCACACGCATCCGTGATGACCCCGCTGAGGGCCATCCCAGACACGATCGAGCATATGTAGAACTCGCTGTACCCCTGCCCCTCCGGAGTCCTCCGGATGAGCCAGCTGAGGCCGGGCCGGACAAAATAGATGCAGATGAGGGCGAAGGCCACGGTGCTCATCACGGACCACTGGATGTTCGACTGCGAGCTCGTGGCCGCAAATCCGATGGCCAGGAAACACCACGAGCACATCTCATTGATGAGGGCCGAAGACAACGCGGTCTTCCCGCTCTCCACGTGGAGCATCTGCTGCTTGTCGAGGATGTTGGAGAGGACGGAGTAGCCGGTGACGGTCAGAGCAGCTCCCCAGAAGAGGCAGCCAGCTCTCTCTGGTTTGTCGATTTGGAAGATGAAGTATAAGCCTATGCCGACGGAGAAAGGAACGATGATCCCAGCGAGAGCTACCTTCATAGCCTTTGGCCCAGTTCGCATGATTCCTTTAACATCCATTTTTAATCCGACCAAGAAAGCGAAGTATGTGATGGATAAATGTGCCATTGGCTCCAATATTCTGAATGAATAATTTGGGAATGCCAGCTTTCTGTATGCTGCAATTCGACCAAATACGGTTGGCCCTAATAGTATACCGCCCTGCACTCACAATATTTGTACCAAATCAGCAGCATAGACTATTTCTCCAAAATTAAAAAAAATCGTGTTTAGATTTCAATTTTCAAACGTTTTGGATACCACTAAACGATTTATCAGAAAACAACCACAATTACAATTTATGCATCAAAACAGAATTGACCTAGAGATGTCACATTTCTGACAATCCGATCCCAAAAATAACAAATCAGAGAAATCCCTAAAAAAATTTCAAAATTCGATACCAAACATGAGGGAAATTGAAATGATGAGAGAAGAAAAGGGAGAGACTGAATACTCACGAGAACTTCTGCGACGAATGGAGGTTGGTTGAAGGGTCTAAGAACGAAGACGAGGAGGTGGATGACGCCCATGGAGAAGGTGAGCTGGATGAGGAAGAGAGAAATGAGGGGGGTTAATGGATCGGGACCTTCCCATAAGCCATTAAACCGGTAAATGGTTTCGGCGTAGCACAGAATGGTTTGGTTTAGCTTGGCAATATCCATCATCTCTGGAATTGCCGCCATTGCTGCTGCTGCTGTTACCGCTGCCACCTCATGCGCCGCCGTGGCCTCCTCTTCTTCCTCCTCCGCGTTATGCCAGGGCTACAACCACCCCGGCTTCTTGGAATGGAATGGGATTGCGTGTGATGAGATGAGATGATGAGAGAGAGAGGAGGAAGAAGAAATAGAGAGAGAGTGGTTTTTTTCATGGTCGCCCGTTTTCCGTGGGGGTGGAATGTTGTCTTTGGCCCAGGATTTCAATGTTGCCACTCTTATATCAAAATTTCAATTACTTAATTAGGATATTATTCAATCTATAATTTTTTTTCATAAGAGAAAATTAACACTTGCTCTGTTTAGTTCTATGTAATGTTATAACAAACCTTCCTCCATTAATATAAAAAATCTGATAAAAGCATGCATGCATGCATTCATCGTACTTTTTACTGTTTTAGTAAATCCCACTTGTATGTTCAAACACAATTTCTTACAATATGAAACAACTCGAGAATTTTTGTAAATTTAATCATATCTTTTTAGTAGTGCATCGGTAACAAATTTAAAGCTTGACCCTAACTTCTACAAATTTAAATTGACCTATTAATTTGAAGTCCGTCAGTTGGAACGTCGAATTTTATTATTACAAATGCTAAAAGTAAATAGATATATAAAAAGAATTATAATTACTTCCAATATATTTTCTCCAAAAGTTGAAGATCATGGCAGCAAAAGAAAAAGGTCACAATGTCAAGATTTCTCTCAAGTTGAAACCAGTTTAGAACTGCTGAGACGAGGTTTCACTAGACAAGCTATGGAATCGTGCGAATGTGTGTGTGATAGCTAAGGCACAGTTCAACCAACATTGTACATAATGGCAACTCCCAGCACTTAATAATGAAAATGAGAATATTTGAACAAGAGACAGCAAGGTTTAGAACGCTCCTGCAATCGCGAATGCTGGTGCTTGTACATCTAGCTAGGGTAAGAAGACCACTTATATTGAATTAAATACTTAAAGACTGTCATATCCCTAAAACTACTTGAGTTTACTTCACAAGGAATGATACAGATGCAAATACAGAGTGGAGAGAGATGGCATCTACAGTTGAACATTGTACCGTTGCGTACCAGTTTCATCCATCAAAATCCGAGTCTACATCAAGGTCCGAATCATCTTCATCAAATTCCCCACTTTCCTGCAAAGAGTTTACCATGTAAGGAGTCCCTCTATTATGGAGGAATATAGGACAGGCATATATTGTACCATAGTACTTCACCTTTTCCTACAGATCAAAAATCATGAAGCATCAGAAATGGCAGCCAGTGCTTTTAGTGAAATTTGCCATAGCCATATCAAACTCCGCTCGTTTTTCAGTGGCCATATCATAGTACTTCACCTTTTCCTACAGATCAAAAATCATGAAGCATCAGAAATGGCAGCCAGTGCTTTGTCCATCTCCATCGTATGCACTTCAGGTGAATGCTCAAACTTTTAACGTAATGAACACCTTTGAATCAAGCCACTTATTAAGTTCAAGTCATCAGTCTAAATACAAGGAACATGAAAGAACATTTACAATTAACTTCTTAGTAACTCAAGCAACCAAGTTACGTAGGATGAGGACCATGAAAAGACATGAAAGACGAAACAAATTATGTAGGCCACAAAATCTAATTATTGAGATACTTTCCCCACATATTCGGTATTTTGATTTTTCACCAAAAAGCAATCTACGGCCTCCTTATCTAAACAAGGTAGAAGAAGAAGTGTGTATCTTTTCTCTTATTCATTTTCCAATTTGTCTATCTAATAAAGTTTCAAGAAAGAATAGATTTTCCTCAAATCATATGATAGCTATCAGAATGAATAGCTGACTGTAAAAGTTATAACACAAACCTCATATGTCATTGTTTTCCACTTCTCTCCACATGCTTTCCCAATCTGCAATAATGGAGTAACCATGACTTTGAGATTAATCCATAAGCAAAAAAATAACAGATTTCATGTAGTCCATATCAGGTCCCTGCAGTACATACATCGCGCATTGACTTGACATCAGGCTTCTGCTCTTGATATTCCTTACGAAAATCCTCCCTGGAACATCAAAACACTGCAAGTTCAGTATCTTCTCAAGAATAGTGAATTAGGCAGGACTCATTTATGTACTGCAAAAAAAAAGTGCTTTAGCTTAAATTCTATGACAAATTACTCAATCATAACAAGTTTTTCATATGCTAATCAACAGCAGATGCAATTGGAAAAGCAAAAACAAGTTTACCATTAACCTCAGCAACAACAACCAACTACAATATATCGAAAAATCATAACTTCTTTCAGGACATGAAACTTGAACTGAATTCGACTTGAGAAATGAATACAGGAAAATCACAATGTCAACTGGTAGGTAAACAGTATGCAACACCATAAGAAACACTAAGATTTGTTTCTAGCTAACCTTTTCTCCCATATGACACTCTTCTTTTCTCTTTTCTCCAAAATATTTAAAGCCGACCTAATTATTGCACTCTAAAATACTTCGAAATAAAGCCAAACACACTATGGATCATGTATTGAAGTAGAAACCAAAGGCACTAAAAATGCCACGAGACATTTTTTCTACCAAAAGAAATCGAAACATAGTTAATCTCCATTAAATTAATTTTCCATATAATTCTAAATTAACTGACACTGCGTACAAGAAATAGAAGAAAGCCGTGGGAGGTTTCTTGGGCTTCATGGCGTCAATTCTTGATACTATTTTTCGCGTCGTTCTCTTCCTTCCAGCCTTCTTGGTTTCTCCGTGCTTCACTAGCACAGCAATTTTCCTTTGAAGGAAGAAAAAGAGCTCTATCAGAACATTTAGGGCGGACAATGAAAACTGCAGACGTGTTAAAAACTAAAAGTGGAGAAGGCAGAGTTCAGTCCTCTCTCCCTCTCTATAATTTTTTTTTTTTACCTATTAGTTTTGGTAGAACCGGAAGCTGAGGAAGTTGTAGACCTGGTTTTGGCCATCTCGGCGGCGGCGGCGCTTGATTGTGGCGGAGGGTTCTGCAGCGACCGATCGGTTAAATGCCTACAAGCGGACTTTGGGGAAAATTACAGGAGCTTCTAAATATTTTATGATTTGTTGAGTTTGGTACGTGAATTTTGGTCTTCCATTTTTTCTTGTACGAATTTTAGTGGTTCGGCTCTCGAAGTCGAATTGGTAGAGAATTTTTTCAAAATCAATTACAAAATTTGTTAAATAAAAGCTTCAGAAAATGTAATTAGCTATTTTTGGGTGGTAGGCTGGAAGCACAACGTGCTCCACAATGTTTATAGAAATTTTTGTTTTTAAATATTTTATTTCAGTTCAAAATATTTAAGATTTCATACTTAATACAGTGACGGGTAGGTATGGAAAAAGTAACAATAAAGTAAAAGCATAAAGTTTCACTCTAGTCAAGAAAAATAATACTCCTCTTAGTAGTGAACAAAATATCCGAAAATTGAATAATCGAATCGAGTCAAACCGAAAAATCAAATTTGGTTCGGTTAATTCGATTAAAATCGAATTAAAATTCTCTAATTCGGTTTTCGATCGATTCATAAATTTTTTAATCGAAAATCGAATTATATATATAATATTATTTATTTATTCATTTCTCTCTTTCCCTATTACAATATATAATATTTATAAAATATAATATTATTTATTTATTATATAATACTGTCAATTATTTGTTTTGCAAAATATTTTGTATATATAACATATAAAAATGTATTTTTTATATATATAATATTATTTATTTATTCATTTGAAAAAATATTTTTTTTGCTAAAAATTCGGTTTAATCGAAATAACCAAAATATATTTCGGTTCGGTTATTTTTTTCCAAAATCGATGGAATAACCGAATACTCACCCTTACTCCGTCTGTCTACGAAATATATGATACTTTTGATCGATACACGTATTAAGAAAATAGTTTATAGATATCTTTTCAATAGATAAAATGAAGACTTTAAAGATAAAATAGAAGAAGCTACTAAAATGAAAAGTGAGATATTTTTTGTGGATGTCCAAAATAGAAATTATATGATATTTTTCGTGGGCAGAGTAAATAACTAAATTTATATTTAAAATGTATGCACACATGATGACGTATTTTTTTTTTGAACTAAAATATAAATTGAGAATACTATCAAAACTCAATACAATGTTTCAAAGAAAATAATCGCTTTCAAAACCTATTGCCTCTTACTACTTTAAATGAAACTGAATTCCCAATCAAGGAAATTGATGAATGGTAATATTTTGAACATTATCAAAATATTTTTATAAAATTTGTTATTACCATAGGAAAAAAACACTTACATACTAATTTTCTAGATGACTAGAACCTCTAACTAATTAATTGGAGAGAATATCTTATCAACAGACTACGCTTCATCATCAAAAACCATGAAATATTACGATGAAAGTATCTACATTTGTAAAGCAAAACTGAAGCATTCAACACCTAAAACAGCCGCAGACAGACAGACAGATACATTACAATAGTCCTCAAACTAAAAGCTAAACTCATGCCATCACACTAAAGAATTGAACAATCCCTCGTTTAAATTGCTAGAGTAAACAACCACCAAATTAGACAAGTTACTCTTGATATCAAATATATGGTAGATTTCTTGCAGGATCAGGGCTTGAATGCAGAGAATGCTACAACGGAGTTGTGTCCGCCAAATCCAAATGAATTTGAAATCGCTGCATATGGTTACGATCACAAACAAATTAAAACCTCACATGTAAATGATGAAACACGAGAGAGATCACAGGATGATGTAAGTAGGCATCTTACCAATATTGACTTCGTGTTGCTTCTTCTGGTTTGCAACAGTGTAAAACTCAACGGAAGGCTCCGGATTCTACATAGTAATTATAGACGGTTGTTAATGTTGACGAGGAGAGATGGGACTTATAAATAACTATCTAAATGCAGGTGGCTGAATCTGAAAGAACTCCATTTTAGTTGCATTGGCATTGCGGACTTACATATTGATTTAATTGAAGGGTGAAGCCAGCCTGTTGTGAGGGCTTTCACAGTTGCAATGGCTTCCAAACCACCGCCAGCACCTAGGCAGTGCCCTATCATTGACTGGAATAACATGAAAAAGTGAAGTCAGCCATCACTGTGTACTTGCTCAAGAAAAGAACGAGCATAGCACAAGTACAGAGCTTAAACCCGAGGCTTACCTTAGTTGTGTTGATTTTTACATCTCAAGTGTCCTTGAATACCTTCTACATTTATCTCGGCCAAATCACCAACAAGAGTTGGAAGTTGCATAGGCGTTTATATAGTTAACCTGCAAGAGACAAGGACTTGAATTTGTTAACGCCTGAATTTGTTAACGCAAAAGCAGTCTAGGCAATAACATTTTAGATAGTTTGGCCTTTTCTCCTTCAAGCACGCTGTTCTATGATGTTCAGTCATTAGTTTCTTTGTATGTGGGAATATGCTAAAATCTTCTTTAATCTAAGAAAGCATTTACTTAGAACTCAAATAGCTTAGCTTCTGATGCTTTGATACTAAGGACATTAACATTTTTTCTTAACACTATTGGTTTAGAGGATTCCTAAGATTCTGATGATATCTACTGCCATTTTCAGGTGAAAGCAGATGTAACAGAGGGTTCCGACAAATTAGCCGAAGCTATTGGTGATGATTCTGATGCAGTGATGTGTGCTACTGGTTTCCGACCATCATGGGATCACTTCTCTCCATGGAAGGTTGAAGATTTTGATCATGATATACTCTCTTTCCGTTTGAATGCATGATCTTCTTCATTGACTTCTTTGATCCTACTCAGGTTGACAATTTCGGCACTGTAAAACTGGTTGAAGCTTGTCGGAAACAGAATGTAAACAGATTCATACTCATAAGTTCCATCTTAGTCAACGGGGCTGCCATGGGGCAACTGCTCAATCCTGCGTACATTTTCCTCAATGTGTTCGGACTCACCTTAGTAGCAAAGCTTCAAGCAGAGCAGCATATTCGGAAATCTGGTATCAATTACACGATTATAAGGCCTGGGGATTGAAGAACGACCTGCCCAAGGGGAATATAGTGATGGAGCCAGAGGTAGTGAAGATCAAACAACAAAACTCCCTTTTGAAATTAACCTAGTTTTGTACGTGTTTTCGTTCTTACTCGTTGTATGATTGCAGGATACACTTTATGAAGGGTCAATATCAAGAGAGCAGGCTGCAGAAGTTGCAGCAGAAGCGTTGCCACACTCTTGAGTCATCCTACAAAGTTGTGGAGATTGTTGCAAGAACCGAAGCTCCTAGGCGCTCTTTTGAGGAACTGTTTTCTTCTGTCTAACAAAAGTAAATCGTTGGCTGATTCGTCGTCTACTTTTGTTTTGTCTACGAATAAAGGGAAATTTGGTAAATTTTCTATTCGCGGAAATTATTGTAAGAGCAAGAATTGTTTCAATCGAAGTCCTGCGAGATGATAAAGTGCAACTTGTAGATTATCTCGATAAATTAATTAAATTACGTCATGGCATATTCTAAATCGAAGAAAAAGTAAAACTTGACAGATATACAAACTCCGAAAATACAGACATTTAACTCAACTTGGGATGATGATCGATACTCGTTTTACTAGAATTGTAGGGCCTTACCCTCAAAAGGGAGCCCTTCCAGAAATTCTCGACGGCCCGAGTCAAGCCCGGGCCGAAGAGGGGGTTTGGAAATAGTTTTCAACCAGCAATAGACGCGCCTCGGTTAGAACCTCACTAGCTGCGTCATTGCCCCAAGCGCAAAGATACTTTGCAACGTAATTCACCCTTCACTTCTTATAAGCCTATTCTACTACTCGGTTTCTTCGTGTACACGATGTGGGATATATCTACTATTTGTCTCACACGCACAAGGCACAACCTAAATCTCTGATTTAAGAGACGATATAAAAATTTCATAAAATCAGTAATAGAAGCGGAACAATGTACACGAAACATTTAAATAACCGAGAAAATAAACAACTAATAAAAACTTAAAAGAATGTGGCGGCAGCCAGAGAAACAATGGCACCCACGGCGGCTGGAACGCACAGAGACACGGCGGCGCTCTGGCTGCGGGTGCCGGAGCCGGATCTCCAAAAACTTCCATTGAAGGAACAGTTTGCGCTCCCACGTAATTTGCGCAGCCCATAAGCCATGATGCAAACGACGAACACAACACAACAGCCATTTTTCTTCCCTCCATTTTCTGCTTTCTTAAACAGCAACCAACGCAAGAATTAATAAAAAATGTGTATTTTTCTTTCCAATGTGTGTGATGGAGTGAGGACTTTATATGAGGTGGAATGCAGGAACTTTTCCAGAGCAACAGAGGGATTTTAGCCTGTTTTTGATCAAGAGTAAAATTGCAATGATGAATTGGTTTTATTTAATTGAAAATTGCCAGAGACCATAATGATTCCCATGTGGAAGCACCAAATTAATTAGGCCAAAAAACAAATCCTAGAACTGCATCAATTTATCGAAGTCTCCTTGCTTAAATAGAGAAAAAAACATCAAACTCTCTCTCTATATATAGATATAGAGGTTAATTGCTTCTGAAATCCCAACTCTTAACCTTTGTTGCAAGTTAAGTCGCAGTTTTTCACTTTGTAGTAATTCGACTTCCAATTTAATTCGATGACCGGAGGCTCATTTCATCTACATATGGAATAAAATTTCGACAATTTTAAACGACGACGTTTTGAGCTACTTATGTAAGCAGTAATTTATTAGATGTCGTTTGGAGGGTACAATCCCATAGTAACACAGGATGTGTGAAATTTGGAGCTATCATGTGACAAGTGGCGCCCATGCACGCCTAATCATCTCCCACACGTTTCTCCTCCTCCTCTTCCTCCGCCGCGGCCTCCAGCTTCTCTCTCTCCCTCACACTAAACGACAGCGACTCCCGCCGGCTCAAGAACCTCCCGGTGGGCGGCACCCATAGATTCAACCACCCCTGCGGCCTCCCTGAGTCCCTCCAAACCTGCACCGTCAGGCACTGGATGGGGTTATCGAGCGGCTCCGCCGCGTCGCCGCCCTCGAGGGCGTCGCACAGCAGCACCCTCGCGCTCCCCACCGCCTTCTCCAGTCCCAAGTGGGAGTGTGCGTATATGTCCACGTTCACCGCCGTCATCACGTCTCTCTCCGGCAGACCCTTGTGGAATCTGACCTTCACCACCTCGTTCCAGACGGGGGAGGCACCGCCGTGCTCGTCGACGCGGGTTCTCGCCACTTGGACGCTCCTCTCCACGTAGACCTCCGCGAACGTCCTCATCTTGGTGATGTGCTTGACGTTCTTCAGGTGCTCGGCGGAGTAGATTAGCACTTCTATCTCTCTCAGGTCCTCCTTCGGCGGCGCTCGTCGCCGGCGATTAGCATCACTCATAGCTGAATATATTCAATTATACACCACCTGTTGTCACTCAAGGATTTTCAGAAATCAGTTATATATATATATATATAAATATATTATTCAATTATACTCCTATTTATATATGTATATTTGATTTTATTGCGTGTAAATTTCCATCTTAACTAATATTCTTCGGTTATATTGGCCATATCTTTTGAGGAAAGGACAATTACTCTATACTTTAGGAGATAATGGATATAGACAAATTGAATTGAGTCGGTTACGTGCGAGTAATTAAGTAAAATTGTAGTTATTAGATTTGACTGCATTCATTTCCGCATCCATTAATAATGAATAGTCAAAGGAGTCTTGTACAATGTATTTCGCACATTAATGAATAAATCCATAAAAAAATTACTTTACTCATTTTTAATAAATGTCATAGTTTACAATTTAAGAATAAAATTATAATATTCTTCATATTTTACCTTCATTTAATATTTTTAAAATTTGATAATTAATTGTATATATATATATTATTATGATAATTAACAATATACAAAAGGTAAATCTATTTTTTAGTATATATAATTTGATAGTTGGACACTTATGTATATATACCATATTTTGGTTGTATCAATTCCCTCCAATAAAAAAAATACACGCTATATGTATTATAACTTATGAGTATTGAATGGTATCATAAATTTATACTCTATTCTGGAATATGTTTTCATTAACCTTGATAAAGTAAGAAATGTAATAAATTTGATGTCTGATATTCATAATATACGAAGATAATTTATAACTAAATATAATAACGTATATTTGTAATTGGAGTCAACAACGACTCTGTGGCCCAATGGATAAGGCGCTGGTCTACGGAACCAGAGATTCTGGGTTCGATCCCCAGCAGAGTCGCTTCCATTTTTATTTCTGCTTCTTTTTCTTTTGCTTTGCACCAGGCCATATATGTTACTTGCCGTTACATATAGAGCAGTATTTTGCACGAATCACGATTTCCAGTAACTACAGCACAAAACCTACAATATTTGGATTCTGTGTTTTCTCCTCTTGCGTCAATCTCTGGTATGTCATATCTGAGTCTTCTTTCTCCACTTGGAACAATTTGATTTTGGAGAACTCAAACTGTTGTTAATATAATCTATGGGCTAAAAATGAGTAACTTATAAGCGTAGCAAATACGAATGAGTTGTATAAAAATCTTTTTCTCTGCATTTTCACCATATTCACAACAAGAACGTGACGAGCAAAAAAAGTTACAGCTTTAAAATTTTCTCGTGTTCATTTTGTTCCCAATAACAAATAATGCATGCAAAGTTTCTAGGAGTCTGGACTTTCTCCTTTTTGTTCGACCTCTGTTCCTGCGATACCCATTCATCTATCGTCTCCACTGCCCATTTTACTCCGGAGCATAGCTTGGTGGTCTCTTAGCATCAGCTGACATTCGATCCGACAGAATAGATATCAGAATCTGTCTAAACTGATGAATCTGAACCATGTAGTTTGGCCATCTGTGACAGAATAGATATCAGAATCTGTATAAACTAATGAATCTGAACCATGTAGTTTGCCCATCTGTGACTGATGATGCACGTAATTTCACGTCCATTAGTGCCTGCAAAGTTATAACAGGATGGCAGATGAGCCAGGTTGGCAAGACTTCAGACAGTGTAAAAGGCATAAAAAACATCTCATAATCTTCATTAACAGAGCATGAGAACTGTTCCCAAATGGCGTTGGAAATCAATTGGTCTGACACAGGATAGACCACTATTAGCTATTGAATCTTCAAGATAATTTACAAGTATATCTTTTCTATCTAAAATGACAACTTTTAGTCCAAAGACAACTTACACAAAAGGTAGCATTAATAGCTTCTAATGAACATGGGATACTAATCAACAGGAAGGGATGTTCAAGGAAGAAAGGTAAAATGAGTCACAATATGGTTTAACACTTTGACAGACCAGAAGATGTACAGCAACTAGAAACATGAAGTTTAATCATGAGCTATGTGATGTTTTCTCAAAACAATAAGGAGTACAAATCCATCAATTTTACTCTTATTAACTAAAATATGGATCAAATAGAGGATCAATCACCTCCCCACCTCAGGTTTGCTCTGCTTTAGATGCTTTCAACTTCTCAAGTTGCTTTTGGAGGTAGGCATGCTTTAATTTTTCTCTTCTTGCAGCAAGCTGCTCTTGCCTGCGCAGTTTTAGTTCAGACACTTTTTCCCTTGCTTGATTTGTGTCCTCATGAACTTCCCTGAGAAAGGAGACGATGATAACATCAACAACTCTTTCAGAAGAGATATTGAAGGAGGTTACATCTTGGATACATAATACTTCAGCTTTCAAACAGGCGTGAACACAAAATCCAAAGGAAACAGAAAGCACATCACGTACAAGCCAGCTGATTATAACTGATATGTTCTTTATTTCTTTCAACCATTTTCATTCTACATATTGATTTCAAAAACAGAGTGGCATGGAAAGTAAAAAAAATCAACACATACTAAAATAATAAATGTTTAATGATTTTAACATGAAAGTCATGGAAAGATGTAAGTCATTTACATAAAGGACATATAGGCATAGTCAAATTTTTAATGAAGTTGCAGGGATCACGGACCAGCAGTAAAACAAGCATGTTTCGACTTAAGACACTGGATAAATCATCCACTAACTCAAGCCAAAACGCAAACCACATAAAATAATAAACCATAGTGCTGTTGAGAGGCTGGGGAATTTCATGTTTATCAGCACCACATGTTGTAGAATATGGAAGAACTGACATTCATTAATTGGATAACGGACAAACAAAGAAAGACACATGCAGATAGCCAAGCAACATCAAGGAGGTGCAAGGGTGCTTAAGAACTTACATTACGAAATGCTTATGCTGACTCCTGTCCACAGCAGCAGATGTCCGCCCAAACCATGCAGCTTTTGTAACATTCAACAAGAAATCATCACCATCATCACCACTGTCTACGTTCTCTCTAGACATCTGGGATTGTGGTGTAGAAGTATCATTCTCTTGAGACATCTGGGACGCATCCTGCTCCAGACCCTTTCTAAAGAAATCAACACAGTACTCTTCATCTTCTTCATCAGGAAGTTCCCCCCTCACCAGCTTATTATATATTTCCGCCTTCTTCTCCAATGCAGCGTAGCTTGCTGATCCATCCTGAACAGCCTTTAGCTCAAGTTTATCCCTTAAAATAGACCAGGACGTTTTTAATATAGAATCTAATTTTGACACAATAACAAAATTTAATGATTTAGGTGCTCCTAGTTTCATTACATATGTCCAATAGATTACTATTTAGGTGGATCAAACATCGCACCACGTTTGAAGCGTATATACCTAATAATCAGCATCAAGCCATTGTATTAAACTCTTGTATATTTAAATCACCAATCTGAAGAAAACCCTAGAATCCTAAGCATTCGCACCAATAGACCTCACAAATCATACAAAACTCCGTAACACGTCAGAATCACCACAATCCGCATGCCAACAGCTAATTCCAACAAAAATTAACTAAAACCAATAAAATTTAAATAATTAGCTTACTTGAAGGCACGGACATCGACGCCAGAGTTCTTATTGGAGAAAGTATCGTTTGCGGAAATCTTCTTCTTGGCGCGGTGGACCTCTAAATGTTGAGCGTAATTATGGTCGGTAGGGCGTACTGCATCTTTGGGATTGCGCTTAGACTCCTCCTGCGACCTGTAGAGTTGGGCTTTGAGCTCGAGGATGGAGGAGGCACCAACTCCTTCGATGGTGCGATGCTTGCGCGGCATGATTGATGATTCTGTCAGCCATCCCAATGACTCCACCACCCTCTTCTTCGTCTCTGCCTTTGGTTCTTCTTCGGCCATTCTCTCTCTCTCTCTCTGCGGAAGAAGATTCACGGGGTTTGGGGAATAAGGAAATTTTTTAGGACCGGAATGAACATGGGTAGGACGGTATGGTATATCCAAATTTTTAAGCCGTATTGCATACCATACTGAAAATTGCGACACGAAATTTTTACCGTAATCGTACGAACCATTTTGTATACCGATAATTCTCGTATTGAAAAAAAAAATTCATACTGATCTCGTATCGTATTGACAAAAAGAATCATACTGATTTTTCGATATACGAAATCAAAAATCAAAATTCGGTACACAAATAATTTACTCGAAATAACAAAACCTTTTTTTTGATTGAAATATCTAAAAAGATATATTATTTATAAAAATTATTTTTTACAAAATAAAAATTTATAACAAAATTTTGACATTGAATATTTATTTTTGAATATTTATATTAATATAAGATGATATATAAAATTTTGGAAAAACTTCCTACTAGTTGATGGCCTGACCATAATATGATAGTAAACTGTAAACTTTCAACAAAATATAGCATATTCAAATCTTGAAATTTAGGAATCATTTTCCGCAAACCAGAGAATATAATGCTTCAGATCTCACGCATTTCACTTCTTTAATATTTCACTACTTTTTGTCCCATATACTAAAGTTGAGCACTTGGATAACTAGGGAAATTATAGCAAATTAGGAGGAAAACGAGTAACAGAATATCTTTCAAAAAAAAAAACCAGCTCACTAACAGGAAAATTGAAGGCCATCTTGATAAACGTCCAAAGCAAACAAAAAATAAAACCATTGGAAATAATCTGTCTCAATTTGTAAGCTAAATGCTCTAGTTAAACAAAACAGAACATGTAAATGAGTTCAGACAGAAACACTAATAAAGAAAAGTGTCACTCTCTAAAATAGAAATATAGTTATTTTCCCGAACAAGAAATGAATGATCCATACACAGTTTACATAAACAAGTTGGGTCTGGTTGCTTTGTATGTAGTCTTGAGCTTCCTAGATGGTGGTCTAACCTTCTTGTACACCAAAGGAAACTTGATCTTGGAATCATGGAATTGTTTGGTGCTCTCCCTCTTGCAGAGCTTGGCCGGGACGGTGGCTGTTTTGATGATTTGGATGCAGTGGCTGCGCACCCTGTGACGGGAGGCCATCTCAGTGTACATCTGCTCAACACCGCCGTTCAGGGTGGTGTCACGGTACTCTTTGTACATGTTGTGGTACCCCGTTCTACTCTGGTATCTCAACCATATGCCATAGTTCTTGATGGTTGTAGGGTTCTTCTCAAATATCTAAGCACACAGAGTGGAAGAAAGCATTTCTTTACCATGTGACCTCATACAAGATTTAGAAACTTTTATGGACTATATACAGAAATAGGAGCAAGAACAATTTGGATAGGAAGGAGTAGGATTAGCAAAAAAGAACAGTCAAGAAACTACAATATCTGTAAATACCCTGCACCTCCAATCAACAAGATACAATCTTAACCGAAAACTATGCAGATATGGCAGCAGAAGAAGCAAGGAAAGGATACCACAGGTCAATCTAAGAAGTAAGAACTATATCATTCCTATAGTAACACAATATTAGATTATCAATTTAAGTTAAGATAATATTGTTGTCCTCGTGATATGACAAGATAGGAAACTAACAGTTCCGAAACCTTAAAACAACCAAGAATAGTTTGCTAACTCCTAAGCAGCAATATCTCATTGCAGGCTAGAAACCATATGTAAAGAGCCCGATTACAATGCTATGATCCAGCAGCACAAAAATCATAATTTTAGTTCTCTACTACAAGAAAAAGGTGGAAAATATCATGAAATTATACCTCATTGATAGCAAGAACCTGCCCGTTGCTCTTCTTCACCTTCTTAAGCTTCCTCAAGAAATACCTACATATGAAATCATCAATCAATAACAACCCAACTCAATCACCCTAATTCTACTCCCAAAATCACTGAATTAAAAAAAAAAATAATTGAAATTTTTGAAATATCCAATTAACAACACACCACGCCTGCCCGCACACCCACACACAGAGACATACCAGAATTTGGACTTAGCGCGGACTTCATTGGTGGCCCAAAGCTTCATGCGGTAGATCTTCGGGTGCTCCTCCGTCTCCGTCGGCAGAGCTCTCCCCACCACCTGGTACTGATGGAACTGCAAAATGTACAACGCAGAGAAACAATTAGTCGCATCACCTTCAATCAGTATAACGAGCGCCTAACACTTCCAAATAAAAGTAGATAGAATACATATTCGGCGTCTGCGGCTTACCCTATATGTCACCATTTTCTGGCGTAGTTCAAAATTATCACAGAGTTCCCTTTCCGGAGGAGAGTGCGGGCAAGTGAAGGGGGTTTTGTGATTAAAGATCGATAGTTTTAGCCTCTCAGAAACCCTAATTTGTTTCATGGGCCCATTTTCTTATTTAGGCCTAATAGCCGCCAGCCCACATGCTAGGCTCGTTTTTGTGGGCTGAATTGAACTTAAGTTTTGATACATACATCTTGAATTTGGCTTATTATTGGGGCTGAACGGTGAATAGGCAAAATTTTGTCTACGCACAGCAGCACGGTTCATCTATTCTAATTAGAGTTCATCAATTCTAATTAGGATTTGTTAATTCGTAATTATAATTTCATGAGGTCCACGAGCAATTTAAGGACAAGAAGTTCAATGCTCCTATTGCTTTTCATTTGAAAACGTGAAAGTCTCGATCTTCAAATTTAAGTTTCGATACATTCATGATTATCGTTGCGACTTCTGAGATTTTTGAAGTCACGTTGATAGAAGGCGTGCAACGAGTCAACAAGGATTTGGACACGAGAGGTTCGAGCATCTTCTTTTGCGGTCAAGAAAGATTCTCTGTTGAATCATGGCTTCCTGCAATAGAGTTTCGATTTGTCTGCCATTTTCCATTTCAAGAGACAACTGCAAATATTAATATTTAAATCTTCAGGCACCTTCCCACATGACTGAGCTTCAGACGTACCTATTTTAAGTCATAAAATTTCCGAGAGAACCAAGAAACCCATAAACAATAGAACACGTATATAATTGCATGGATAACCAATAAGTTAGGATGTGATTAATTCAAACAATACAGAAGTCATGGGTGATCATTGGTCCGATGCTTCGGGCGAAACCAATTCCCAGGGTGTGATGGGCGGTGGAGTCAGTTTTCGACATTAGCTCGTGATAACGCTCAGCCACCCTCATGTTTTAAAAATAAATACAATCAACAGTGTCCAGCTCTAAAGAGGACTTTAGTTGGAGAATATACAACGTGGCGACTTCACCAGGAATAAGTTGCCTTTGACACACCAAGAGTAACAGCAAGAGCAGCCAGCAGAGCCTGCAAATGTCGAAGATTAAGCAAGAATGTATTATGACGATAAGCAAGCTGGGTGCATGGCATATATAGCCAGCAATAACACCATACAAGCTAGATAAGAAGTGATTATCTAGAGATATCGATTACACAGCTTATTCGATTGATGATGCATGATGAAAGCAACAATTTAGTGTTGCACACGTGAGAAATGTTTCTGTCTTTTAGTTTTTCCTAGAGATCATAGCTGAATGCATAAGAGAATACTACAAATTCGTTATTCCTCCATTCTTGACCTCTCTACTCTGTAAGTCATAACTCTGGAATACTCTTTCTCAAATACTCTTTGAGAAACTTTCAATACGTATGCAACAAATACTCTAGTGAGTTCAATTCAGCCCACAGAAAATGAGCCCAGCATGTGGGCTGGCAGCATGTGAACAAATACTTTGGTTTCACCTTCAAATACTCTTTATCGAAATCATTACAAAACTTTAATTTGACAAAAACACATTAACGGCTCCAACACCCTAGTGAGTTCTTGATAGTTCCCACGGGAAACCACTTCAAACAGTTCGATCAAGAAGCAAAACACGTAGTAACTTATAAAATATGATGACTGGGGGTGGTGTTGATTACTAATACCTCTAACATCAAGAAGAAAAAACCTCAGATACTTATTCACAAATAATAAAGTCAATAATATGAACATATAATATCCTCAACTGTTGGAAACATCCATGAATTATTCACACTTTGGAAAAATCTGTAAGAGATTGAAAACACTTACAGCTATGGCACATGCAACAAGTCCAGGCTTCTCCCTGTAATCCATACGAACACATAGCAGCAGAAATGCTCCTATGTACCAGGGGATTGCACCCAGAAAGAAACCAGTAATAAACCTTGCAAAGAAGTCAGCCAAATCAGTAACCAAATCGTATTTTACAGAACAAGATGGCAGCAAAATCATTAAACTATCAAAAGAAGCAGGAAGCAAAAACATCAAAGAAACAAAAAACTATAAGATGCAACACATGCATTATCTCTTAAAAAATATTTTTAAAATAATTGAGTATAAAAGAATTGCATGACTAACTTACAAGAGCCATCCAAGTCCAACACCACAACAGGGGAGCCGTTCCTCCCTAAAATGTCGTCCATGAGCAACAACATGACCTAAAATCACCAGAAATTGAAGTCAAATTCGGTGGTGATACTAATACTGCGATAGGGCCCCAAAAATCATTTTTTCATCCGATCGTTGCACCTTTGGCAAATTTAGTCACACAAATAGCATTCAATCCCAACCTCGCATCCAATTTAGAGTTAAACCGTGTATAGCTCGCTTGATGCAAGCCACTTCACTATTTTCACTTTATATGTTGCTTCAAGGTTCAATCCGCAATTTTTAGTACGATACTCGCACAAGACAAACAGATTTCAAAAGCTACCAAATCAGTTTAATATTCCAATTAGGGAAAAGAAGCACCTTTGTTTCCGCTTACACCTTCATAAAGCCTAATAATTCATAATTGAATCAGTAAATTTCAATATCGAATGGATTAGGGCAGAGAAAATCAAGAAATACCAGGAACAGTATGATATCCCAGAGGATAGTAATTCGGCGGATGGCCAGAGCTGGCGGGAGGCGGCACAGGCTGAGGGATACCCACCACCGAATAATTGGGCGGCAGAGGCTGGGGCTGATAATTAGCCACACCTTGAAAAGTGCCGTAGTAATAATTCGGGGGCGGTGGCGAAGATTGGGCGGCGGCGGCGCCCGAGACGCCTGGGTTCTTTCCTCCGCCTTCTTCGCTCATTCTTTCCGAATAATAAGAAATCGGTGATGGGATCACGCTGCTAGGGTTCCGGCTCTTGGAAATTGGTGGTTTTGTTGATTGATTGAGATTGATCGATTCCAAGTCCGAAAGGCTACTGTCGCCTTACCCTTTGCCGCATTATTCTGAGGTAGCCGCCTCTTTATTTATTTATCAATTTTTATTTTTATTTTTCTCTTACAAGAACACGCAGTTCTATTCGAGGGCTAATTTGAACGTGTCTCGATTAATATCCGTACACAGATAGAAGCATTAATAAACTCTAACCATAGATTAATAAATTATAACGAAAGATTAATAAGCTCTAATTAGAATTGGTGACTGCTGATTGCGCTAGACATAGAAATCAAGATATACACATGTTTTTAGGAAAGTATTATTAAGTATCGGATTAGCTTATTTACCTAATTAGAATTTAATTTAATCCTAATTGTGCATGAATAATCACTAAAGATGAGTAATAAACCTTAATTTCATTTCACTAAATCCTAATAAAACCCCTAATTAATCCCTTAATAGCTAAACAAAAACGTACTCGACTGTTTGAGTTGAATGTTTGCACTGGAATATTACAAGTCAATGTTCAATGAAGAATATGTAGAGAACTATTATCAAATAATAATACAACTATTCATACAACCAGTGAAGTTCAACGAAGCCCAAAATGCAGAAAAAGAAGGCAGAATTGGGTCAATGCTTAGGCATGAATTCTGAATATCTTAATGCTAGGTCGATCATACGATCTCAGGTAAGGAAGAAAATCTGACACTTCGATCATTTCAGTGAGGTCTGTGACTACAAGATTTGCCTTTTCAGCCAGCGCAAGGAAATAGTTGAAGGTGTCGATGTTACGGATCACAGACGCGATATATGCAACCGGGTGCTTCTCTGCTTCCCTAGCTTCTTTTTCTGGGGAAGTATCAGTACTCGACTCATGATGTGAATGTTCGCGTTTCAAAAGAGCTGACAGGACTCGTACGAGATGAGGAAGGCACAATGGATCATATATAACATCAGCACCTAAACTGTGGAAAAGAAAGTGAAAGAATATGAATCCAGCTGATTTCTATGACACAAATGATGCTTACTACGGAATGTAACCCGAAATACATAATTATAGTCATGTTTTTGCACTAAGATTCGAGCTGAGATGGATGGGGAGTCTGACTTACATGATGTCGGGGGTGAAGCAACGGAAGTCATCCTCTGAGGCAGATTCCCATGGCAAACAAACACATTGGACCTATTATCAGTAGTATGTCAGCTTCACTAAGGTCAATGAAAATGAAATGCCTCACAGTCGGAGCAAGTGAACTACGAACCGACTGAAACTTTAATACAAGCAAAAAAATCTCAGAACTCATAAAAGTGTAAGAATATTATATCAATCTCAGCAAATGAAGCATTGAAAATGAATGAGAAAGCGAGAATAGCATGATCAGGTGCACACATGTGTTAGTGTGACTAACCATTTTATCGTGTAGATGAGAGCCCGATATGTAATTTCCTGTAGTCAGGTGGTTCAGTTCCATGTTAACCTTCATATTTGCTAGAGTTGATAAGTCACCGTCGGTTAGTATCACCTACATCACAATATTCATTCAGACAGAATAGAAGATACAATTCTCAATGTATAGAAGATAGCCTTCTCATGGTAGCTAACAAACTACCAAGTTTAATATATAGAAACAAAATTGCTACTATAGTTATTTATTTATTTCATACCCAAAACTCAGGAGACAATTATTTTCTGTAGCGAGTACTAGTATGCATATGCAACCAGAAAATCTGAAATTTCACATATGACTATCACGTTCTAATTATGTCACTGAAAGCAGATCGAAAGAAAAACTGAAAAGGCAATACTTATCATGGGATTACGTACTTGAAGAGGAAGGGTTACCAAGTCATGTATACACAAGCTCACCTTAGATGCTTTAACATAAGAAAGACAGATGCCGACCAATCCAACCCCTGAACCAACCTGTTGAGACAAGTGAATATTAACAATCTCAAGTATATATAATTTAAAACAAAAGGGGTGGGGGGAGAGAAAGAAGAAGAATAAGAATTTCTGGAATGTGTCTCGCACCTCAAAACAACACTTGTTTGCAAATAGTTCAGGGAAAGAAAGTATAAATTCTGACATGAAAAGGCTTGAAGGCCAAATAGAGCACCTACACAACAGTCACACATAGAAAAACAAAAGAATTAAAGAAAAAGGTACAAAAACTAAAAGTTTGAAGAATAACAAACACTATGCAGGCAATCTTTCCTGACAATAACTTAAGGGAGGTAAAATAAAAGGCATAAATCAACATTTGACCAAAAATTAAACAAATTAAATTTAACTTCTGCCAGACATAAAGATTAAAAGACCTTAATAAACATTTGCAGCACCAAGAAGATAAATTCTGAAAGAAAAAATTATGAATTATGAACAATGCGGATGGATGGTAAAATTATGAATTTGGATCTACAAAGACTATATATGTCTAAGCTGGTTTTCGAAGCTATTAGCTATATCATTCTCAAGTAGGAAAGAAAAGGCTGAGCAGTATATACTGAAAGTAACTTCATATGGAGACCGTGGGGTGAAAATGTATAATAGAAAGAACTCGAAATTATAGAGGATGATTTGACGGGAAAGGGATAGTGACACAAGCCAAAATGCTTAGTTATCCAACACGGTTTGTCACCAAATTTCATACTTCCAGTTGCAGAGAATAATCCTGCTTCTACCTCGAACTAAACATCAACAAAACAGCAAGTCTGGGATTACTCCAGTAAGATGAAAAGTTCGAATATGAAAATATTATTAACAAAAAAATGAAAAATAAAATAGATTCTGCTTCGATTACCCAGTATCTCCTTCAAGCATGTTAACAGAAGAAAGAAGTCGAACCTCCAATTTCCTGGATTCTAGCCACATACAGAAACAGATTGAATTCGCTACTATAGTTATAAATAATTAACAACAACATATGAACAAACATATAACCCCAAAAAACACTTTACCATTTGGAAAAATAAAAGAGATCGTTTTCAATAATTTCGAGTTCCCTACATTGGCACCATCATCCTAATACAGAAAGGAAATTAATTCAGGAGATAACCATCAATTCAGAAAACAAAACCTTGTATGACACACTACAAATTACCTTTAGAGGAACCAAGCATGATGCATAATATTCATACAGTTCATCCAACACCATCCCGCCATCCGATTCAATTTCAATGATCAATTTCTTCAGAAATCTCTTCAAGAAATGCCCCTGTAGCTTCAAATCCTGTAAACAAAGGAGCACATTTTTTTTTCCTTCCAAAACATTACTTTTGATTATTCGACTGCGAAAAAGTTGTGAGCTTACTGCTTTGTTGATGCATCGGCGCCAAATGCAACTCTGAACACTCTCAGTGATGGAACCGCCGCCGAAATCTCTAATTTCAATAATTTACTCAATTTAAAACACACTATAAACAGACAAAAAGAATAAGTAAAAATGGGGAGAATTTTGAAGGCGGGGCTTGATAGGTGACCTAGCGAAGGAGATTACGATGCCGGGCGGTTCCAACGCCAGAAAGGCGGAGATCATGTGAAGGCACGGCCGGCCGGAGACGCCGAGTTCTTCTTCCGCCGCCATCTCCAAAATCTCTCGAGAGTTTTTCAGTTCCCAGATGTTAACTCATGCTATATTTTTCACTGACTTCAATCCTATTAGAGATAAAGGTGAGAAAAATATTCGGAAATCAAAATGAATCAAATCAAATCAAAAAATTAAATTTAATTCGGTTATTTTAATTATAATCGAATTAACCCATAACTAAAATTTATTTCATCTATTCCATTATTGTTGGTTCGTTTTTTATTTTTATTATCCCATTAAGTTGATTGTTTCCAAAAAAAGAAATAATTTTAAACTAAAAGTACTTCGAATTTCGTATAACACAATACTTTATACATAAAATACAATTCTCTTTAATTTACGTGTAAAAAGAAATGAGTCATGATTCATGGACGGAGGATTATAATTATTTATATAATTATTTATCTATTTATTTAGAATTATTATTTTTAAATATCAATGCCCTCTTCCTAATACCCTATTTATTTCTTTCCAGTTCAAGGGTGTAGCGCCGCACTCTGCATCTCTGCGTTCAAACGCCTCCATCGCCTTCTTCGTCTTCCTACGCTTCCATTGCCCTCGCCCGTGGCCATTCTTCGCTCGAGGTAAGTCTCACCCTCTTCGCCCTACGCCTTCGGGCCAAGTGATATGTTAGTTTCTGTGTGATGTTAAAAGAATGGAGATTTCTATAATCTTTGGAAAGCCATTGGAAGAGTAAATTATGAAGGATTCTTTAAACATATAATTATCTAAGTTCTGCCGGGTTCTGAGGTATTCACGTTGTCCCGAGGATCCGGATCATTCATATAACAGAGGGGCGGGAGCTCTCCTAGCTGTGGGTGCCGACACTGGTGTATTAGCTCTACTAGCGTTGGTTGTTCTGCTTCACTTTGTTCTCCATACGCAACAAAAAGTTAGAACAAAGCACTCTATAAGAAAAATGTGGTATGAACAGCTAGCAACAGATAAAAATGTAAGGGGAAGAAGGGAAATCAAGAAGGCTTACAAAGCACTCTCCAGCACGTATACATATAGGACCTGTTTACTTCTAAGGATTAAGCTCGATAAATAAAATTAATTCAGTCTAATTCAATGTTTACTTTGAAGGATTAACCCAAAGCCTTGATTATTTTTAAACCTTGTTATATTTTTTATTGACTTTTATCCTGCTGAAATAGGTGGGAACAGGGGTGTAATGTGAATTTTTTACGTTTAGTGAAAATTAAAAGGTTAAGAATCTTATTCATATCTTTTGTTTCTCGAGCTCTTGCCTCGTATATCAAAGCCCTTGTTTTGAAATGTTATGTTCGTAGTTTTATAAGTTATCAGATACTTCCCCAGTAACCTGTTTGTGCAAGTTTTATTAGTATTTTTTTTGGCGGATTTTTGGCAATTTCTTGTTCTAGGATATTTTCATAAATATAGTAGTGTTCTTGGTCTCTTTGATTGGAATAAATTTGTCATGAAAGAATTTTGTAAATATCAATTTTTCAATATTTTTGTTCTAGTGATATTAATGTCATAAATATATTTGTTGTCTTCTAGTGTTCTTGGATTTTTTCTCTTTGATTGAAATAAATTTGTCATGAAAGAACTGTAAAATAAATATATCAAAAAATGTAAATATCTATAATTTATATCAATTATTTTATGACTATTACAAATTTTTTAGTAAACAACCGATGTTTCAAAAGAATATTCTGAAATTAATTTGTGGAAGAATTTGCCTATTGTATTTAAATATTCCGTGAACAAATCCCAAATTCAAATCCAAACAAATAAGTGTTTATTAGTTGATTTTTAGAAATTGAACATTAAGATATCAACTGATATTTATCCTTTAAAAACAATTGAACGGACGGTATGGTGGAATATGTATCAACTAAGAAATTTAGAAGGGTCACGATTGATTCATTGTTATAGTGTTATAGTTGAATTTGGTATCAAATTTGTTCGAATCAAAGCTCATATTGGGTACAATCCATATGGTTAAAGCATGCGGCATTTTATGATGACAAAAATTTGGGTGAGCTCCACTGAGCTCACCTTTGTTTTTGTTAAAATAATTATATATTAATTATGGTTAGTAAGGATAATTAGATTTTTTTAATATATAATTAAATTTATTAATTTTTAATTATAATTTTTAATTCAAAATTAGAATTTATTAATTCATAATTGAGGTTTATTAATTCATAATTAAGGTTTTTAATTCACAAATAGAGTTTATTAATTTAAAGTTAGGGTTTATTAATTCACAATTAGCGTTTATTATTCAAAATTAGGATTTATTATATTTTCAATTAGGGTTTATTAATTCAAAATTAGGGTTTATTAATTCTAAATAGGATTTATTAATTCAAAATTAGAATTTATTAATTCAAAATTATTAATTATTAATTTATAATTAAATTTTATTAAACTAATTAATTATAATTAAAATTAATTGATTAATTAAAACTAATTAATTAAGGGATGGTCTCACTGTGTGCGCACAGGAAACCATCCCTTTTATGATTAGTGTCTTTTTATGATTACTGTTCTCTATTAGGTATTCCAACAGATTATAAACATACAGAATGCTGGGTTTAGGCACCTCTTCCGCCGTCTCTACTAGCGCCGCCGCCACCTCCTCACTTGTCAGCGTAGGCCACCCGCTTCAAAACGTCACCTGCGTAGCCCCCTACGCTTTTCACCCTACCATCGTCTTTTCGTCGCACCAATTGGTACATACTCATTAGATTTTCAATTATATAAGCGTTTGCGAACAATTCATGCTGTTTTGGATTTGTGGTGTTTCTTTGTAACATTTCTTTGTTGAAATGTTGTTGCAGTCTGTGACCACTTCGCACAACTTAAATTCATGTCGAGTTAAAGCGATGGCAGAAACTCTTTCAACTCCGAAGATGGAACCCAAGTCCACACTTTCTGGTAATCTATGCGCCCCCAAAGAGAGAGAGAGAGAGTGTGTTTGATGGATTATCTGTTTGGTTATCTGTAAGATATTTTTTCGTTTCCTTTCTGATTATGAACATATTTTCTGTCATTTTATTTCACTCTACTGTTTCAGGAAAGAAGCAAGCGTTGATATCACTGTCAGACAAGAAGGATTTATCTTTGCTTGGCGTTGGGCTGCAGGAATTGGGGTGAGGTGTTGATGGTTTTGTTCAATTTATAAGTTTCATTTTAGTTGGACATCTGGTAGTCTAAAGTTGATGTTGGAATATTAGGACATCTATTTGTAGATTATGTAACTATCTTTGGAAGCTTGCTTCACATTCTTACTGTATGAAATGGTTTGCCTTATACCTATGAATACCTACTTAAAAATAAAAAAATATATATTATTTATCGAAGATTCACAATTGTTTCGACGGGAGGAACAGCATTGGCTTTAGAAGGCTCTGGTGTGACTGTTACCAAGGTGGAGGAACTAACTCGATTCCCTGAAATGGTAAGCCCTTTTGTTCTACTTCATTAGAAACTGATTACATTTAGTTGTTAGGTCCTTCGGGCAACTAATATAATTGCTGTTTTATGCTAGTATTATATATATATAGGTGTTGGATCCATTGATAACTATATTTTTTTCGAGAACCTGAGAACTATGTACACGAAGTATAAAGTTGATGCACAACAAACACATGCACATATTGGTATCGTTGTGCACCAATTTTAGAATATTATCATTGTGCAATAACTTTATACGTTATGTGCTTAGTTCTCAGGTTCTCCAAAAAGATGTAGTTCTCATTCAATCCACTCCTATATATATATATATATATATATTAAAAAATAGAGAGACTAGGCCTTTCTCCTGTCACTTAAAAATGGAAACCAGACTAATTCTTTTCCTTTCCAGTTTTCTGGTGAAGCTAAATCATTAACTGATAAATACAATTCATGTTTATTTCTATTTGGTATGAAATGTTTAATCTATTTACTGCTTTTGGAATTGTACTAAAGCTTGATGCAATATCTATAGCTAATGGATACTCTTTGTTTGGGCACATCAATTTATGTGTGATCTATAACATGCCAATTATCAACTGTTCATTCTGAGAGATATTAATGTTGGTTTTCTAGCATGTCTTTGATGAGCTTAATTGATTGATGACTCATTTCTGCTGTCTATTTGTAGAAACACGGCAATTATGTTGATGTGTTCTAACATTGTTGTATCTTATACTTCTCTTCATCCATTACAGCTTGATGGTCGTGTAAAAACTTTACATCCTAATGTTCATGGAGGTATTCTTGCAAGAAGAGACCAAGAGCATCACATGGAAGCCCTGAATAATCATGGAATCAGTGAGTTGACAATTTTCTGTTTGGCCAAATCTTTATTGAAAAGCTGTATTTCCACTTTTCATTATCCATTCATAATATGTTTCTTGATTTGTTTCTCTGTAGGTACATTTGATGTGGTAGTTGTGAACTTATATCCCTTCTATGACAAGGTTTCTGCTTCTACTGGGATCTCTTTTGAAGATGGGATTGAAAACATTGATATTGGTGGACCTGCCATGATCAGAGCCGCTGCAAAGGTTACTTGGGCTTAACCATTCTTGTTCACTGCAATATGCCTTGACATGTTGTGCTCTGTAGTTGATAGGCAAAATAGAAACCAATGTTTGTTATTAGCACCGGCACATTAGTCTTACAAAACTCATGGTATTGTTTCTTGTACCTGTTACTAATTCCCTTTTTCTTAATGACAGAATCATCAGGATGTGTTGGTTGTAGTTGACTCCAGTGATTACCCAGAACTCATAAAATATCTCAAAGAAGGGCGAGTGGATGAGCAATTTCGAAGAAAGCTAGCCTGGAAGGCTTTTCAGCATGTTGCTTCTTATGATTCCGCTGTTTCAGAATGGTTGTGGAAGCAGACTGAGGGAGGTAATCTTCATTCGATACTAAAATCAGATTAACCAGACTGAGGGAGGTAATCTTCATTCGATACTAAAATCAGATTAACCAGTGCGTAAAGAACAATGTGAATTTCATAACACCTAATAAACTTATTCTGAGATATATTAAATTTGTTCTTTTCAAATGTAATTTTCCCTTCCTCCAAAAGGAATGACGACAAATCTTAGGTTAAATGCATAACGAAAGTTTGATAATGTCTTAGTAAGTGTTTTTGTGACCATAAATTCCTTTGTAGATATATTTCCTCCCAGCCTGACAGTACCTTTGTCTCTCAAGAGTTCACTTCGGTATGGTGAAAACCCTCATCAGAAGGCTGCATTTTATGTTGATAAGTCTCTTGCAGAGGTTAATGCCGGTGGCATTGCAACTTCCGTTCAACACCATGGAAAGGTATAATTCCATAGTCCTTGAGAATGATCATGGGTTCTATAAATTTTTATTTTTTTAAATCTTTTGTGTACCTCTTACATGCAGGAAATGTCATATAATAACTATTTAGATGCAGATGCAGCATGGAATTGTGTGTGTGATTTTAGTAAGCCAACCTGTGTTGTTGTGAAGCACACAAATCCCTGTGGAGTAGCATCACGTGATGATATCATCGAAGCTTATAGGCTGGCTGTCAAAGCTGATCCTGTTAGTGCTTTTGGTGGCATTGTTGCCTTCAATGTTGAAGTTGACGAGGTAAGACCCATTTCCGGATCTTCCATTGCTTTCTTTTCTCAAGAAAGACCATCTTGTTTTTTTGAAATAACTTTCTAGAGCCGGGAGCACCGACTCTAGTATTTCTCAAGTCTTGTGCCTACAATCAAATTTGGATGGCTAATATTCATAATTGCATTATTATTTGAAGCATTCTTTCATTGTATATGGCAGGCTCTTGCAAAAGATATTAGAGAGTTTAGGAGTCCAACAGATGGTGAAACTCGTATGTTTTATGAGATTGTCGTTGCTCCTAAATATACTAAGAAGGGGCTTGAAGTACTTCGCAGGAAGTCCAAAACATTGAGAATCCTTGAGGCGAGTAAAAATATCAGAGGAAAGTTGTCCTTGAGACAAGTTGGTGGTGGGTGGTTAGCACAAGACGCAGATGATCTGACCCCAGAAGATATCAACTTCAATATTGTTTCTGAAAAGGCTCCACTTGAAAACGAGCTTCTTGATGCACAATTCGCCTGGCTTTGTGTCAAGCACGTGAAGAGCAATGCTATCGTTATCGCAAAGGTTATCTTTTTACACCCTCAGTTTCTGTAACAATCTGGTGCTTGGAAGTGTTCCATATTCTCAATTTTACCCTTTTTCTGTAGAATAATTGTATGCTAGGTATGGGGAGTGGGCAGCCAAACCGTCTCGAGAGTTTGAGAATAGCAATGCGTAAAGCAGGGGATGAACTCAAGGGAGCTGCATTGGCGAGTGACGCTTTCTTCCCATTTGGTAAGTTGCACATAGATATTGTTTGCCTTGAGAAGTATAGAGTCGTACATAGGGTAAAATCATCGTACATCGCTCAATAGCTTGCTTACATATTGAGAACCTAACTAAAGTTGAGTTTTTGGGTGGTGACAGCATGGAATGATGCTGTTGAAGAAGCATGTAAAAGTGGGATTGGTTTTATTGCTGAGCCAGGGGGCAGCATCAGGGACGTCGATGCGATCGATTGCTGCAACAAGTATGGAGTTGCACTTGCTTTCACCAATGTCAGGCACTTCAGGCATTGATCCACCGATTGTAAATCATCTCTTTCTTCTTTCCTTGTTTATTTTCGTTCCCGGGCTGTGGGGTTGTTTGAAATGATGAGAAACTTCTGCATGTCATAGAGTTTTGAAAAATCCAAACTGAAGCTTTTGAAAATGAGAATTACTGAAATAGGGTAAGAAAGTGGAGGAAATACCGAATTAGGGAGAGAAAGTATGATTAGGAGACTGAAATAGGGTAAGGAAGTGGAAATACGAATTAGGAGAAAAGTATGATTAGGAGACACTCTCACGTGCACTTGTTCTAATTAAAATTTAGGAGTTACTATCTTTGTAATTTTTGGTTAATAAAATTTTAATTAAGATTTATTTAATTTGCGGATGATTGCACGAGTCTAGGCATATGATTAACGAATTAAACTTACAATTGCAAATACGGATGATTATTAGCTATTATTTGTCCATAATTAAGGTATTTAACGATTAATTATTAAGTTGTCCATCCTTCTAAGAGACTAATCCAATAGTACAAACCTGAAACTGTAGGTACGGTAATAAATCAGATCCTATTTTAATACAATGTTGACTCCTAACTAATTACATACATTTATGTTTCAAAAAACAAAAGTACATACCAATAGTATAGTACGGCTTCAAAAAGATTTAACTATAAATCTTTACTTGATTTTAAGGGAATGGCTCGAAATTCGAATTGAAATCGGTGGTCAGGTCGATCGATGAATTCAAAGTTTGGACTTATTACTATTATTTTGTGTTATTGTACAAAACTTGCACAATAGAAGCTACATATTCGTTACAAATTATGAAGCATTGTTTTGCAATGTGTTAATGAAGTTGAAAGTATGAATAGTTATACTAGATTAAATCCACTAATGACTTCTCAAAATCGGTTAGTGTCCTTAATTAATTTCGAAGATTTATGGCATCCATATGTATGTCGTTTTCCCCATGTATGATGATTATTGAAAGGTGAAAGATTATTGAAAGGTGAAGGATTATGACAATTGAATTGACTATTGTGACAATTGGCGAAGACAAAGATAAAAAGCCAATAGATTGGTCGACTTATTTAACACTTAGTGCACTAATTTCTCACTCTACTAGTGTAATTTTTAGTAGTAAATTATTTATTTATAAGAGCTTCATGATAATACTACATTCTTTGATTCAAAACATTTATTAGTTCAACAAAACGTAACTGTCAAGTCAAGAAATGAGAGGTGAAATTGAAATGCTAGTTAACTAATAGGAATAAGGGTAATGTGTACAATGTGTCAATGTGTTGGTGTTATATGTATATATGCTTTACACTGACCCTTAATTTCTCATTTAGCTCCCATATTAACCGGTAAAATAAATATTTTATGGAGTTCTAAGTGATCATTTACTCCCTCGGTCTCATATAAAATGTTTCATTTCATTTTAAGAAATAATTATCTTTTCAAAATTGTGGGCTACACGACACACTCACTTTTGATATCTTTAACTACTTATGTCATTCTTCTAAATACTCATGTCCAACAGAAATAAGACATTTTAAATGAAACGGATGGAATATAACAAAACCAACCAAACCTTCAAATTTAATACGATTGCGTACAATTTTGGGTGAATTATACTTCAAATTCCAAATTATTAACGTTTTAATAGAAATATTATAAACTATTTATAACTACAATTAAATGCACGAACTAATGCAGAATTAATAACAATGTCATGGAGGTCAAGTTTCGACAACAAAAAAATTGACGTGGCTCATTAGATACCAATGCTAAATTTAAATAAATTGTTTTAAAAATCAGATTGAAACGAGAGTGTGTTGCTTTGATCCATAAGACATAAAATATAGGCGAGCCACATTAACTTTGCAACACCATAAATAAACCTTTGGGCTGTTTTGTTGCCATAGTTCGTGCATTTAAATTGTAAATAATATTTCTGCTGTAACGTTAATAATATAAAGTGCAACTAATAATCTTGTAATTTATATAGCTTTTATAATTAATTATCTTCAATTACTACCAAGTTTAATGGTCAAAAAACTTGAATGCAACATTAAATTGCAAATAAATAATGCCCTCATTTTGCTCAAAACTAAACGTAACATATCTTCGGGATCTCGACCACATCCCTTAGTACATGATAAACAATTAATTAATTCCTCTTTTTTAGAAAAATAACCGAAAACACAATCGAGGTATAAACACATTAAAATATTATATTAACGCAAATTTAATACGATATATTTTTTGGAGTTGTGATACAATAATCTTCAAAAACATTTAAATATTCAATTGTAAGGCGATAATGCACGCGATTTATATATCATACGTTACGTATCTATAAGTCTATAAAATGATATAAACTTACATCGTGTAATTGTGAGCTCAACAATAATTAGAATTTGTCCCCTAGGCACAATCCAATGGTTAAGGTGGGTTCCTGTGACCGAGATATCACAGGTTCGAACCCCACCAAACATCTCTATGGGTTTGAGCCTGTCACACCTGATTTTCCAAGTGTGATTTACTTGTCTGTGTAACCTGTCACACTGATTTTAAAGTGTGATTTCACTGTGTCTGTGTAGTTTGCGACTATTACGCGGGGATGAGTGGGGTTCTAACGTCTTGTGCTAAAGTAGCGGTGCGGGTTCATGATATAAAAAAAACAATAATTAGAATTTTAGATAACATGTACACAAATCAAAATAGAAAATACTTTATATTATAATGTGATCGCATTAAAATAATCGAAATATGAAAGAGACGCTGAAAAAGTCGGCAGATAAACCATAAAGGCGGGAGAACTCTGCACCTAATTAACCACCACCAACAAAGATAAAAACTTTCACAGTGAAGAAAAAATGAATCTTTAAATAAAAATCAATCCTTCAAGTTTTGTCATCTTGTTGTCAACACCCACAGCTAAGGCCACACACACCACACGCAGTTGAGGTGTTTATCTATATGTCTGTATGTATATGTACAGTCAACAAATATATTTATGAAAGTATCTTAGAGCAAGAAATCGCCAAAAAAAATCCACCATATATAACAAAAATAAAAATAAAATCTGTACAAAGCACAGGTTACGCATGAAACCATATTGGGAAGTATTTGATAACTTATAAAACTTATAACATAACATTTCAAAACAAGGCCTTTCACCATAAGATCAGAGGCAAAAGCTCGAGAAACAGAAGACATGGGCACAGAAAATCAAAAGGGAATATAACGGCAAAAAGAAAATTAAATGAAGCTCGAGCTATAACTCAACTCAAAACTAAATTTCCTCAAACAAAAATATAAAAAAAATGCAATATTTCGCAATCAAATTGGTTACGCGGTAAAAAAAAAATTCGAAATCGTCGGAAAACTATATTTATCCGCTTATAGGCAGCTAGGGCCTTACTCCAAAGTAGGGATGGCAATCGATCATGGTACCCAATACCGTAATGATGAGAATGAAAGAAATTTGAAGTTAAAAATATTTGAGAAAAATAGAATTTTTCTTGGGATCTCTAACACAGATCTTTTCATGGTGGTATCCGAAATCGACCAAACGAGTTTATTCGTGATAATAAAGGATCAACACTTATATTTCTAAAATAATCCTTAAATATTCAATTAGTTTATATTTTAATTGTTCTATCATCAACAATATTTTTAGGGTTTATAATAAAATTCAAATGATTTAGATGTCTTGATTGATTGTTGGTTTAAAACTTTTAAAAATTAAATGAGTCATATTAATTCACATATAAAGTATTATTATTTGCATATATTTTTATTTTATTAAGATAAAATAAATTACGAAAAAAGGCACAAAGTAGAGAAAATGGTTTGACAATAACCCGAAGGACAAATAACGAAAAAAACCGGTCGAATAGGAGGACAAATAACGAGAAAAGAAAAAAAAAGAAGAGAAAGAAATCACAAATTATAGAAAAAACCAAAGGGAGGACAAATGTGAACCACAAATTATAGAAAAAAAAACGAAAGGGAGGACAAATACAGAAAAGAAAAGAAAAAAAACAAAGAGAGAGAGATTCGAACCGGGTCCCACGAACCCTACCCTTTAAACGAACCATGTTTTACAAAAAAACTATTCCTATAATAATTATTTTAACTTGATCTTCCCATTTATTGTTGTTAAATTGGATTTGAACTTTCATTTAGTATTGTTGAATTGTGGATTTGAATTTTCATTGCCTTTGGAGTCCAAAGGCAGTAATGGTAATGGGAGGAGATTTAATCAATTAGAAAACTAATAATATATAGGTGGTCGTTGGGCTTCGGGCCTTTTGGCCTAAGCGGGCTGGACAGAAGACCCAATGCGATGCTATTTGTGATGGGCTTCAATATGGGCTAGGCTTGGAGATTTTATTATATGTCTATTGTTTTGGTAGGTGCTTTTTTAGATGGGTGATTTTATACACCTTATCGCCCCGCTTTCTGATTGATATAATCTTTGTCTGCCCGCTTTCTTCCTCCATCGCTGCTTTAAGAGTTGCCGCCACAGCGAGAGAGAGAGAGAGAGAGAGAACTGCGCTAGAAATTTCACGTGAGTATGCTGATTTTTTTATTTCTTTCCCTTGAGGAATATTGATGAGTTATTCTGCAGTTTTGATGCTTTAGTTTGTATGGATTCAGTTTGTTCGATGATTTTGAACTTCTTTTCCACGAGTTGTGTAACCAATTTGGTTTCGAAGTATTGCATTTCTGAATTTCTATACTGAGAAAAATGAGTTTTAAGTTGCGTTATAGCTCGAGCCTCGTTTGTCATATATTTTTTTTTAAGATCTTGATCGGTGGAGTCATGGGATTAGAGTCTTAAGAAATGACCAATAGACCCTTCAATTTTGTCCTTCACCTCTACGCCCCAACACTTTTCGTTTGTAGCTGTATTGCAAAAGTGAAAGAGGGGTTCGACGGCGGAACACGCTCGGAATAGCAGAGCTCCCGGAATTCGACGGCGGCGGAAAGGGAGTAAACTCGCAATTGGACGGCGGCTGAAAAGTGAGCAAACTCGATGACACTGCTTTTCACTAACTTCGTATCTGAACCATTTGTTTTTCAAGTCTAATCTAAACACCATCTTCGTTTCGGCGTTTGTAGTCGCGAAAATAGAATGGATTTAATATTTGCAGTAGATCTGCGAACCATTTAATCAATTGTTAGGTGAATACACCTCGAATTGTTCTGTTGGAATTATTTTTCTTAGTTTTTGTATCTCATAGGATATTTGTTTATTCACATCGATTCTGGAGGAAATGTAGTCAGTTGCTATGAACTAGCAGTCAGTTCCATTTCTCCTTCCTTTGTGTATTAAATTTTTCACTGCACTTTGTGTATATTTTATAATGCATATATATACATATAATATGTGAATACAAGAAGCTTCTCTCTGTATCATATGTATAATCTCCTGTGTGTGTGTGGTGTGGGTGCAGATAGAAAGTTTCAGAAAGCAGCTTCCTTACTCTTCAAAGTTGTAGTTGTAAGGCTCGATTCACTAAATATTTGGTTATTTGGTCTTCCCAATATCAAATATTTTTGTTAATCATTAGGATTGACCTTAATTAGGAGTTGTATCAAAAACTTTTCTGTAAACTTCACAATAAATAGCTTTGCAGAGTTTTTTGACATTGAGGTCAACAGTTACACGCAATGTAAATTATTCGAGAACACATTGTGTTGTAGGATGGATGTATTGTCTGCCAAGGAATGATTTAATTCTTATCTACTTTAGCTTGGTTATCTATTTTATTGAAGTTGCTAGATACTCTGCTTAGGAAATGTCATGCTAGTATCATGGTGTGTTCTTCTTGTGCTCTTTTCTGTGATGTTGATTGGCAATTGACTCTGTTTTTGATTATGCATTAGAATCTTGTTATTTGATTCTCTATTAGAGTTTCCCTTATTAAATTTAATACTGGTGAAGATTCTTTACTGAAGTTGTAAATGCCCCCTAGATCTCAGATTCTTGAAGCTGTCGTGTCCGGTTATTCTTCTGAAATTCGTAGTCTAATGCTTTCTTTCTATAGTTAAGGTTTTGGGGTTTTTTTTTGTAAATAAATCCAGTTTCAACTTCTTGTTGGGATAGTAGAAAATATTTTGTTTTCATTTTTGGTTTCTTTGGATGTTGATAAACTCTTGCCCCTGAAGTTGAATGTTTGGATTTAGAAGTTGAATTTAGTAACACGTCGACTTGATTTACTTGAGGAAATATCAATTTTTCCTTTCTATTATTTTTTAAAAAATTGGCAGCTCTTTTTGTGAATCCCTTCCTTGTTTACGAATGAGCTTGCTGGTTTGATGTCTTTGCTGCTGTTATTTTCTACGATTCTTCTTGGTCTACCTGAATTTTTCTCTCAATTTTTCCTTTCTGCAATTGACGTCTAGAATGCGTTGATGAAGAAGAGCTCTACTTTTTTTTTGGTTTGTGTGTGTGGCTTCGGTTTCAATTTTTCAATGTGGAGAATGAGGTTGGTAGTGGTAGAGTTAATGTAACCAGAAGCTGAGTACCTGCGCAAGGAGGGGAGAATTCTGAACCTAAGTTTCAACTTCCGAAACTGTGCTTCTGATAGATGAAACAGTGAATTTGTTATGAGCGCATTAGGTGAAATTTAAATCAGAAATGAAAAGAAGATTGAACCAAGGTGATACAAAATCTCGTCATTGAAAGAGCTACTTTGATCAGTCACTCTTAAGACAAATTTGGCAGCATTAATAGTACATGTTTGGTGGAAAACTTGATTAGGAGCACCTCAATGTTATTGTTTTGGGTTGACTTTGCGTAAACTATAGAAAAATGGTTGTGGACATGAGGATTCCCAAAAGCGATGATATTGAAATTTTGCAGACTATATGTTTTGAGTATGTTATGGTTCCGAAAACTATGCTGATGTTCTTCTCATGGCTGACGAGAGAAGTATGAGCTAATTTGTGGACATGAGGATTCCCAAAAGCGATGATATTGAAATTTGTGCAGACTATATGTTTTGAGTATGTTATGGTTCTGAAAACTATGCTGATGCTCTTCTCATGGCTGACGAGAGAAGTATGAGCTAAAAATGATTTTCATGTTTGAATTGTGTCTTGTTAGTCTTGTAAAGTCAATGTATGTGCTCATACAGGAAGCTTGTCGAAGAAAAAAACATATTCAGAACTATGATTTTTTAGGAACAAAGAAAAGTTGATCCAGATAAACATGGAGTAAATGCTTAGGAAGTGGTATGTGAGTTTTGTGATTATACATGTAACATTGGGTATGACAGGCAAATTGGTTTTATGACACACACGGTAAGCTATGGCCTTTTTAGGTTTTAACTCGTGTATGTTTAGATATACACAGGATTTGATATGATATGTTGTCTTATGGTGCAATTAACTCTACAAAAGTTGCTAATTATGCAGTTATATCCTTTAGATTGCTGCTCGGGTCTTATGAAGTAAGCCATGAGTTGCATTCAGATCACTGCCTGTCAGTTAGCCTCTTCACCTTCTGCATCCCCAGTGCCGAGTTCTCAACTTACTAAGGCATCTACAATCCCCTCGATTTACCTGAGAACAAAGGCAAAAATTCCTAAGCTCTCCCTGAACTTGACCTCTGCCACATCTCGATACCAGCGAGCTACGACTGTATGTTTATTTGGCGGTAAAGGGAAGTCAGATAATGGTAATGAGGTAACCGAGTTGATTAACTTAATTGTCTTATATAGTTTGTCCATTTTAAGTTTATTTTGTCGTGGCTAAGCTTATATATCACTCTTAAAGACTGGTCCAATGTGCTCATATAAAATTATATGTTATGCTTCTCTCATGTGCTTGTATTGTGTTGCAAAAAGTCTCATTAAGATGTGAACGTTTTGGTTTTATTTCTGTGTTCCATTTTAAGAATAGAGCTCCTTAGTTTTGCTAGGTTGATAGGAAATGAAATATTTGTGTTAATCGTGTCAGGGTTCTCCATGGAAAGCTATTGAGAATGCCGTGGGCAAGCTGAAAAATGAGCCATCTGTTGAGGATTTGCTGAGGCAGCAGATTCAGAAACAAGAATACTACGATGATGGAGGTACCACTGGGAAACCTCCTGGTGGGGGCGGGGGTGGTGGTGGTGCTGGTTTCGGTGAAGCTGAAGATGGTGGACTTGCAGGAATGTGGGACGAGTTCAGCCAAGTGATTCTAGCAGCTATGGGCTTTGTATTTCTGGTAATCCTAATCTCACAAGGAAACTTTTTAGATTTTAATACATTGCAATACTAACTTGGCGTGGAAAGTTCAATCGACTGTCTCATATCATATCTAAGCTTGAGATTCACTCTGTGCTTCTTCAGAATACATACTTACCTGAGATATTTTGCTTCACATCAGTACATTTTCATCATCGAAGGGGAAGAGATTACTGTACTGGCAAAAGACTTGCTCCGGTTCCTCTTCAAACGACAAAAGAGTATCCGTCTAAGGCGTCTAATTGAAGAGTGGGAGGATTTCTTCCAGAGCATGAAAGACAAGCCATCGTATGATCCGTATTGGCTGGAACGCGAAATTTTAAGTACCACAACAATGTACGATGGCCCTGCCAAGTACGCATATATCGCCAAGGCTCTCAATAAAGTCGAGTCGATGTCCGATCAACTTGAGTCTACGTCTGATCAACTTGAGTCGAGATTCGATGACAATGATGACGGGCAATACTAGAAAATGTTATTTTTTGTAGAATTGAACCGCCTGAATCTCTTTTCAATATTGTGCTGCATCTGAAAATCTGGCCCTTCGGTGTTATGCAGCCGAGTTATATGTATTTGAAATGACATATTTATCTGCAGATGTAATCGTTGGAGTTCTTTCAGTTTTGTTATTCTATCAATAATCTCTCGAAATATATCTATGCCTTTTTGTTTGATTTGAATTATCCATTTTATTATATGCTTTCCTGCATTTGTTTCCCCAGAATTTCATTGTACTTAAATTGCTTTGGCTCCTTATTCTGGTTTCTAGTAATGTTTCAGAATTTGCAGGTACAATTATCTTAGTACATATTGGAATAGATTTGGTCATTAACCTTAATCTATTACTATTATAAAAATATGCATTCTTACATATTTAGTTATACCTGTTACTTATTTTTATTTCTAAGAATACTTTAGTAATTTAATACAGATTAATTTTATTTATCTGGTATAAGATAAAAAAAAACCACACGTATTTAAGAAAAAATATGCATTCTTACACAATATATTTATTTTTGTGTAAATTTTGCTAGCAAAATAAGAAAAAGTTATTTAATTTCGGAATCCCAAGACTGGATTTTAGCTTCAAGATGGAGATGGAGAATGTTAGAATGAACTCATCAATTTGATAATTCAACAAGATATACTTATTAAGGAAAATAAATAACAAACAACCGTAACCTCAGTGTCATTGAAAATTAATGCTAGATATATCAAAATTAGTTGGCTTTGCTGTACATGAGTTCCTCAGTTCATCTATTTTCTGCTGAAGAAAAAAAACGGCAGTTGAGAAGAATTAATAGAGAAGTGGCTGCTACGAGTGTCCAGAACTCAGCACCATCTACATCTTGCTGCTTATGCTGAAGTAAGGCCGATGTACGATGCACATAAGATCAGCAAACATGCAACAAAATATGCACCACCAACAACTACTGGTTCTCTAATTCCACATAACTCGAGGTGGTGATGGAAGGGCGCCATTCGAAAAATTCTGTATCCCCTTCGCAGGAAATACTTGGTTACCTTGAAGAAGGATACCTAAAAGATAAGTCCACAGTGAGGTGCTGAAAGGTTGCATCCAATAATTCATAGGAATAACAAATGATATGGTTCAAAAGATGGCGTTAACCAGCAGCCGTCTCAGATGACCAAAAGACAAGGTAAAGCTAAGCAGAATGGAAGAAAACGTAATGAGAATTCAGACATAAAATAGTCATCACCTTCCACAAATACTAGAATGACAATAACATTTTGTAGAGTGATGCAAATGAGATTCAGTTAAAAACCTGTATGATAACTGAAAGTGCTTCCACAACATATATCCCTGATGAAATGAACAATGGGAAGAACATTCCAGTGCAAGAAGCCATTGCAGCAAGAGCACTACCCAAAGCCAATGCTCCTGTGTCGCCCATGAATATAGAAGCCTTGTGCTGGTTTTGGAAAAGAAAACCAACACATGCTCCAGCCATCGATGCTCCAAATACTGAAAGATCTGATATTGGTGGCAACCACTAGAAGTCAGAAACAGGGACAGCAATTGTGCTTATATTTTGCTACCTTCTAAAAACTGCAAAGGTGAAAAATAACTGAAGCAATACTTTTTCAATCTTAGAGTTGGTGTATCAAATATTATTCAACTACCAGAACATATAGGAAGAACTACAATTGACATTCCAATGAATGCTAATGCAGCAGTCCCTGCAGCCAGCCCATCAAGTCCATCAGTCAAATTAACACCATTTGCCATCGAAACAAAACAGACTGAACTCAACACTGGATAAAATTTCCCAAGGCAAGCAAGGCCCAAAGGTCCAGGTAGAGGAACCACCGTTTTCCTGACATACAAATTACACATGAGTAATACAGCAAATCTCTTGCTAATACAAAAATAGGCCTAAAACAGGAGTTTCAAGGGCCCCACGATAGATAACATTAAAGGTCAGGAAAAGATTTTGAAAATGCAGTATAAACACATGTGTAAGTGAATCTCTTGAAAACCATCAAGAGAGGGTGACATGAGATCCTTGATCAGCATTATATATTCATGGCACACTGAAAATAGCAGACAACCGTATAAGTTGATAAACTTACATGCAGGCTGAATGAAATAACCTAACACAAAATGACAGGTTCTTGCTAGTAAACTACTAAGGTTGAAGTTGTCACTTCTTACAAAGAGGTTACATTATGTTGACAGGTTGCTGAAATCCATGATGGTAAAATACATGCTTTGTGAAATGCAAGCATGGATGTGTGAGTTACCCTTAAGAAAAAGTTGACGAAATTAGTTACTAGAAGATATACATGTTGTAGGGTGTTGACACGTCTGTTTTGCACAACCAATAGGAGAACCACATTCCGGTAGCCACCTGAGTAGAGTAAGAAGTAGAGATTAGAAAATCCATCAACTCTAAAACAAACAATAAATGATATGACTGAAGACTAATGGAGCTTCACCTCCAACAAAATCCTAATCCAACCAGATAGGCCGTCATTTTTATTGCTGATGCTCAAAAAATCATCTAATAGACCAATTGCGGCAAATGCTATAGTTACTGCTGCTGCTGCAGAAACCTCAACGGATGAAAATTTAAGTACAACTTCAGCAACAAGTAGGCCAATCGGTACAAAATACAATCCACCCATTGTAGGGGTTCCTTTCTTGGAAGAGTGTTGAGTCGGTGCCCCTTTCCTAACTCTGGACCGCATATTCAACATACGGAACAATGGGACACAAATATAGCCAACACAAGATACTAAAATTGCAGATATCAGGAAAGGCCGCATCAAGTAGAATGGTGCAAGAGGCAATCTAACAATCCGCCACGCACACTGATCGACAAGTAAGACAAGGAGCGTTGAGAATGACATAAGTCCAACATTGTTCCAAATTCCATAAACGGTCCTGCAAGCAGAGAGTACCACAAAGACCCAAGTCAGGCAACAAATTCAACATACATAAATGTCATTACATTAGCAAGCAATACATCAACAACAAAACCACATAGCAGAGTTATAGTCAATTCAGCTAAACGAGTTTACTTTCTTCTCCTCGTGCTGCCGAGCGTTGCAAGCCTATGAGCAGTCACAGTTATGGAGTCATCGGATGGCAGCAACCGTTCTTTTGAGGTGGGAAGATCAACATCCGTTATCGGCTGCAGAAAAATATCCCCGTCGCTGTCTTCACCTTCGCTTGAAGAATACATATATTCAACAGGTGTATCATTATTTCCCCAATCACCAATTGAAACACCAAAATCCTGGTTACAGAGCTTAATCCGTCAGTTCAAATGGAACAAAAGACAATCAAAAAGAGACTACAATACTTGATTGCTTCCAATCGATGAATTGCTTAAAAACAAATAAAAATCCTTCTGCATTTAACAAAATTAAGAAAGTTGAGAAATAATCCACGATCAAGTGATGGTGCAAAACAGGAAAGCAAAAGGCGCAGGGGGGGGGGGGAAGAATAAATAGGGAGTGAATAGCATACATCATCCATGGCGCATATTCGAAGAGCTCGACGCGGCGCGCGAAATCCATTACTTCGAACCCGTGATTCAAACAACTGTCCCAATCAACAGCTGACAAATAATTAGTCGGCATTTTTATCGAAATCATACGCACATATATATCCAATTGCATCACGTCGTACAGTTCACCTTGTGCTCGGCATAACTGGAGGCGCTATCAAACAACACGCGTGACGACGGGAGTCTCAGACAGCAGCAACCAGTGAGAAACCCTACATGACTGAAATTTCTACTGTTTGAGGAGCATACAGCATGAGATTGCATGACTGCGCACACCTATAACCTAACTGCAGCCATCAACAACTGAAATCTCTATCTTCCAAGGGAAGTAAAGTTACCGCAGCTTTGAAATCTCCGAATAGCTCTTTAGGGTGAGAGGGTCCGACGCGCCTACCGAGCGCGTGAACGCGCCTAGTCGCACATCGCACTCGCAGGGGCCTCTTCAGCGCAGTGTACGGGTTAAACACAAGCAAAAATATCCACCCATTATTTATGTACTCCTCCGGTCCATAAAAAATATGTTATTCCGACGCGAATTTGAATATAATATTTGATAGATTATTTGAGTTAAAAAAAAAAGTTATATCATATAAAAAATAAGTTAATGAGATTGAATTATAAAAATTAAATATAGATTGATGGTGATTTTTTTATAAATAATGAGTAATTATATGATTGAATTATAAGGATTGAGAATCCAAAATATAAAAGTGATACATTCTTTGTGAACACCAAATAAGATAATTATGATATATTTTTGATGAACGAAGAATCTTATTATTTAATTTGAGTATTATATTATATGGCCCGTAATATTTTTAAGATGACAAATAAATAGATGAATGATCGTTATCATAAATAATTTACTTGATTTTTTTCACAATATATTATCCTATCTTCGTATTATGAGCATAAAATATTTCTGGTGCTTATAGCATGCAATAGCGCAATATATTCTTTAAAATTTATATCCGAAAAATATGCTACACTAACATTTATCATTATATATTCGAATTGATGGAAAAATAGATATTTTCTGTAAACGTAGAATTATCACATCACTATAATTTTATTTAAAACTATCACTATAATTTTATTTAAAACCAATGCAAACCTATATTATATTATATTTTATATGAAATGTATGTAAATGTGAAACTATTCAATCAACAAAAAAAAGGCTACCTCAAACAATCAATTGCTATAATTTGGCATGAAAATTTGCGAATATATAATTAATATAATTAAGATAGATTAAATTGTAATTACATATTGTTAGTTTGTAATTATAAATGGAGGATGTGGTATATTTCCAATTTCACTTTTTCTCACACCAGATATTATTAAAAAATGGTAGAATAAGTATTGTTTATTAGGATGACGTGGAATAAAGCTATCACTATTGTTTTCATTTTCTTGAAAATCGAATCGTGAGAGGAATTTTATTGCAGACAACGATCTTTCTTTGATGGCTGTACTTCTCATCATTTCATCAAAATACTTTGGTATTGATATTTTTGAAACATATCATCATTTCAGTTGTGTTAGTTATTATCATTATAATAAATTTAAATATTTGATATAATATATTACCTATAACAGTTGGTTCTAGGTAATTCAAGTTTTATCGAATTTCTTTCATATTATTCTTTATAAAATTATATTGACATACACACACATAAAAATAATTATATTCTAAATTTGTGTCTAGCTGATTTTCAAACTAATATATACTTTACAAATTTGATAATAGTTTTAATTGCATATTTTTGTATCGAGAGTGAAAAATCGATGTCATTCGAAAATCGTGATATGCGACAATGATGTGAATCTCAATATCTTATGTTACAATGAAGTATTTTAAAATTTGTAATGATGTTCGTTTGTTATCGACAAAATTGATTTGGTAATTTTAAAAAAAATCTTTTTCAGCAAATTCAGGGATTAGTATTAATAATTGTATTTATTTATACTTGAACTTTGAAACCAATTACAATTTTAATTTCTTTTTCTCCTTCTTGACATTATTATATTTTCTTATTATATTTTAACAAAATTAAAAAAATGTGAATCTATATCCTAATTTTATTTAATCAAATCTTAAGGAAATGATTTTAAGGTATGTTTCAATTGAAACTATAATGATCTAATTACTTCAACTAAAATAATATTTCAACAATTTAGCGAATACAAAATTAATTTTTTATTATCAACTAATCAATCATAAACTATGATATTATTTACATTTAAATATAATCTTAAAATTTTAAAAATATAGAAAATGTTTTCGTGCATCTCACGGGAGACATACTAGTATTCTATAATTTCCATTACGGATGATAATATGGAGTCGAAGACTCGAATGCATTGAGAAAATACAATTTCATTATTATTCCTAGAAATAAGAAAGATATTAAAAATCCCAAGCCCTAATCCAACATTTATTTATTTTTTATTTTTTTCTCGTGATTAATCTATCTTTATAAACTGTTTCTCTTTTTATTTATCCTAGTCGTGTATGCTTTTATCTTCTTACTATTTAAAGACACTATCCTCAAATTACATAATTAAAAATTACCCTCATCGACATCGCACTAAAAGATATTGGTCGTATATTGCTACTTACAAATAACACACTGTGTACAGCAGATACGATATTAAAATACAAAAACAAATAATCTGTATTTCTGAATTGCAAGGAAATTCTCCTTTTATATACTTGAGCAGTGTCCACATAATATATGAAGCAATTTCACACAATCTGCCCAAAACCAAAACATTTCGGGATATAACAGAAGCTGTTAACCAGGGCACCACTGTTACAGAGCACATAAGATCGGTTTTCTGGGACAGTTCCATATATGTTCAGGCTGCAAGTGTTCTACACATGAATTTATATCAACAAGGCGATACTGCAATCCACACCATTGATCTCAATTGGTCGTGAGAAGAGGCCGCCCCCTGCCCATGGTAAATCCCCGCGTCCCATCCGGCATCTTGGGGCCCGGTGGCGGCTTTGATGGTTCGACACCGTGGCTGGAATACTGAGTTCCGTGGCCTGGAGAGGAAATATCAGTTCGAATCACGAATCAGATTAACGATCTATTATGTAGAAAATTTGTCAATACTTAAAAAGTACCATGTCCATTTGTGCAGTGATACTTTTGTCTCCTTCCACGACCTCTGTTTCGACCCTTCTGCCCATTTTTGTCTCTAGGTAACTGCACCCCGTTCTTATCTCTAGATAAAGGATCCACATCCTAAAGAAGCATTTGAAAGAACATTCTAAAGTTATTACACATGTTACGTAAATGCAAAACCGAACTCTGTACTCCCACTTAAATTAGAAGTAGTGCAACTGTAGAAGAAATGTAGAAACTTAAGTTTGCAAGCAGCAAAGAACCTCTATAATCAAAAGGGATCAGCTCTTTGCAGTTGCAATTCAATTGCCTATCAATTCAATCAACAAAATGCGGAAGCAACGTCTATTATTCCCCTATACATGGGAAAAAGGCAAGTTTTCCACCATATCTATACCACAGCATATAAACGCACGAAGAAGTTCCAGTCAAATTGAAGCAAAATTGCACCAATCCATTATCTTCGGCAACCGAAGTAATCTACAGGGCATATATAAATAAGAAAAACCCTACAGAAATTGAATAAGTACCTCCTCATCATGTGAATCGTCATGATGTTCGCTTACATCATGGTTCTCCTCACTGGCAGCTGGCTCAGTTGTCTGAAAAGTGCTTCCCTTGTCAGGCTCAAACTCCCTCCAAGCTTTTTTGTTCTGCCCAGGCTTGGTCTAAGGAATAAAAAAAAAGGCATTGTCATACCTGCTTTTTCAGGGAGGCTAACATATACATACTGCTCTACTGCCAAAAGAAGAAGAGAAAGCCATGGCACTATATACAGGTTTTTTCAGAAGCTTGACCCGCAACCCATATCTCCAATCTTGCTCGTTGTTCAACATGGCAACCTAAACCAAAATTAAGAGTCAATGATACAAGGCTGCAACAAACAGAGAAGGAGAAGAGGGAAAATTCACTGGTAATGCACTCACAGCTTTCTCAGCAGCCTCCACAGTGTCGTACTCCACAAGAGCATGCAACTATAGAGAAAAGCCGAGTAAAACAACAGCACACAACAAAATACCCATATACACGCTGTGTGTAAGTTTATTCCATATGTACTCACTTAAAACACAGGAATGAAGGGAACAAAAAAATAAAATATATCATTACACATTTACAATAATAAACTATATCGAATGTATTTGAGCTTCTTTCCTTATGATTAACAATCTATGAAGAGCACCACATTGTAGAACCAATTTATAAGTAACATCAGCTAAGCAAATTGCACCTAAAACCGACCTTGAGTTAATATGTACTAATGTACACAAGGAAAACGGAAAAATAAATGCAAAGTATAATAACATATCTATATACCATAGTAAAGTAGTAACTTGATTCTTGCCTTATACTATTGAGTAGCAAGTGGATGCTTTATAGTTGGAAAGCACATTGCGAATATTACCAAGTTAGTCACTTCAATGATAACCTATTCATAATGTAGAACTTTGCTGCAGTGGTATCATCCTATATGGTAAAGCAGCTGACAGAAAACTGAAGCGCACCTTTCCGCTAATCAGCTTCTCTGCTATGGTGAATTTTTTTGGGTCTCTCACATCATGTGGGTCACGAATGGTAATATTCTTTATGCTAGCAATCAGAAACAAAAAGAATTATTAACTAGGATTGCAGGACGATAGCATAAAATTAAGAAAGGGAGAAAAGAAGAAGCAGGGCAATAGCATAATTTGGAAGAAAATAATATGCATACTTTCCAGCTTCACCAAACACACGTTGAAGGTTCTCCACCGAATGATCCTCAGGTAGATTCTCCACTAGTACAGTGCATATCTATACAATCAAGATTTGAGATTCTTTAAAGCTAACCATGTTGAATAAAGTTAAAAATTAATTGAAGAACTCTACCATTGGGTCCTTGATTTCAGCTAATGGAACTGGATGGAGTCGCTTCACCTTTTTCCCGTTAGAGCTAACAACCTGAAGACAACAGGTATAATCTTTCTAGTCATATCGAGAAATGCTAAGGTAACAAAGTAAACTTGGTTAGACAAAAATGCCTCAGAAACAAAGTGATCTAACTAAGGTAACATTGCAAAGTTTAATTTTACTGCTAGTTGTAGTTCTATAAGCTTTGGAAACTCTTAGAAATATTTTACTCAGTAAAATTTATCCACTTACAAGAAAAGTAGATTCCTTCAGTGCAGCCACAATCAAAGATGCGTCTCTTGTTAGCTTCTTCATTTTCTTAAATGAGGCAATAACTCCAATAGGAACTGCAGCAATGTAAAGGATTCCTTTCAGACATGTGATAGAAATGTGAAAGAAGAACTTGGGATGGCAATTTCAAAAATGCATGCTCAAGAAAGACCTCTCACGTAATTTTGAAATTACAAGAACTCAACACATACAGAGTTGATACAGATAAAGCTACATCAAAAGGTCACCCAGTTGATTGTAAGAAACACATCTATTTAAGTACCACATGTATTTAGACATTGCGAGAAATCCAATGGAGGAACAAGGGTGCCAAGAGATATTTAAGTACCACATGTATTTAGCCAAACCCATCATCGGGCATACACTCCCTTTCATCTAAAGATCCTCAAAGGGTATTCACCAAACATTTGTAATATCAAATGAAAGAATGTCATGTTCTGCTGAAAGAAGAGGGTGCATTTTAGCATTTTTACTGAAGCAATGTAATGACAGTAATGGCTTTTGCTTTCTAGTAACTCACAGCTAGAAAGAGTAGAACAAAGTCTGGCACTCACCAAACCCTTCTGGATTTCTTGTAATATATTTCAGCAAAAACTTATCATTTGGCAAATTTTCATCACTGAAGTAATACTCCACCTGCAACACACAAAGTTTCAATAAGTTCATTGGTTTAATAAAGACGTACTAATTTTTTTAAAAAGTATATAACCAGTGGATAGCTCTGATACATTCATCCCCCAATAAATCAAGAGCAAGGTAGCAAAAACAGTCTACGAGAAACAATGAGGACACTAAATACAATTTCATCAGCCATCAGGCTTATGGAATAGAATTTTAAGTTTCAATAACAACAGATATATTGAACAATCCCCTAAAAAGAAATCAATTTTTAACAATATTTTCCATAAATATTTCAATGGCGTAGAAGCTTCGCTTTTAACCAATTAGCCCAGTTATGAAAATGTCTACCATATAGACAAACCCAAGAGCGCATTTTTGCGTTGCAGAGTTTTAACCAAGGACCAATAATAAAGCAAAATATTGAATCGGTAAAAAAGGCAAATACTAAACTAAAAGTTCATGGAATCAAAACAATAGTTGCACTAAGTCGTCTCTCAAGTTTAAACCCTACTAACTGCTCAAGAGACCCAAGAAAACCACCTCTAATCATCAAGCAAATAATCCAGTCAACTTAAATTTTTCATAGGATCAAATTGCAACTAACCCTCTGAATCGACATGCCGGCACCGCCAAATCAAATTCAATCAAACAACAGACTGAACACCCATAAAAAAGACAAAAAAAATAACCTGCTTGATAATCTTGCGGCGGAGATCATCAGAGAGCTCGGAAGGTTGCGGCTGATCCGACGGAGGCGGGAAGTGAGATTCGGTGAGCTCCGGTGAGCCGACAGGGGAGAAATCGTGGTGATCCTCGTCATGATCAGATGGCGGAGATGAAGCGGCGAGGAAGTGGAGGGCATGCCCCTGGGGTTGCTCCATAGGAGAGAGAGAGAGGGAGAGAGAAAGAAGAGACGTCAATAATGGAGAAAGGTAAAACCTCCCGCTCTTTTTCTTGCCCCTCTTTTCTTCTTTCTCTTGTCTCTCGAAGAAATGTTTCTCGCTTCGAGGGGTTAAATAAACTGTGGCGCCCCCGCCGCCCCCCACGGTGAAACATTTCCATATTCTAACATGCGCCCACAGTTTAAAGTTGGCCTTAGTCAATTTGGCATTTGCTCTCTCTCTCTCTAAAATATATCTCGATCTATTTTGTTGTTTTTCTTTTTGGAAACATTTAATTGAGTATTTGATGACACGAAAGAGAAAATGAATTTTTTTTGTGCACGTGTGTTGGTTTAATGGTAGAGTGGTTGATGTTGATGTTGATTTAATCAGTGAATGCGACTTTAAATTTCTGTATTAAATTAACCAAAAAAAAAAGAAAAATAAAAGAAAGAGAAAATGAAAGAAAAGAATATATCAAAAGATGATTACAGAAATTTAACTTTTAAAGAGAAAGTGGAATTTTGCTTCCTAGTTTTTTTTTTTTTTGGTGAAAAGAAATGCATTTCCTAAATTCCTACTTGCTGCGTGTAGAATAGGTGTTATTTGTAAATTTTGGAGAAGACATCGGAATCTTTTTTATATTTGAAGAGGTTTTCTCTTTTTTCTTATCTGGAAACACAGTCAAGTTTTAGGGATCGTTTTGTAAAAAATATCCTATAAATCAGACGAGAATTCACACATGAGTAAATAGTAAAACAAAATCCACCAGCGCCGCCAAACAATGAGATTTGTTCGTTTTTTTGTTGTTGTTAGATATATTTAAAAAGAACATCTTATAGAAATAAGAATCAATTTTCTCAGCTTATTTTATATAAAGTATATCAATAGTTAGTGGGATAATATAATTGCTAATATATATTGCCATTTGAGATGGAATTTTATATCATTACCAAATTAGTTACTCTACTTCGTGTATATTATAATTACTACTCCCTCCATCCCACCTTTCATTTCATTATTTTTGGTTCGTTTTCTTTTTCTGGTTGTCCCGTTCCAAAAAAAAAAAAATTACATTAAAAAATACTTTGAATTTTGTGTCACATATTATTTTACATAAAAAACATAACTCTCCTTAATTTACATACAAAAAGAAATGCACCAACAATATCGGAACAGATGGGAGAAATATATATTGCCATTTGATTTGAGATGGAATTTTATATCATTACTAAATTACCAACTGTACTTCGTGTATATTGCAATAGATATTGCATGTTAATACTTCATAATTTAGGAGATAATAAAACATTAAACTATACAAGAAAAAAACATAATTTAACTTCACAATGAACACAAAACAAAAGCATTTCATAGCACTCAAAAAATGCAGCATCTGCATAAAAACTACTGAATGAATATCATTTACGAGATATATAGAGAAGACCAAATAATCTAATTCATAATTGAGAAAGAGTATCAGAAATGTAACATAATAGCATATAACCCATCAATAGGGACACTTTTTCCTTGACAGTTTAGCTTTATTGCAAATAAGATTTCATTTGATAATGCAGAATTCAAAGCAAGAAGGAGCTCTCTTTGATTATCTCTGAAACTGATACAACAACTAGAGAAGTTTTCAAAATATAGCTACTTAAAAGGTGAAGGGTTCAGCAATCACAGCCCAAGAGCATGAAGCATTATAGCATTTTGCGCATGCATCCTGTTCTCAGCTTGGGGGAAGACGATGGAGTTTGGGGCTTCAACAACACCGTCGGTGACCTCCACGCCTCTCTCGGCTGGCAGACAATGCATAAAATATGCTTGTGGACCTGCTATCTTCATAAGCTCCTCGTCCACCTAACAAATTTTTTAGACAACATGATTCAGGAATCTACGACAAACATGATGTCTCAAATATGTTACAGAATTCGTCCATTCATTCCACGGCAGCCGACAAACAAGATGCACTTTTCACAACATTTGATCACACAATGTCAAGATTTCTTGAGAGTGCAGCAAGAACTCCAAACGTCAGAAACATATAGGTCATGAAAATTGAATGGGTCCATCTCTAATGATCTGACTCGACTACAACCTAATTTCAGAGTTTACTTCTCATTTCCTTTCATCATATTGTGTATGTTTTCAAATACTATCTATCCCTAGAAGGTGCTTGCATACCTGGAATCCTTTAAAAGCTTTACGTCGGGATTCAGCTTCATCCTTCTGTCCCATGCTGGCCCAAACATCTGAATAGACGACATCAGCTCCCTTTACAGCTTCTTTGACATCATTAACTATTTCTATTTTGCTGACTCCAGCCTTGATTGCTTTCTTAGCTGTCCTTGGATCGGGTTCGAAATTTTTAGGACAGGCACAAACAAAGTGGAAAGGAATGACAGATGCCAACAACAGCCAGGAATGCACAATATTGTTCCCATCTCCAACATAGACAACCTAAAATTTACCAAAATAGAAACACTAAACGTTATCCACCTTCAACAGGAAAATCGACACTGAAAGGCGAATAGCCACCTACAAAATGGCTGCACATACACTAACCTTTGTCCCTTCCAGTTGACCAATGTGTTCAATGATTGTTAGGGCATCAGCCATAATTTGACAAGGATGGTTGAAGTCTGTCAGGCCATTGATCACAGGGATAGTGGCGTATTTAGCAAGATCAAGAATATCCTGCAAAACAAAAGAAAGGACTGCTGTAACTTACGTACTATAAACTTTAGAAAGACAGTAGAATTTAAAACAATGGGATAGAAAACAACCTTATTTATTTCATATGTCCAGCTATCCAATTAAAGGGAAGTGCACATTATGGCTGAAGTTGGTAATGTCGTGACACAGATGGGCGAAAAAATCTCCTTAAGTGAATGCATATAGGAAATAGGGGATGTCTTCTTATTTTAAGAAGTGGAAACATTTAAACACATATATTGGGTGTAAGAATTAAGCAGCCAAGCCATACTAATATATGACTGATTAATATTAGATTGTCACATAGATATATGGTTTGTTGTGAAGATTTTGGCAAATTCCAGATACAAGTATGACTCTCAGAAATTATCAAATAAGTATGAAACACGAATGTTCGATTATTATACACACACCTACAATGACCTACGTTTTGGTATGTAGAGAAACAAAAAGAAGCAAAAGATTAGATGAAGGTCCATCTTCAAGAAAAATAAACAAGCCAACAAAAATATAAGAGGTATTCCAATGAATTGTAACTTGCACACACACACACACACACACAATACACAGCGCAAGAGGACTTAGACATGAAAATTAAGACAGTAAAAACCAAATTATCATGTGCATTCAGTAGTTGGATGCCCTTAAGTAATAACTCACCAGCATACCTGATGAGCAAAAACTCGTGCCATAATGATATCATTATAGCGAGACAGTACACGAGCAACATCTCGAGTTTCCTCTCTCTTACCCATTTGGATATCATTAGGCCCAAGGTACAGGGCATGCCCTCCAAGCAAATAGAAACCCGTCTCAAACGAGACTCTTGTCCTCATAGATGGCTTGGCAAATATCATAGCCATAGTTTTTCCTTTAAATGGGAGGTATGTTCTCTCTCCTGATTTAACAAGAGCCTTGACCTCCTTGGCTCGATCTAGAATCTTTGAAATGGTCTCCTTGTCAAAGTCATCTATGTGAAGGAAATCCTTAAGGCCTAGTTCCGCTGAAAAATCAAAACACATATCCAAACTTTAATAATGACAATCCGTAATTTGTTATCGAATAGCCTATCAAATGTGGTAATATCAACTATACTTGCATGTACGCTGCAAATATCTATAAATATTCTCAATTACACTGAAACAAAGATGAATCTGAATATTGCAATCTTAGATAATGAAGAACGAGTTCACCAGAGAACAATAATACAGTTAACCCTACTTTGAACACTAAACATCAACATTTGAAAAGCTCGTGCGACAGTGAAAAAGACGAATACAACTCAGCGTCGTCAAACGAAGAGCGTCCGCTAAACAAATACATTTGAACTTTAATTTTCTTTTATTTTATAAACACTTTCGATTATATCAAGGCACGGCGAGTTCAATCATGAAAATCAAGATACAGAAAGAAGGCAAACAAAAGAAACCTAGCTCTAATACCTAACAACATAACTTAAAGGCCGCACCCATGCATTATCCGGCAAATGAAGAAAGATAGAACCGTTAAAACCACGAGCATATAATATTCCAAAAAAATAACAAAAAAAAATCAAGGATCAGGAAGAGGAACAGCGGGGGAGAGAATAAAAAGGCGCAAACCTTTGAGATTGACAGAAGACGAGGGCGGCGCAGAAGAAACAGCCTGGCACGAGATTCGCCGACGAATTGCAGGAGCGGCTACGGAGACGCTGGAGAATCTGAGGACGTTTTTAGCACCGCACGAATGCGAAGACGATGATTTGAGCGAAACTGATTCCGATGAGGAAACGGAGAGGTGGCAAGAAATGGACGCCGCCATGGATTGGGGTTTGAGAGTGGTCTAAGTGATTGTTAGTGAATGAGGTAGATAGGTCAGTGGACAGTGACGGTGTCACTATTGTCTATTGATAACGGGGGCTCGCAAGTCCTATCACATTTCTTGCGGTGGAACGACGCCGTTTATGTAAAACCAACCCCAACCCCAACATAATTTCCACTATCGATGTATATAATCATATAATTTCCAATGTATAATCATATAATCTTCCATTCTTATTATTTGTATTTGTTACTCAAATACTTATTATACTTGTTTTTGTCCATTAAGTTTGAGGGAAATGTGCTTCACTGATTTATAATATTATCATTATTTTCATTTTTCTTTGATTAAACTGTAATTGTCTTGTAAATTTTGAGATTCACGTTTTGTAATTTAATTTACGTCGAAACTTGCTTATTTTTGTACAGCAATATATATATACATATAACATATAATATATTTACTGTCATCCTGTTTAGTATGATTAATACAATCACATTTCTTTTGGTTGGATTAATAATCAATCGAGAAAGATTTGATTAATAATCAATCAAGATAGTTACACAAATTCAAAAATATTATGGAATTTGAAGATATCCTTCAACTTTAGTTTTAAAAAGTATATACGACTAAATTGTTTCACTAAAATCAGAGAAATAGACGGTAATTGTTAAATGGGTTTTTTTGGCTAAAATATTATAGGTTCGAACTTCACTAATACCTCTATATGTTTGAGTTTATCACATTTGATTTTTCTTGAATGGTTTACCTATCATACGCTTTTATAGGTCAGAGTTTGTCACACCTAATTTTCCTTGTATAATTTATTGATACGAGACGATAAACGTAGAAGACAAACGTTCTTCATACGAAAGAAAAGAATCTATTAGAATTAGCAAATAATAATTCAAGTACCTCAAAACAACCTTATGCGGTATTTAAAGGCCTAAAAGAATCATAATAGGAAACTGGAAGAAATCCTAATCCTAAAAGGAAACAAAATACAAAATACACAAAAAAAAAACTACGAGAACCCTAAAAATGTAAAACGGGTATGAAAATGTTAGAATCTGGGTTTGCGACCACTTACGTCATCGTGCTAGGAGTAATGTGTTCAACTCGAAACATCGTTCTGTTTTCGAAAATATATTAGAATAACGATTTCGAGTCCGACTTCAAAAGTTACCTTTGTTTTGATTTATGTTGATGACCATCATTCGCACGATCCTCGATCGTCAAATAACCTTCTGCAACTTGTTCCACATCAATCTCCCCCACTTGAAAAGAACTCATCCTTGAGTGATATAGTCTTATAAGTTACCTTTCACGTGTGGTTTGTAGTTGTGGTTTACCTATTCTATTTATAGGTATGAGCTTGTCACACCTGATTTTTCTTATGTAGTTTATCGTTCTTGCGCGACTTGTAGACTATTGCACATCGAAGATAGCGGTTGCAAATTTCCCATTAAATAAAAAAGAGAACTTTATAGATTATGGGCCATGCAACTTGGCCCACTTTGACCTTTGCAGCCCATGTTATTTACACCAGATCACTTTATCCCATTTATTATGATTTTTCTATTAAGCTTAATTAAGGATGGTAATAGGTTGGATACCTACTCATTAAGTATTTCTTAAATCCGAATATGTTTAGATTTTATCTATTCATGTTCATCCCAAATTTATTTAGAAAAAGACTTTGTTACTCAAATCATCATAAATTCATATGGTAATATCTACTAATTACTCATTCAAACCCGTTCAAATTCATAAAATATTACACACTCAAATTTAGATACACGTCCAATCAAAATTTGAACACTAAAATATATACTTTAGTAATATAATAACGATATGAAAAGGATTGATAAAATCACGTTAATTACTACAATAACTATCAAAATAAATAAAAATAATAATTTAAGAGGACATTAAATTTCATATCCCTTAAAATCGGCATCTTCCATTTCAAGTATAAAAAAAGAAAAAAGAAATTTAACTTTTTTAAATAAAGAACAATTAAAAAGAATGAAAATGCTCTTTAATTGTCATCCCTAGATCTAGTATAATCAACATATATTATTGATTTCTAGTTACCAACATATGGAGGATTTTTATTTGATCTCCCTCTTTATATATATATATATATAGAGCCAATTGGAATTGAATTTTAGACCTTCTAAAACAACGGATTTGAAGTTCGCATATTTTTGGGTTGTTGGGCCAATTTTCGCCCACCCAAGATAACAAACCCGAAAACAACGGGCCGAACCTCAAGCCCCATTTCAGTTACGATACACAATTTTTTTATTTTTTTCAGACTCGCGCTATTGCATTGCGCTACGTAACTGGTCGAGATCGGATTTCCAGCACCGTCGCTAGAAAATTAAAGTAATCGTTTCTGCCGGAGACGCGAGGCGGCGGAGTGATGGCCGCTATCAAGGAGCTAACACGCGATCTAGAGAACAAAGCCAACGATTTCAGAAAAATCGAGAAAGGTATTGTGTCCAACCCCTCTCCACTTTCCATGGTTGAAGACTTGAATTTAAACCCTAGCGAGCGCGCACACGTACACACATTAATTGTATTATTTCATTTTTGATTGTTGGATATTGGAATCAAGTTTTTTTTGTATGTAAATGCGCAGATATCCAGAAGAACCAACAAGTTAAAAAGAAGTACACCATTCAACTCGGCGAAAACGAGCTCGTGCTCAAGGTAGTTCATCTATATTTTATGAGTCTGAGTTGCAGTTTTCAAGTGCTTCGACGAGTTTTTGATTTTTTGCTGGAATTTTTTGAAGGAGCTGGATCTGTTGAATGAGGACACGAATGTGTATAAACTGATTGGTCCTGTGCTAGTGAAGCAGGATTTGGCTGAGGCTAATGCCAATGTTCGGAAGCGGATTGAATACATCTCTGCCGAATTGTATGTTCTTCTCCGTTTGCTGATATCTGTTTGTAGGAAAAGTCTTACCATAATCACACATATGCTTACTTGTTAGAACAAAATCTGCAAACGTAATGTTTTGGATGGATTGGGAGCAAGATTAATTTTTGGAAGGGTAATTGCTATTTGCTATATAAAGTATGGAGTCAGGACTTGGGAAAACGGATGTCCTTTGCTTAAATATAATTGGAAGTTGATGATATATTTTGACAACAAATGCATTGGCTTAAGATCTTTTTAACTAACTAGTATTGAACTTTTTGGTTATTATTTTTGGCTTGCGTGCTCTGTGAGATGTTGAATGTAGAATTTCCATTTGGTTTATTATTTCTTTGCCTTCATCTTTGATTGTTTCTTGCACCAGGAAACGCTTAGATGGTACTCTTCAAGATTTACAAGAGAAGCTAAATAGCAAGCAAGAATCGGTTTGTCACTATTCTTATTTGTCTTTTTACGTGAATTTCAGTGTTCTGTGTATCATTATGTCAGAGTTTTTCTCATAACAATTGTTGTTCATTTCATTTGGCATATAATGGGATTTTCTCTTGTTAGGATTTAATTAAGAAACATCTTCTGCTGCTTGGAGCTTGTTACACAAGATTCTGATGCCTTCAAAATTTGGAACTTTATGAACAAATAACTGATAGCATTTGTAGAATTGTCATGGTTTTGGATTGCTATGTCTCTACCTTACATCCTATTTAATATGGATGATGTGAATTTTTCAAATATCCGATATGCCGCTTCATTAGCGGCTTGAGAGCTATCAGATATTTGTTTTGGGGGTGCTAAAATGTTTGATTACTCTGTGAAGTTGCAGGAATTTGAACACTACTTGTGCTTTTGTTAGTATTCTAGAAACAAAAAGTTACCTCTTTGAAAGAACTTAATCCATTTCTAGCAAGAACAGTTGTATTTCTCGCATCATTGTTGTTCAGTAAACCTAATTTCATTTTCTACTAAATTAGCCAGTTTAGTTGCGTCAATACTATTTTCCATTAATATTTTATGCTAGCATCACATGATTCTCTCTTCACTTGATTTCTCAAATGGGATTTTGCAGATTGCCAAGCTACAACAAAGAATCCAGACTCTTCAGGCTGGAAAGGCAAAGGCCTAAGATGCCCATGCAACACCACTCAATAGGTTGGCTTGAAACATAGACGTGGCCTCTTTGTATCAAAATTGCAGTTCGTCCATTAATGTTGTCATTTTGTAGGTAAATGATGTGGACTTTAGTCGCCGTATTACCTATATTATATTCCATGTAATGTGCGAAAATTGAAATACATTGTTGGTTGATGATATTGTGCTCATATGGAATTCATAGTGGTGCTGTCAGTATCAGCCATAACATATCTTGTAAAACACAGCTTTGGTGATGTACGACTGGACTCGACCTTGTAATTTTTGTTTAGATCTATTTGGTTTCCTGGCGGATGTTATCTTTAGAATTATAGCCTGTTTTGTTGCTGAACCTTTTCTAGTGAGTACATACCTTTCCTTGTCATTTTTGTCTTGAATGGAGTATGTCTTGACTTCATAAATGATTTTAGAAAGGGAAGAATTGTGCTGCTTTGTGTTTGAAAATTGAAATCCTGAAATTTGTTAACTCCATGAGGTGATTTTAGAGCTGGAAGAATCATGCTGCTTTTAGGTTGAAAGGGATTTAGATAAGTACCAGTGTAGAATATAAGAAAGCTTTGCGGTGAAGCGTAATTTAATCATGGGAAGGAATAAAATAACATAAGAAGTTCTCCATATCAGAAGCTTTAGATAAGAAGGAACAATTTGATCACAAGCAGCCATCGTTGAACACATTTGTATGTGAAACCCAGATACTAGAGCCACGATTCTCTTTTGCAAGAAAAGGAATAAGTGTTAGCCATAGAAATGTTCAAATTTGGTATCAAATGAACACTTTGGAGAAAATATGAGGATTGTGGCGTTTAAAGTAAGTTGCACACACATCTTTCCTTTGGCGGCATAATTCTTTTTCGCATCTGTAGAATATAGAAGAATGATTTGAAACATGCTATATTTGTTCTGTTACTTGTGATTATTCCATGTCTACATACGGTTAATTCATACTTGTATAATGAGTGGAGAATTTTCATTACTGCAGGAAGAATATTATCATATGATTACAGCCTTACAGGGTTTCTGTAAAAATGGAGTTATTCAAAGTCAAATGTCTGAATATGGATAACCATCTTCACTGCCATATTAACTGGCAGGCAGCATATTTATCTGCGGGTAAGGCAGAACGTAGTGGCTGCTCTCTCATCTCTCACTAAGCTAATTCTTGAATGATTTTTTGAATGGAAGGCATAATTATAAAGTTGGACAGTCGTGTAGGAATTCTCATGTATATATAATGACATTCTTGAATCCTGAAACTTTAGGCCTCACGTAGCATCAAAGGCGATTTTAGTGATCTTAGATCTTTTCAGATTTTGCCCTTGTTTTGTGTTGCAGAGTTCTGTTATGCAGTGTTCAGTTGTAGTGCAATAGCTTGATGGTTTTCGTGTCGGCCGTCTTTTAGCTTAACGTGCATTTTTGAACCCGGTTACGTTTCATTACTTGAAATTTGATTATCTGGGAGTTTATGTTATGTGAACACGGGGGTATATGTCAATGCTACGCAGTATTATAGATACATGAATTGTATGACGTCTGTGTTGCGATAATCTGGCTTCACCAACAATATAAATATGATCATATGCTATTTGAAAAGTTCTACTTTGCAGATTACTGTGATTTGATGTTGATCATCATAAGATGTTGGATAGCACGCTATTATCGTACCATAATGGTGATTTAGATTTTTGTGAAAAAATTCTTTCTTTGTAGGCAAGAGTTGTGGGGTTCCACCACTTCACTTAGTTGCCTCTCGAATCCTCGATGCCCCTATGCTTCTTGTTTTGGATATCGCAAATCCTGTGCCGTTTCATGTGTACCATTATTATTTAAAAAGAAATATATATTCTTCAATGTAAATTTCTTTTATTTTTGTCTAGTTTTACAAGTATTAATTAGGTTTTGTATATCCAATTAGACTTTATAATTATGTTTTAGCATTTACTCATTTTTAACAATTTAGTTAGTAAATTGATTATTTTATTATTAGTGTTTATATTTACAAGGTATTAATATTATAGTATCAAGTTTGTTGTTTATACGCTATAGTTAGTAGTGCATCATTTGGACCCAAGTACCTCGTAAGTCGGAATGATATATATATATATATATATATATATATAGGAGTGGATCAATGAGAATCACATCTTTTTGACTACGTGAACCATGCATAAGGCGTTGAAGATGATGCATAAAGCGGTATAAAGTTGTGCATAATGAAAATTTCTAAAATTATTTTGTTGTACAACAATTTTAGAAAGTTTTTGTTATGCACAACTTTATCTTGTTTTGTGCATTATTCAACGTCTTATCATGTTCTCAGTTCTAAAAAGATGAGTTCTCAATGATCCAACCCATATATATATATATAATATACTCTTCTTTATATAGGGTTAGGTTAGAATAAAAATTACTCCTCCTGTCCCATTTAAAATGTCTCACTTTCCTTTTTGGATTGTTTCATTACAAATGTCTCATTCTATTTTAGGAAATAATTATCCCTTCAAAAAGTATGAGCCCTACCCACTTTTTAACACTTTAACTACTTTATACATTTCTCCTAAATACCCGTGTCCAAAAGAAATGGGATACTTTAGGTGGGACGAGAGAGTATTTTTTTGTAAGAATTTTGAAATCAATGCATTTTATGTATAAAGTTAATGCATCATTGAGTTTTGGTGAAAGAAAATATTATTCATCAATATTTATAATGTAGTAACTTCATATATAAAGTGCATTAACTTTATATATAAAATGTATTGATTTTTAGGTTTTTATAAAAATAGATTTTTATTTGATTTCTTCCCAATATATATATATATATATATATATATAAAGTGTATTGATTTTTAAGTTTTATGAAAATAAGTTTTTATATGATTTCTTCCCTATATATGGGAAGATTAATGTGTGAATGCAAATATTGGTGAGAAAATAAAAATACTAAACTGAACATATAAAGTTGTTGCACTAAATATATAAATTTATTACACCAAATTCGTACAATAATTTTATGTTCATTGCTACACTTTATATGTTGAATTTGGTGTAACAAATTTATACGTTTAGTACCATAACTTTATACGTTCAGTGAAACATTCTTATTTTTCAATAGTATTTGTATTCTCACATGATATGTATAGAGAGGGATGGTTCAAATAAAAACCTATTTTTTCGTAAAAACTTAAATACCAATGCACTTTATTTACAAAGTTAATGCACTTTATTTACAAAGTTAATGCACTTTATGTATAATAGTTTCTTTATCTATGAAATATTAGTTTGACATTAAATGTATTAACTTTTATCGTAAAGTAATTCAAGGGTGCATTAGTTTTATATATAAATGTATATAATTTATATATTTAAAGAACCATTCTTATAAAACTAAAACCAAATGAATTAGTTATGAAAGTTGATGAATTGAGAATGTTTGAATTGAAATTAATTTTTCAGGGTTGAAATGAGGGAAAATTCTATTTTTGGATTATATTTTATATATATATACACGTTTTGGATCACGTTCAGTTTATGTAGCACGCTTTGTGTGATTACCAGCTGTTACAAGATAGAACTCCTTCCTACATTGCCATTTTAATGGGTCGGCAGATATTTATGATTTGGATTATTCTTTTAATCTCTATGTATGAGTCCACTAAATTCGTTTTACACGGTTAGCATAAAGAATCCAAACCGCACCTTATAAGAATAATTGCGCCTTTTGATTTCTCTATATTACAATCTAACATCAATCAATCGATAGCCAATCAATTTACTCCGATAGTAATTATTATTTCATCCGTCTCATTCAAGACGTCTCATTTCTTTTCGGTACGGTTATTTAGGAGAATGGATAAAGTGGTTAAAGTGATAAAAAGTAGATAGTAATCCACAACTTTTGAAGAGATAATTATTTCCTAAAAATAAAACAGGTCATCTTGGGTGGGACAGCCCAAAATGAAATACATGTCATCTTGGATGGGACGGATGGAGTAATATTTACGTTCATGATGAAATATATCGTAATATCTACGACATTGTCCCCAAACAAACTAGTTTTGTTGTACTTAATCAATGTCCCACCTCTCTTTTGCTACTATAACTATATTCGAACCATATCTGAATATCGAATAAAAATAAAATGATGTAAAACAAGAAGATTTCTACACGACAATACAACACACAAGTCTCAGCCGCCGGAGGATAATATTAACTGGATGTCATTCTCATTAGTGGCATCACAGTACTAAATAGTACCTATCAACTATGTGAAATTTCCCTCAAATTTTTTTAGATTTTTTTAGTCTTACAATCTAACGTTTTTTATATCTATTTTTAGTTGACTTCTCCCCCTTCAAATATTGTGGTGAAATGCTACCATCAACTGACCTCGATAAAATTAATAAAACATCACGTTGAGATTTGATTCGACTCCTCATGCGGTAAAATGCGCTTATCTTCATCAAACAAATGATTATTCTTGAAAGAATAAAGATACAAGCACTTTAGTTTATGTGTGGTAATGGTCAATAGATGAATTAGTGCAGTTGCACTTCGTTTTTAAATCCTTGGGGTATCATTTGCAGTAATAAGCATTAAGCAAAACAAAACTTTTTCCTGTCATATAGGAAGAAGAGATTAGTAAGGACACGTGAGATTAGGGATATCAATGGATGAGTTTTATCCGGATCGATTCGGAATATCTCAAAATTTATTAAATTTTAAAGCAACGGTTTCGGTCCTGGTTCCGATTCCATACCTGCTTTAGACCCGGACCATTTAGATCCATAGTTTGATGGTCCGGTCCGGATCTGGTTCTGATTCCAGAACCAATACTTATTTATTGGTTTTGGTCCAAGTAAAACTCGTCTATTGACAAACTTAAGTTTAAATAAGCTTGACAATGAGCTAGTTTTATCAATATCGATTCGAAATCACTCATAACCCATTAAATTATAAAGCAACAGTTTCGATTCCAGTTCTGGTTCTTGTCCGATTTTGATTCCAGACCCGCTCAGATCCGGACCGCTTAAGACCCATGGTTGATGGTCTGGATCCGGTTCGGATCTAGTGTCTAATGGGTCGGTTCCAGAACCAAAACCATTACTTATTTATTAGTTATGGCCCGGGTAAAACGCACTTATTGACATCCCTACATGAGATGTTATAAATCGCTTAGTTTCGAATTTCACCTTCAAAATCTATATGTACGACTTATAACACTAGATGTGTAAAAAATCATAATATTCTTGGAATATGAACTCTTAAACGAACGTATAAGATGCGGGTAACCAAATGGAGATCGATAACAATTTATTTTTCTAATAATATCAGCAACAAATTAAAATTACACCTCATATATTTCATCAATTCACGATATCTGAATCTTTATGTAGAAAAAGATATTCGTAGCACATACATTCTTTGATTATAACATTTTTCACCTAAGACATATTTAAGTTACAAAAATATAAAAATTGGTGGCCTATATGAAGAGTGCATTTTCAGTTCTTGACCAATCTCATTTCGGGGATGGTCTCCTCTGCGCGCGAGCGCACAGTGAGACCACCTATTAATTAATTAATTAATTAATCTTAACTAATTACTTATTAATTAATTAATTATTTAATTCTAATTAAAATTAATTAGTTTAATAAAATTTAATTGTAAATTAATAAATAATAATTTTGAATTAATAAATTCTAATTGTTGAAATAATAAACCCTAATTGTGAATTAATAAACCCTAACTTTGAATTAATAAACCTTAATTTTGAATTAATAAACTCTACTTGAAAATAATAAACCCTAATTTTGAATTAATAAACCTTATTTGGAATTAATAAACCCTAATTTTGAATTAATAAACTTTAATTGAAAATAATAAACCCTAATTTTAAATAATAAACCCTAATTGTAAATTAATAAACCCTAACTTTGAATTAATATGAATTAATAAACCCTACTTGTGAATTAATAAACCCTAATTATGAATTAGTGAACCTCAATTATGAATTAATAAACCATAATTATGAATTAATGCATTCTAGTTTTAAATTAAAAATTAATAAATTTAATTATACATTAATAAAATCTAATTATCCTTACTCACCATAATTAATATATGATCATTTTAATAAAAAAACAAGGGTGAGCTCACGGTGAGGCGGAGCTCACCCAAGTTTTTTTCCTCATTTCGGCATCTATTTGGACCACCAATCATCACATCCTATAATGTGCAAATATGGGGGAATTAAATAATGACCATTATACAAATGCCAAGGTCAATACTTGATTAACTAAACGATTAAGTTTTTTCATCACCAATTCTAGTATGTTGTTTAATTAATCATCACCCTATTGACAACAATTTATTTAAATAATTCCTCCATAACACATTGGCTAAGAACTACTTCACCAAGCTCAAAATAATGTCCAATAATTATATTGATACAAATCAATGTATATATAAAATAATCTCTAGGATTAATTTGTGAAGTTTTCTTGTAACCTCGCAATCCATGGCCTAATTGTATATATGCAACATGCTGGTCCCATATTAATAAAAGGGGTGGTCTCCTGTCCTGTGCGTGAGTCCCACCCCTAATTAATCTTTAATTAATTAATTAATATTAAATTAATTCTAATTAAAATTAATTAATTTAATAAATTTTAATTGTAAATTAATAAATTCTAATTTTGAATTAATAAACCCTAATAGTGAATTAATAAATATTAATTTTGAATTAATAAACCCTAATTGGAAATAATAAACCCTAAATTTGAATAATAAACCCTAATTTTGAATTAATAAACCTAACTGGAATTAATAAACCTCAATTTTGAATACTAAACCCTAATTTTGAAGTAATAAAACCCTAATTTTAAAGTAATAAACTCTAATTTTGAATTAATAAATCTTAATTTTGAATAATAAACCCTAATTATGAATTAATAAACCATAATTTTGAATTAATAAATTATAAAAATTAATAAACCTTAATTATGAATTAATAAAATCTAATTATCCTTACTCATCATAATTAATATATAATTATCTTAGCAAAAAATAAGGGTGAACTCACGGTTAGACGGAGCAACCAAGTTTTTATCTTATTTTGAAAAAGAAATTTACTGGAGAAATTAAATAGCAAGAGGGTGGTGCTATGCATGGGACAGTAAATGAAGGACCACAAGGGCGTGTTTGGGTGGTTGGATGAGAAAGCCGAATCAGCTTTTGTTAAGTCGTCATTTATGAGCCAAAGATTAGATTCCAATTCAAGATGTATTATTGCTTCAAATTTACTAGTTCTTAATCAACTAAATTAAATAGTAAGAGCACCAAATGCGTGTGTGTGTGTTGGCCTAGTGGTAGAGTGGTTAACATTGGCAAAAGTCTCGGGTTCAATCACGTGACGCGGCCTTTAAAATTTCTGTATTAATTGACCCAAAAAATAGAGCACCAAATACATTCTTTGTCTTTGGTGTCATAGTTGGAGCCAAATCTTTATTGAAAAGTAAGCACAGATGATGGCTCAAATCTCCCTTTCATTACAATTTTATTTCGTAAGGACAAGACGTGGACTTTTCTTATTCAATCATTTTTTTTGCCTTTTCCAAATTGGTTTTTAATTAACACAAGGGTGAAAAGTTTGATCCTCCGGACCTCCTCTATTTATCTATTACTATAACAAAAAATTGAGTATTTTTACAAATTTTGATATACCTACAATGTCCTTACCTATATATATATATATATATATATTGAAAATAAGTTTTGGAAATGAATACATGCAACTGGACATTGGACAAGGCCACATTATTTGTTTCAACTTCAAATAAGGTCCAACGTTTCTGCAATGTCTTTATCCCCTAGTTGACTAAATCTCCCCAACCAATCACATTCCACTTTCCTATTTTTCCTTCTGTTTTTATAAAGAAAAAAATTATTTAATCTAAGAGAATAAAGCACAGCATTATTCTGACGTATCATATAATTAATCATTTAAACGCGACAACACAATCCTATAAAATATATAGGACCATGTAATTTCATGTTTCATATATATACAAAACTGAAGGACTCAATGGAATAAAAATTTGTATATATGTAAATGGATATACAATAAGGAGCCGGGTCTGAAAATGGAGCCTCTGTCCGATAGAAATAAATAAATAAATAAATAAACTTGAGGTTCATTCATGTCTATAGAAATAGAGGGACAGAATCTTGTAGTAATGGATGGATGCAACGAGGAATGCACATGGGAAATTTTCCATAATACACTAATTAATGAGGGTCTTACCATTATTCTTTCGTTCTACATTGAATCATCAATTGCACTAAAAGATTTTACATGTTCCAATTTTTCAAATGTCAATATTAAGGCTAGGTTATTATTATTATTGAGTCTCTCACTTTTTTCAAGCAAAAAAAATATCATTAAGCTACTAGACTTGTCCTAATATTAAGGCCAGTCTTCAAAGATCCTAAGTTTGAATCTCACTAATACCTTCTAAATCGAGCTTGTCACATCTGATCTAAGTGTGATTTACATTTCTTGTGTGGTTTGTGAGCTATTACACACGAGTAATGTTATGCAGCGGGATTTTCCTCATTATAAAATATAGGGTTAAGTAGCAAAAACATTACCTATGTAGTGAATGATGTTTATCTAATACGCAACTAGCTCCCAATCGTTCAAAAAAAAAGGCCAAATCGCCCAAATGACTAACGAGTCTTCCAACTTCGTTAACAAATTTCGATTTTTTTTCTTTTTCTTTTCCATTTTGCACTGCTTTTCCTACTTTTCATTAACACAAATTGCATACCTAGCTAGAATTAGTGATACATCCGCAATTAAGAGACCTAAGTTAAGCACGTATTAGTGGCTTGATAAGAAGAATCTTTTGAGTGTTAGTTTGAGGTCAATTTTGGTGTCTCGTGTTTTAATTTCGTATTTCATTTTATACCATAATATACACATGGTTGGACCGGACTGCTTTGTAAGTAGAGGTTCACATTTTGTTTTCCAGTTTGGAAGTAAGGACCAAGAGCTAATTAATGAGACGAATTTCTTGGAGAGGTGAAACCTCAGGTCTAGGACCATATGCATGTCGTGCTTTCTTTTTTCTTTTTATTCTTCTCAAATTCAATTTTAATTTTATTATTGTTTTACTTGGAAAGAAAGAATGATGTTTGATGAAATGGTGGGGTCGAATGACACCAATATCTCTCTTTCACCAGTTATTCGGAACCTATCCATAAGTAGCTTGATATTAAGAGAGAGAACAATTTGGGTGCGTACATCAACACCCTCAATTTCTAATAAGTAATTACAGAATTTTATTCAGGATCTTTTATGTCATAATAAATGTTTAATAACCTATAATTAGGGTTTAATAAAAAGGTTATTGATGTATAAATATACCAACTTTGGGTCAATTTTAGTTTTTCCTATAAACTTTAAAAATTATCACAAAATACACAAACTTAATGCCTTTAGTGTTTTTACCACAATTTCAAATTCAGGCCAAATTAGATCTGACTTGGTATCTCAAAAATTTACTATAGACTAAACAGTTAGTGATATAAATGACATCGTATAGAGATGACATAAAACATCGTCGTTCCATCAAAATAAATTAGTTTTTTTTTTATTTCTAGGATTCATCGCATCAACCCTCATTACAAAAATCAAGTCTTCTTGTTTGTTTCATCATCTGATTTAAGTTGGGATCAAAATAATCGATATACTCTCTCTACGATGTCGTTTATATCACTAATTTGTTTTGTATATGGCAAATTTTCGATATGTCAAGTTAAATTTAATTTGGCTTAAATTTGGAATCGTGGTAAAATCACTAAGGTCTTTAAGTTTGTGTATTTTGTGATAATTTTAAAGTTCGTAAGAAAAATCAAAATTGATCCAAAGTTTATGTATTTATAAAAATAACTTTATTTAGGGTTTAATTGGGATCTCCACGTGTTGTGGCCGTTCACACAAAGTGCGGCTCTTTTAAATAAGAGACAAATTAAGATGATTAAGGGTTTCTATCAAGAAATATTAATCAAGAAATATTAGGCCGTTTGAAAACTTCTCCTACATCATGTGATTAGTATTTGATTGCAAACAATGTGGTGGGATCGCCATAAAAAAGATTGCATATATAGTTCAATGCATTTCTAACTGCAAATCACCGGAATATTCACGACGAATTGTTCTATGTTAAATTCTTGTCCTATATTAAAATAAAAAAAGTTATAAATAATTGAACTATATATACATACATACACTGAACTACCTTTAAAAATCAAAATATGTATGAAATTTTAAGAATACATACTCTAATAATAAAAGTAATTGATTAAGTGAGATATGAGGAGATCTAGTCTCAAGAATATGTGCATGTTTACTTTCTAGGGAAGCATGTTTTTAATCCAAGAAATAATATAAAAAAAGAGAGCCAAATGTTCTTGATTTTAAGGGAGAAAGTGTCGAACGTTAGTTTGTCTTATTTGTAACTAGCGTAGTGGTATGAGTTCTAGACGGCAGGTTTGATAGAAAAGAATATAGTAATAAAACATATATTTCTCTTTGATTGAAATTACATAATAAGTCGTAATATTATTACCTATTACTCCCTCCATCCCACCCAATACGGTCCATTTCTTTTCGACACGGTTATTTAGGAGAAGAATATAAAGTGATTAAAGTAGTAAAAAATAGGTAGGTTCTATAACTTTTGAAGAGATAATTATTTCCTAAAAAGGAACATATCAAATTAGGTGGAACAATCCAAAAAAGAATACAGATTATTTTGGGTGGGACGGAGGGAGTATTTATTATGCATAATAATAAGTAATAATTGTGGCGCCAATGCTACCGAACTGGATTCGCGCCTGTCTTCGTTATATTAACGACAGTTGGCCCAACTCAAATACTAAATTTACAATGAAACTAAGAAGAAGAAGAAAAAAAAAAAGAATTAAAAATATTTTATTTTTTAAGAAAAAATCTGAACCCTAAACGAAAAATGAAAACAAAATTTACCTTTTAGAGCTTAGAAGGGTTAGAAGAAGACGTATGATTGGTTGTGTGGTGTGTAGAGGAGCACAAAAGAAAGAAAAAGCGGCCAGAAATAGTGAGTAGTCATGCACATTTTGTGAAGTTATTAAAAAGCTTTATTTTTTATTTTTTTCCTTTAAAAAAAAGAAAAAAAGCTTTTTTTTTTTTTTTTCACACACATCATGATCCCCATGATTTTTACTGCATGCAAAGTTCACAAACACTCCACATTTCTTGTGTTGGTGCGTGGGTCGTTTGTGTTTTACACACAGAGACAAGAGTTGATAATTAACTCCCTATAAAACTCTTAACTTAATTATCACCAATATATTCGAATATTCGACACGAAAAATATCATATATTTGATCGACATATATTTTAAGAAAATAGTTGGTAGATGTTTTTGAGTGGATAAAGTAAGAACTTTAAGAATAAAATAGAACAAGATAAAGTAAAATGATGTACTAAAATGAAAAATGTGATACTTTTTGTGGACGTCCAGAATAAAAATTATGAGATATTTTTTTATGGACGAAAAGAGTACAATTTTATTATCTGAAATATGTCCACGTCAAATTTGACTTCATTTTTTCCCAATATATTGGATACCTCGTGGGTTTCACGAGTGTGACATTTGCTACATTCAACTTGTGATACATCTAAGTTTGTTAAATTATGAATACGGTTGGACTGATACGTATGGACTAAATTGATTGCCCGTGGACACTTATTAACTAATTAGTTTATTTTCCATCCCAATTAAAATTATATTTTCTAATTAATCAGGTGGTGCTTCGCGCAGCTAATACATATATATTTAGCCCGACAAACCTAAATTTGAAGTATGTGGCATCAGAATTGTACGATAAACCTAAATTCGTATCATAAATGACTTCAGGCAAACAAAACGATCTGGAAATTAAAGAACTCATTTCAATTAAAAAATAAAATTAAAATAATCGAGATTATCATGTGAAATAAGGTCAAATTAAGGTGGCTAGCCTGATTATAAACCGTGTGTGAATAGTTTACACGTTTAGTTTCAATAATAATGAAGGCTCCACAAGATTCTGGGTCGGCAAAAGATTTCACCATAACGCGAATCATTTGTTTTGGATAAATTTTATATTTTTATTTTCAAACTTACGTGTCCGCCGCTGGCCTCACTCGTAACGCCCACTTCATCACTTAAATTATTTAATTAATATTTGATACTTTCTAAGTACCAGATTTTTCTTCAATCCTACCCGCAAAAAACTGATTATCTCCTGGAAAAATCAAGAAAATCCCTTTTGTGCATTTGTCATTTATGGTTTCTATAATGTTTGGTAAAATGAAAAAAATAAGTGAACAGTGAGGGACCAAAAACATATGCACATGCCCATTCATTAAATTCGAGAAGAGAGAGAGGTGATTTGATAGTATGAAAAATGAAGAAAATAGAAAATAGAAAATGAATTGAAAATTCGAAGAATGATAATTGAAAAAAGACTTGGACCATGGTAGCATAGCAGCAAACAGAACTCGGACAATGGCATCTCATTGGTCCACGTGGCATCCTCCCTTGCTCCATTTGACATGAAATCACCAGTTTTACTTTTTAACAACCATTTTCCCACTCAATTCTCGTCAGTAAATCCCACTATTAACAATTACGATCAGTCAAAAAAATAATCAAGTATCATAAAATATTGACTGCATGATCTTTCACATTATGTTCACGGTATATTGGAAAAGGCAACTTCCTTTAAAGGAAAAGGAGGGAAAGGAAGGGAGCTTTCCCGTGTATCTCTACAACTATATAGACTACCGCTTACCACACACGGTTGCTTTAACATACTCTCACAGCTAGCTCAGGCAAGAGGGCTTCCCCATCTCGACTCCATCCGATGTCGTTCGCCTACTCCAAGAACTTCCTTCGACGCTTCTGCGTCGAGGATTTTCAGACAAGGGCTGGAGGAACCAACAGTAGTTTCTTCTCCAGCCATCTCATTCCCTCCCTCGGAGCCCGAATCAACCAGACTACCAGGCTTAGGAAACACATTGTCTCACCATTCAGTCCACGATATAGGTGATCGATCTAAACATATATATACGAACCTGAAAAGGGGTTTGTCTGAGAAAAGAGCTTTGCTAATTCTTGATTTTCTTGATTTAGGGCATGGGAGATGTTTCTGATTCTCTTGGTGATTTACTCCGCGTGGATATCCCCGTTCGAGTTTGCATTTCTGGCCTACAAGCAGGACGCCATGTTCGTCGTGGACAACATTGTCAACGCCTTCTTTGCTGTCGACATCGTCCTCACCTTCTTCGTGGCGTACATGGACAGCCAGTCGTATCTCCTGATCGATGATCATAAGAAAATCGCAATAAGGTACATGCATCTTCGTTTTTTTTTTGGCAATAAAACAATACTACGATGTAAGTAACTTTGTTTACCTTGTTGTTCGATATTCCAACGAACAGGTATGTATCGACCTGGTTCGCTTTTGATATCTGCTCGACAGTGCCGTTTCAATCTCTCAGCCTACTCTTCACAGATCACAGCGGTGGATTAGGGTTTAAATTACTCAGCATGCTTCGCCTCTGGCGTCTCAGAAGAGTCAGCTCCCTCTTTGCGAGGCTCGAGAAGGACATTCGATTCAACTATTTCTGGACTCGCTGCACTAAGCTCGTATCTGTAAGTACGAGCGATTCTCCAAATGTACACGCTACTGTGTGTACGCACCTGGCAGTAAACGTCGCACACTGCTGATTATTACGGCCGACTTTTCAGGTGACTCTGTTCGCAGTGCATAGTGCCGGCTGCTTCAACTACATGATCGCTGACAGGTATCCCGATCCACGGAAGACGTGGATCGGCGCGGTCTACCCTGATTTCAAACAGATGAGCCTCTGGGACAGATACATAACCGCAATGTACTGGTCAATCGTAACCCTAACGACGACGGGGTACGGAGACTTACACGCGGAGAATCCGAGAGAGATGCTGTTCGGAGTCTGCTACATGCTGTTCAACCTCGGATTGACGGCGTACATCATCGGAAACATGACGAACCTCGTTGTTCACTGGACCAGCCGCACGAGAACCTTCGTAAGTTTTCGTTGTCGGAAACTTGTGCTTAATTCGAAAGAGTGCTGTAATCGAACCTTCATTTGCTTTGCTGCAGAGAGATTCGATTCGAGCGGCTTCAGAATTCGCAAAGAGGAATCAGCTGCCCCCATGGATCGAAGACCAGCTCCTGTCGCATATATGCCTCAAGTTCAAGACGGAAGGGTTGAAGCAGCAGGAGACGATGAACGGCCTGCCGAAGGCCATTCGTTCCAGCATCGCGCATTATCTGTTTTACCCTGTCGTGCAAAATGTCAGTCTCTTCCACGGGGTTTCGCAGGAGTTCCTCCTCCAGCTGGTAACTCGTCTTAGGTCTCTCTTGATCCGTTTCTTCGCCTTTCCTTCTTCCTCTCATAGTCTGAACGTTTTCGTGATCGACTGAGAAGGTACCGGAGATGGAGGCCGAGTACTACCCGCCCAGAGAAGACGTTATTCTGCAAAATGAGGCTCCCACAGATGCATATATACTCGTCACTGGATCAGTGGTACGTTGCTCGACTTTTCATACATTATTTGTATGAAAGTGCCCGAAAAGCCTCTGATTGCCAACCTTCACATTCTGAATATTTTTTTTCTTTGCCAGCAGAAATTCGCTGCGAAAATCAACGGAGAGGATCAAGTAAGATGTTGAATCAGCATACAGTAACATGCGTCACGATAAATAAATAAATAAATAAAAGAAATCGACTGTTTAACATCACATCATCTTTCACATTCGTGGATACAGGTAGTCGGGAAGGCTTCTGCAGGGGATATTTTTGGGGAGATAGGGGTCTTATGCGGAAAACCACAGCCTTTTGGAGTTCGAACAACTGAAGTCTCTCAAATACTACGGCTGAGAAGAAGCACGTTTATGAACATTCTCCATGCATACGCAGAAGATGAACGCATTGTTATGAACAATCTGTTCATGGTAAAATTCAGCAAGCAGCAATATCTTTACCCCATTTTTCGCAGATTCAATTACTCAAAACTGACTCGATTTTTACGTTCTGTATCAAGAAAATGAAAGCATGCGGAAATTTCGACATAGAGAGCCAACACGGTCCAAGTCTTATGCCCAGAAATTGTTTCGATGGAGACTATCAAGATAATTTCCATAACGAGGCAGTGAAACAGCATGCAGATATAGATATCACAAATTCAAGATTTATGACCACGCATCAAAAAGAGAGTAACGATACAAAAGGAGGCGAAGCTGAAGGTGATTCTTCTTCTGCAGAGGATGGCCAAACGTCTCTTCACGTTGCTATTCGACAGGGTCATCTCGAGATGGTCCGGTTTCTGCTGGAAAGAGGTGCAAACGTGAACAAACCTGATGAGAGAGGTTGGACACCAAAAGCATTAGCAGAAATTGAAGCAGATAGAGGCATATACGACCTTATAAAGAATTACGAAAATAAAAAGAAACCCGATGGGGGCATCAATCATGCTACCAATCATTACAAGAATTACGTGTCCAACTCAAGCAGTTCCAAGAATCCAACTCACGCAGAAGCAGCAAGCCCTGAGAAGAAGAGAGTTACCATTCACATGAAATCTGAAAATAATGAAAATTCAGAAAAGAAGCTTCCAAAGCTAATAGTCCTACCTGATACATTACAAGATCTACTCAAACTAGCAGGTATGCATCACTCAAACTTTATATACAGCTTTTAATCGAGGAAAAACTCAAACAGGAAGGGAATAACAGTTACCTCGTCGTATATCTGACAATGACCTCCTTTTGAAACTGCAGGTGAAAAATTCGAAGTTGACAGTCTTACAAGCATAGTAAATGCAGAAAATGCAGAGATAGATGACTTAAGTGTCATAAGAGATGGTGATCATTTGTTTCTCGTATCAAGCCAGAGCAAGGATCAAGTATAGTGCAAGCTAACAACCACAATGACTATAATCACGTGTAGGACAAAGCCAATTCAAAGCAACAAAATTAGTATACAGAAATCTCAACAATGACCAATCATTCCATGTGTTCTTGATGCTAATAACAATGGTAGAAAAATCTGTATAGTCAATTACATATGTAAATTCTGACTAATTGTATAACTCAACTGTCAGCTAGTGAAAATTCTGGCAGGATTTTTACCAATCCATAGCCTTCTAACTCTCAGTATATAAAGTTCCCTCCATTAAATTTTTCGTACATCAAAACTTAACATACAAAATCAGTCGCAGGCTAGCTGACGAGAGCGGAAATTCAACCATCTTCGAACACATAAACTTGGTTTGAAGCATAACTGGATTTGTGGATAAATTATCCCAACTACTGGCAAGGCCGGTTAAAACTGAATTTGGAAAGTCCACCTTTGAATCAATCTTCTTTATCAGAGCAGAAGCTTCATTTTCTTCTGGCGTGGCCTTGAATAGGTAATGGATGGGCTTCTGTGTTGAACACATACTCATCCAATGGAATATCATCGCTGCTACCAAACAGTAAATACAGGTATTTCAGTGTTTCGCCTAGAAAAAAGGTCTCCATCTTGTCTCTTCTGCGTGGAGGAAGCACAGTAACATCATCCAGAGAGGTGTAACCTCCAGAATCAATCTTCGTATACTTGTCAAACGCCTCAAAGATGTCCCAACCCCACTCACGATATCTGCAATCATTAACACAGTGACAAATAGGAAAAAGGTGGGAAAGAAATAACAAAAACAGAATGTAGTCTTTATTAACGCTTAGCCAGAAAGCCTAGCAAATAAATAGCTAGCACATACTTGGGATCTTCAGTGATGCGGAACAAGACAAACAGTGACTCGACCGTTTCGGGGCGCAAGAGATTGTGACGGTCAGCATATTTTATAACTATGTCGTCTACATATCTCGAATGGTTATTTCCACCACCAGGACCACCTTCCTTATGCCCCTGCTTAACGTGAAATTGGAACGATCACTTTAGACTGTATAAATCTAGATAATTATTAAAGTGCAAACACACACAAAGGAATGAGATAACAAACTGACCTCAAAATTGAAGTATGCTATTTCTGGAGCAAGACCAGTGGAAGTTACAGAATACATCTCATAGCAAGTATTAGCCAAATCTTCAGCAAGCTTCAAATTTTCCAGATCCTCAAGAGTGAGCAAGTTCTCTCTCATAGCCTTTTCCTTCGGAAGACCCTTCGTGGCACCAAGAGCAAGAGTCCCAGGGAGGAAACATACCTATTTATGGGGAGTTTAAGTTGACAGTGGTAAGCGAAAGAAAGATATTGCAACAATTGTCTTCTCTCTCAGATTAATAGAGTGAAAAAAGATGTTTAAGTTCACATGAACATCAATATAAAAGTAAACCAGTAAAATCGATGCTTCGGAAGTATTAACCTCAATGAATGAGTAGCACCACTTTCAAACAATAAAACTCTTGAAATTGCATACCAAATAGTTCTAGCAGCATCTTGTTGTATGCTAACATAATTCAAAATATTTACGAGTTTATCAATGACTTAAGATTTATCATGAGAACTTGGTAAATAAGTTGCTTCTGGTCTGGACAATACAAACATTAGCAGCAGTTATTAACTTATTATAAGCCAGCTGCAAAAAAAGTTCATATTTGGACCAAAGGAACAACATACCAGATGATCCATTTTGGGGCTGAAGCCACCTTGAGGGCCGTAAGGCAATTCACCTACAAAAACCAACCCATTGGGCACTGATTTCTTAACTAGAAGTTCTTTGACACCTTGCATTGATTCTTTGTACATCTCGTGCAAATATGTCACATTACTCCCAGGTTTCTGAAGCCACACTTTTATGAGGTATTCATAGTAGCTATCACCACGTGATCCAAGTCTAATATTATCCCCACTAAACTCTCCAGTTTGAGGACTGCAATCATGACAGGTGCAAACCAATAACTACATATTTATAAACTAACTTTGGAAAAAGAAAAAGAAGAATCACATTGTTACTTACGGCTATATTTCATTCAATAGATAAACTGAGAAAATGAAATGATAAGGTTTTGTGCAGTAAATATCTGTAACGCAATGTAATTTCCTGTCTCAGTGAAAAAATTCTGCTAATCTTCCAAAGCTGATTAGCTGCCGGACTATTTACTAAACCATTTGGAGAAATATATCGACCTTATAGATTATTAGTATCTTGAGGAAGCACATAAGTGCAATGCTCTAGCTATCCAAACCGACTAAAAAGGAAAATGCTGCCTTCATTAAAAGAAACACAAAAACAACCATGAAAAAAGAGAATAAAAAGGATTCTTACTTTATGTAGATAGGAACCAGTCCCTTGACCTTCGGCAAGGTTTTCATATGTTCCAAAACCTTCATCGACTCCAAAGAGTACTTTGGATCACCAGTCAAAGTACTCAAATAATTGAACTCGAGCTGGACAGTAGAAACCTCAGCAGTGCTACTTAATCCATCAGGAGCCGGATGTGCAGAACGGTCACTCAGAACAACATCACTGAAGGGAATAGCGGTCGGGCTCGAAGTGAAAGCAACTAACAGACGGTCAGCCAAATCCTTAGCAGTGTCAAGATAGACAACCGGCTTAGGTCCTTTTGCTGAGACATTACCGCCATTTTCGCCTCCACTTAAATGATAAGCACTCAAAAGACCACCTAAAATGCGTATCGTAGTTTCAAACAGATTTACTTGGCCTTTCTTATCAATCCTCTGGTGAAGATGTTTCTCGATCCAAGAACCTGCTTCATCAACAACTTCATCAACTCCCATTATAATGGCTGTGTCGAGAGCATCTACTACCGTGGCTCCTAGACCACCTAAGCCATCAGTTCCTCTTTTGCTCACAGGCATAAGTTCATCAAATCCCATTGCATAGGTCCGATAGCCGGACCATGCGTGGAGAAAAGCCTCTTTGACCCTTTCTTGTCTAGCCTTCCAATCGGGTCCCGAATCTATCTTGTCAGAGTTATGAATTGATTTATTCCTAGCAGCTATTTCGTCGGGCGATAGCTGAGGGGGAAGCCTTGGTGGTTTTCTCCAAAATTTCCGAAATCTACCACTCCCATCCGTGAAGAAATTATTTCCTTCCTCGGTGCCAACACGTTTAGCTGCACCAACCGATGCAGGAGTATTGCTTGTGTGTGTCAGCACGAGATAGGCCACACCAAAAATCATTAATAGTACAAGAAACTTTCCTGTGCTGCATTTTACGCATTCGCGTTTAGAATGAATGCTTATCATATTTTGTGTGATCACCTGGAGAAGAAGCCATGATTATTAGTTAACTCAATGTAACTAGCACCAAGAAAGCATCCATACAAACAGGACTTCAATATACAGAAAAAAAATATGTATATATATAGACACATGTGTATGTGTGTTGTATTGTCAGTACACATTCTCAGAAGCTCCTAAAATTCCATCCTACTAGTATAAGAACAGTTGGATTCAGATGACCAACCAGAAAACCATTCATTACAACTCCGAATACAAAATTTCTCACCGTTATTTGTCCCAAAAAAAATTAAAAAAACAGAGAATTGAAATTCGTTTTAGGAATTTTTCAGAGGAACTTCTAATACAACGGCGCCCAAGTCCAATCAACGCATCTTCAATTCGCCCCACAAATAATAATCACAACATTCTTGATTTATAACAAATACCGAGCTCGATCGGTCATAATCCCCGCGAAATGCTACAATCGAAATCTTCAACAAAAAAACCGAGAAAAATAGCAAAGCGGGAGATCTGGGAGAAAACAGCACGAACCTTGAATAGGGATCGCTGGCGAAACTTTGCATTGTCGTAATGTACATCTTTCGTTGAATACGGTAGCGATTTCGACATCTTTGATCAGCACTTTTATATATTGATTGAAGTTGAGAACCAATCAATCGTGCGACACTCAGTGTTCTGGGGGTCCTCTGAGTAAGATTGAGATTGTGCGGTGCGAGGGAATCTAGACAGCGGATCGCGAGAATTCGGAGACCGCGCTAAAATCTTGATTGTTGGAGGAAGACAATCAACTCCTTTCGTTGAGGGAAATTTAGTATGTTGTTTCGATTTACTTCACGACATGTTTTGTGAAAGAAGGTTGTTTGGATTTACATTTAAAGTCACCGGTCGTGTATGACTTAGCTTCTCATTTTTTTTTTTTTTTCTTTTTTTTTTTTGAAGAAAACTTAGCTTCTCATTTCGATTCAGCTCTTAACAAGTTTCTTACACAACAAAGCTGGTTTCCTTTGGAATTTTCAAGAACTGCGGAATTTAAAACATTTTCTTCTTTTTTTTACCTTTCTTTGTTTGTGTTTATATGTCGGTGGATCGAAATCGTGTAATGAAATTGGCAGAATGTTAATGCTTAAAAAACTTTATGACTCCCACTCAAAAAATAAAAATAAAACATTAATTACTATTTCTATTCCGAAGAAGATGGAGTGGGGGTGGGAATTTTTTTTGGAAGATTATTTTTTCCTTTTTTCGTAAAATTTAGCAATTATAATCTTAAGAGGGGATATAGTAATTATAACTTAATTAATGTTATTGTTAGTTGTTATAGAATAGACTATTCAACAATCTTAGAAATACGATTTACATTCATACATTATATTTTTTTTTGTGGACGATCTAATGAATAGAAAGAAAACCTTATTACGATATTAATTTATCTTTGATTTTTTTTAAAGAAAAAAGAACTATATACTTATAAGAGATGATTGAACTGAACCAACCATAGTAATGCACGAGCGCGCTAGCAAAGTGAGAAGAAAACAAATAAAAGAACGGTGGATGTATTTAGCAATAAGCTGGGAATTTTCAAAGTGGTGTTATATATGTATATTTAATTAAGTAGTCAATATGGATGACAAAGATATTTTTTTGGTCACCTTACATATGAAAATATATTTTATAACCACTTTTAAGGATTGATATCTAAAAACCTTCGTTTTTACTTTATTCTTTATTTTAAATTATATTCAACTCATCTCATTATAACTTAATAGGTAATGAATAATATGTATGTAATATCATATTAGAACATGGTAAATATCAGTTTATATCCTAATGTTTCGTGATTTTTCATTTAATGTCATGCGATCAATTTTCGACAAACGCTTACGTGACTGCCGAAATTCCATGCTAGACTCCACATCATTATAAAAATTAAATAAAAACGTGAAAAAAACTTCTCCAAAACAATATGTTCCATTTATTTTCCATGTCAATATAAGAGAAGAAATGAAACGACGTCGTTTTGGAGGAGTTTTTTTACGTTTTTACAATTTTTTGTAATAACTTGGAGTCCAGCTTTGAATTCTGACAGCCACGTAAGTGTTTGTACGCCGAAAATTGATCGGCATGATATTAAATGAAATTTTATGAAACGTTAGAGACTAAAATAACAATATGCATACGTTGGGATATTAACTGAAAAATCGCAAAACGTTGAGATATAAACTGATATTTATCTGATTAGAATAATGGGTTGAACCCTCCTTATACCCGGCCCCAAATTAACCCTATTAATTCCTTTCCACCGGGCCACTACTCGAATGGCGGCGGCTCCTCTCTTCCGCCGACCATCCACTCCATTTCTACCCAATAACGTCTCTTCTCTTTCCCTGCTTGCCCTCTTGGGCCGGCTCCTCTCTTGTTGTTGCCGGCAATCTGAAAATTATAAGAAACTAACTAACATATTGATATAACAAAAATAGAAAGAAAATGGGAAAAAAAAGAAAAATAAAGAGTGAAGGATTCTTTAGACATAATATCAGAGGCTACAAAAGTTATTATGTGATATATTTAAAAGAAATAATTAACTATTCTCCCACATTCCAATGTACACATGCAGCGAAGATCTTGGATTCTGTCATTCTCCTCGCAATTCAGATCTGGAAGAGTCTATGCTCCATGGAATGTTGACAATCTCACGAGTCTAACTCATCGACAATCCACACACTCCCACACAAACGCATACACATAATATACATAGGTGAGTGTATATATACACACATAATCAAGAAACTCTGGTCCGCACTCCACCAAACGCCTCTATGGGTTTGAGCCTCTGTCACACCTGGTTTTTCAAGTGTGGTTTACCTGTCATGTATGGTTTGAAGACTATTGCGAGGCGTGGGGTTTCAACAAGACACCTAAGGTAGCGGCGGCGGATTCCCGTGATACCAAAAAAAAAAAAAAAAAAAACTATCTCTCTCTCTCGTCCCCACATCAATATTATACATTTATACTTATATATATATTATGCAACTCCAGTCCTTCTTCTCCCTCTTGAAAAACCCAACCTCCCAAGAAATCAAGAAATAAGCCCTCACGACTTGTTGATTCCAAAAACCGCTGCACCATCTCATGAACTCTCATGGGTAACTACAATACCAAGAAGATCTCCATCTCTCTCTTTCTTCTCTCGTTCATCATCATCGCTGCTTTGGCCTTTCCCACTTCCGCTCCATCAGTTAAAGCTCCACTCCCTCAAACGGATTTCAAGATCAAGAAAACGTCTCCACCTTTCTCCAACAGGAGTGATCGGAAGAGAAATCTGCTGCGCGGGAAAAGATTGAGGAGAGAGAAAATGGCGGCCAAGAAGATGGACTCGAGGCGTTTCTCCGCCATGCTTCCCAAGGGCTACGTGCCGCCTTCCGGTTCCTCGCCGTGTCACAATGTGTATCCAAATTCGGTCTCCTTCTTCTGTGATTTCGCTAATCAAATGCAGAAACCCTAGGCATTTCAAGTGGATATAATGATGATCATTAGGGTTTTGAGTCGGTGTGAGGTAAAAGAAGGGTTTGGCACTGATCAAGAACGCCTTTTTTCTCCATGATGATTTTGCTGTTACAGTGATACACTTTGTTATAGTTTTGTGTTTTCATTTTGAGTGATTCAAAGTTTGTTCGAGGGAAATAAGGTTCAATTTATCTAAACCAGTTATAAAAACTACAATTTCCGTAGATTAACTCTCTCTCTCTCTCTCTCTCTCTCTCACAATTTTGGCTTAATGTTGTGTCATTGCTAGGTAGCTTTTACGATTATTACTATTTTATTTTCTTGCATTGATTACTTGAATTAAGTTGAAATCCATGTGATGCTGCAATTCGTTCTTAAAGATTTTGGCCTGATATGTCTACACGGAAATTAGATCAACTATTGGAATTTTGGTAAACTGTTTAATTTGGATTTTTAGAGTAAGAGGGTGTTTATAAGTTGTTTTAAGAACTTAATTATAAGATATGGTGTATTAAGAGCTTATAAGATGCTAAAGTATTTGAATAACAATGGTAAACATGGAAATAATAAAATATATCATGGTTATTTTTGTAATTTTGTTATAACTTATAAGATCATTAAAAAATAAATTGGATTTTGGAGCTTTTTTTTTAATAAGCTTATAAGATCTTAGAACTTATTTTGAAAACTTATAAACTCTCTAATAACTTAATCTGTCAAACACATTGATTGGGTTTATAAGTCCTTAACAGCTTATAAGTTGTTTTAAAGGGCTTATAAGCTCAGCCAAACACCCCTAAAAAATATTTGTTAAACAAATTTTTAGTGGCTGGTGGAATTAACGTTGGTTTGTATTGACTTTTGAGGTACGTGGTAGAATGTTTTTTATTTAGAGATTTATGAAGTCTGGGCTCAGCAGTTCTTACAGGCGGGAATTGAGCGGGAGGCATATGAATTTCCTTCATTCGTGGGGCTTTGTTTCATTCGTATGTGAATTCATTTATTCACATACGTTTCTTTGCGTTTACTCCATGCATTTTATTACCTAATTTTGCACTCTTAGCGATGCCTCTATGCAATTCAATAATTAAAAAGGACTAGCTAATTTCGACGCGATTTACTGTATATAAGTAAAAAATGATTGATCTATAGGGAAATGCTAATTAAAAGTATATTTTCAAGATATAGAGGGATATTTACGTAAGAATATATTAAGTATGAGAATTAAATTTTTACATGTATTAATAAAAATTATTGATAGATTCATATATTCTTACATGTATTTTTGTAATAGTTGACCTTTTGAATTCAATTTTTTTTTCCATATATTTCCAAATTATTTAATATTTGTATTCCATCAATTTTGAAAATCGGACCGGACATTGAACCAATTAATTGATTGGGTCACTGGGTCAACGGTTCGACTTTTAAAAAATTTGGATGACCCTTAAGTATTTGATTTTTATAGTTATGATGTTTTACTTACAATATATAAATACATAGACTAAACATTAATATAATACATTTAAATAAAATTTTAAAATTTATATACATTGTATCAATCAAAGGTAAACAAAGTAAATCATCAATATTTACAAGAAAAAAATAACTAATAAGAATAATTTCAAATAATCATTTCCGCCATCTTCTTTTACATTATAATAACCATTTACAAGAATTTCAATTCAAAAATAATATTAATTAATGATAATAATTTTATAAAATTAATTGTAGATGAAGTAATAATAATTATTTAATATTTAAATCAATATTGTTACTTTGTTAGTAACTAAATTACTTGACCAAAGAATTAAAATCAAAAGCTTCAAATTGGTGAGTTGGTTATTATGTTAGTATACCAACACATAATGGTTCGAATTTTGTTAATATCATTTTGTTCATTTTAAAATTATTATTATTTAATTTAATAAGATCGATTCGGTTAATCGAGTTACCGGTTTAACTAATTTTCATTGGTTTTTTTTGGGTCATACTGGTTTAGTAATATGAGATTTCTTTGAAATCGTTCCACTCAACTGATACGTTTCTAGTTAAACTGGTTAAACCGGCTGGTCCTATTCAGTTTTCAAGACACTGTATTCCATAAGTTTAGTGGATTAATCATGACAAGATATCTCCAACATAATTTATGAAATAAATATAGATTTAATTAAGGATGTAGATTTAATTAAAGATTTCTGGTAAGCCACCAATCCCACAAGGAATATCATATATATTTTAATATAATTTCATATAAATTTACATGTTCGAAATCTATTTTCATTTTATTTGTTATTTCACTGTTGTAACTATATTATGTTATTTCTTCAATTTAATTATTTTTACATTAATAATCTCATATTACATGTAATATTGTAGGCCATGTAAAAAAATACATAAGTACAAATAGGAAATTAAGAAACATAAAAGAAGCAGGTTAAATTAAAGTTGGCACTTCCGTATATAACCTAACAACTACCAATATAACAATAATTTGCGCATGTAAGAAAAATCATATCATCAAACATAATCATGCAAAATCGTTAATTAAAATTATATGTACTTATATGAAACATAATTTCTTTATACAGATTTTGTATATAATTTTCATAATGTACCTACAAGATTAATTAGTCCAAATACTAAAATACATAAATTAAAAAATTCAGTTTAATCAATTACGGTTCAATTAAACTGGTTTAATCAAATTATAAGGGTATTATTTATTTGACTATCCATATATACTCATAATTTTATTTTATTGTTTGTATTTAATCGTAATTTTGTTACATCGATTGCAACTTATAAATATATTTGACAAATTTTAGGTTTTTATTTGGTAATTTTGAACTTTACAAAATTGAGATGATTTGGATAGATAGATATATGTTTAAATAATTGTCAAGCTCAAACTCAAATAATTATTTGGTATTTATTTTAGATTGCTCGTAAATATAAATTTTGAAAGTGTTATGATTTCACTAATTAAATGGCTTTTGGTTTACTTGTAACTTTAATTTTTTTTATTACTTTTGGATATACTTAAATATGTTTATGTTGCTAGTTATTGTTTTTTTTCAGAGAATGGATTTTTTAATGTGAATTTATGTGTATTAAGTTAGTTTTGTTAGATATAATTTTCATTTTTGGCAATATTTAAATTTATATACGCATATCGGAAACATTTCGAATTACAATTAGCTTTAACTTTCTAAAATTGTCGAATTTTTTCAAATCGAGTGTTGCATGAACATGCGATTCCATAAAAAGATTTGGACGATTTCAGACTCATGATGTTTTAATTACAAGAGTCCCTCCCACCAATTTAGATCTCAAAAATTACAATAAAAATGGTGTAGGAAGAACCATAATGTTTGAGATTTAAGATCTTATGGTGTTACTCTTTCTTTCTTTTTCATTTTTTTTTTCTTTTTTTTTGTATCACGAGGCCATGATGCTACTTCTACTACGGTCTTGTGATGGGTAAACCCTACGTAACTCTTAATAAGTTTTTTAGCTGCTAAAGAAACGATAAGTGATAAATTAAAAGTGTGAGAATTTATATTTGGGTTATGCTTTCCTAATTCTCAAATGCACTTCAATCACAATATTTAATGAAAGCAGCCATTTAGCAAATCGACCATTATCTGGGATGTATATAGTCATGACTCATACTCTTAGTTTTTTTCCTCAATTTGAAAGCACAAATTAATTATTCACCGGACAAGTGATACATATTTCCTTAATTATATTGTTAATAAACCTCGTATATTACCCTCAAAAGAAAAATAAACCTCGTAGATTGTCATATTTGATAAAGAAATAATTATTTTTTAAAATACAATGAAATATTTATAATGAAATAATCATAGAAAAAAATATTTTAAATGAGATAGAGAAGTATAAATCAACTAGTTTTATAAAAACTAGCCGATTTTTTTTTTCTTCTTCTTCTATCAAACTGAAAAACATAACTGTATAGTCAATTATTCTAACAAGAGTTCTTTTGGGACTAATCAAGCTTACATTACTTATTGTCCTCCACATAATCGAATAAAAAAGAAGAAGAATTTGAATATTGTCCCATGACAATCCAATGACATAAGGATGGATTTATGGTAGAAGTCACATATTCGAACCCCACCAAAGGGTTTGAGCCCAGGGGCGGAGCCACATAGGGCCCATGAGCCCCCCAACTTTTTTGTAAAAACACCTATATATTTGATATGTAAGAAAATATTAAAAATTTTGTCCTAGCTTGACGGGTAGCATTCCCTTTGAAATCAAGGGCCACCCGAGTTTGATCCCCACTGGCAGCAGCACTTGGCTTTATTTTTTTCCTTTCCTTTTTCTTTCTATCTTTCCTTCTTTTTTCTTTTCCTTATCCGTTTCATTCTTTTTTCTGTGTTTTGTTTTCTATCTCTCCCTCTATTATATTTTTTCTCTTTATTTTGAGATCTTTTTTCCTTTTTTTCTTTCTTATATAATTTTTTTTATGTTGATAAAATAAAATATATATGCAAATAATAACATTATATGAATTAATTCTTAACTAAACATATATGATCTCTATAAATATTTAACATTTAATAACTAAATCTATTATTGTCTAATGTGTTAGGATTTTTATCTCTCATTTAAGAGATCTTGGTTCGATTCTTTTTAGTTACATATCTTCTATTTTCTAAACTTATTTTCTTTTATTTCCTTTTTCTTTCCTTTATCTTTTTACTATAATTTGTTTTATGTTGATAAAATGCTATTTCTTTTTTTTTTTCTATAATTTATTTTATATAGATAAAATAAAAGATTTATGCAAATAATAAAGTTTTATATGTGAATTAATATTACCAATCAAATTTCTAAAAAATGATTATAATAAACTTATTATATTATTAAATTATTATTATTTTATAATTTTATTTTATTACCTTTTAAAATTATAATTAATCGCCTAGAACAAAATTCTGTTTAATCATTGTTTGAACCTATCACATCTGGTTTTCCAAATGTGGTTTTCCTGTCCTGTGTGGTTTGCAGGCTATCTCACATGAATGTGGGGTTTACCCAGTGCACACCTAAGACAGCAGCTGCGTGTTCCATGATACAAAAAAAAATTGAATATTGACTTATAAATTTGGTTCAATTAGTTAAAAATTAATGAATCGACTGCAATAATCCGAATATACCTACATATTTTCAATTTACGTATAAGGAGCGACATCGAGAATAAAGTTCTGAATAAATTAAAACGTTTTCCGGCCGACAGCAGTGACCTCAAAAATGTCACTGCGACCAAACATCAAACAGTTCATCGACGCTTTCTCTTCCGTCGCCCGCCATTTCTCCAACCACCTGAACCACTACCCACAGCCACCGAAGCCGAAGCAGGATCCATACGCCCTACTCAAAGAAGACCCAGTCCAAGTTCTGTCGGACCTCTGGGTCAAATCGTTCTCCCAAACCCAAAAATCCTTCCAAAATCTCACCGGTTTCCTCTCAAAACTCGACCTCTGGGTCCTCGCCTACCAGCGCGCTTGCGCTCACGCCACCGGCTCTTACCCTCCTAAAAACGCTATTCCCTCTCACACGCTCTCCAGCCTCGTCTCCCTCCGAGATGCCGTCGTACGCAGCCAATTCCGATGGAATTCGAAGCTCGAGCAACTTATTCGCAGCCCCAAGGAGAAACCCATTACATTACTCTCACGACGGAGGCTTGAATCCATATTGAACTCCGGCGATCCGCCGTTTCAGGATCGCGTAGTTCAGGAGGTTCTGTTGATGATTCTGGAACCGGTTTTTGAGGCGCGATTTTCTGCGAAATCCCACGCTTTCCGACCAGGTAGGAATCCTCACACTGTTATTAGAACAATCAGGAGTAATTTTGCTGGCTACTTGTGGTTTATACGAGGTGATTTGAGTGAGATGTTCCATATCGTAAATTCGAGTGTTGTATTGAATTGTGTTGAAGAATCTGTGAAAGACAAGAAGGTTTTGAGCTTGATTAAATTAGGGTTAAAAGTGGTAGGGAAAAATCACAAGCAATTGGAAGATGAGGGCAAGAATGTGAGTAGAAAGAAAAGAAAAAAGGGGCAGACAAGGAAGAGGATATTGAACGATAACGAGCCTAAGCCCGACCCTTATTGGTTGAGGACGTTTTATGATTTCTCTCCTGAGGAGGCTGCAGAGGCCCCTAATTATGGTTATTGTGGAATTTTGAGTCCTCTGCTGTTGAATGTTTGTTTGAATGAGCTTGATTATATGATGGAAGATAAGATAGTAGAGTTTTTTAGGCCCTCTGAGACTGATTCAATATGGAAGTATTCGATAAATGATGGCTGTCACAACCCTTCTTGGCCGGAGTTTGTGCCCTCGAGTGGCAACAAGAAGACTCGGAAAATGGATTACATTAGGTATGGAGGGCATTTCCTAATTGGTATAAGGGGTCCTAGAGAGGATGCTGTGGGAATAAGGAAGGAGATAATCGAGTTTTGTGACAGAACGTTTGGAATTAGGTTGGACAATTCAAAAGTTGAAATTGAGCATATAACAAGGGGAATTCAGTTTCTTGATCATATTGTATGCCGTAGAGTTATACATCCAACTCTTCGTTACACTGGAAGTGGTGGCAACATTGTGAGCGAGAAAGGCGTGGGGACTCTGCTCGGTGACAGCTAGCCTGCAACAGTGTATTCGCCAGTTCAGGCGGCTTGCATTTGTGAAGGGTGATAAAGACCCCGAGCCGCTGCCTTGCACTCCTATGCTGTATTCGGGTCAAGCACACACCAATTCCCAAATGAATAAGTTACTGGAAACCATGGCTGATTGGTACAGATATGCAGATAATAGGAAGAAAATCATAGGGTTTTGTGCATATGTCATCCGAAGCTCTCTAGCTAAGCTATATGCTGCAAGGTATCGGTTGAAATCTCGTGCTAAGGTCTATAAGATTGCTGCACGAGACCTTAGCCGTCCACTGAGGGAGAGTACTAACAATTCTGCCCCCGAGTACTCAGACCTCTTGCGAATGGGACTTGTTGAGGCCATTGAAGGTGTTCAATTTTCTCATATGTCGTTGATCCCGTCTTGTGATTATACTCCTTTCCCTAGGAATTGGGTCCCTGACCATGAGAAGCTGTTGCGGGAGTATATCAAATTACAAGATGCTAAATTTTTCTGTGAACTCAATAAATCAGTTAAACAACAAGGTTTGTGTTTGCCTCAAGACAAGATATCTGAGATTGTGTGGGATTACAAAGTCCTTGGGTGTTCGAGTGACCGGTTTAGAAATGATAAAGAGACAGAGAATACGCCATAGTGGGTATCTCAAAAAGCAGAAGTTTCTGTTTGGATTGAGTTGCCTTTAGAAAGAGGAATTGTTTGTTCTTCCTACTGCAACTTCAGAGATAGCCTCCAAAGAATTTGACTCAATTTCCTGGTTAGCTTCTAAAAATTTCATGATCATCTATATGTTGTTTTAGCCCGGTGTTGGTTTTATGTTGGTTTCTTTGTTTCTTTCATTATTTTTTCATGTCAGCTTCATTATCATGAAACTCTATTTCAACTTTGTTTCAATTTGTGACAGATTCTCTTGTAATTAGGATAAGTATTCGATTGTTTTGGTTCTATGACATGGCGTCTCATATGATTTCTAGTAAAACAATGAAAAATAGAAAGTTTTACTAGTTTGGACAGAGTACACTTTGTTGGATGTCGAAAAAGGAAACAGTTTTAATTTCTTTTATTCCACATGGAGAAGAGAAATTAGCAACCAGAAGTTGAAATACATGAAGCAATTTATAATGCTGGTTTTCTTAATGGATCAACTCTGTTTCTGTCAGCTGCTTTTGTTCTCATCTTCAGGTGCAAAGGCAGAGAGCGGCTGGTCACGGGACAAACCAAGCGAAGTGGTAAACTTGACTGTGTCACTGGAGGTGACCCCAACATGTACATCACTGACCGAAGCTGTGATAAAGTACTGCTTCGCTTGGAGTCCTGTGATATTTGTCATGTGAGATGGTTCTATGGAAGATGTGATCTCCGCATCATATATCATGCTCCCTAGGCTCGGGAAGTAGTGCTCCGTTTTCTCCTTCTGCTTCAACCAGAAAAACCCCGTGGATCGGTTCAAACCAACCTCCTCGACTTCACCCACACGGAACACGCCTTTTGGGACCGAGAATTCCTCCAAGAGCTTCCCGAGCTTCTCCTTGCATGCTTCTCCCTGGTAAATCTCAGCTCCCTTGCTCTGAGTTTCAATTATTGAAGGTGTTTCCATTTATGAGACCTCAGATATGGTGTCGTATTTTTCTCAGTATCATTTATATATATAACATTGCATGCTGGCATAATTGATTAGTATTAAAGATTTCGTGGCTGCTTTTTACTCCAACGCCTAACTCAAGTCTGTTAGTCAAAGTTGGCAACTACCTCAAAAAACTTTTGTTGACAAAACAGCCTCACTTCAGTCTGAAGGCATAATATAAAACTAATGCAGCTAGAATTATATGAAATTCGGCAGAAAAGCACACAAGGCCCAACAATTCATTAAAAGTTCGAGTTTTAACTGGCCCGAAACTCAAATTAAAATTCTTAGGGGCCTTATCTTTAAATCATCTTTTAAATTAGGGTGCGACCTAGACTAACATAAGCTCGGCATATTACATTTTTGTAAATTCCAGAGGTTGAGATTCAAATATATAATTAAATCTATAAATGAAATAAATGGATTCGGTTTCTAACAAAAATTCATCACCTTCAATAATAGACCAAGTTCAAAATTGATGGGAGACTTCATCAGAAAAGGAAACATAGTGTTGTTTGTTTATATTGTTTACTAATACTTAAAAAGAAAACTTTATTTTCCTTCTAGCTATTTCCCCTTATTTATCAAATTAATTAGACTTGCCAAACTCGTTAGTTGAGGTTAGGTTTTGGAATTTTATGGGTTTTACTTGTCCTAAGAATTTAGGGTGGCTGAACGTTGAAATTAGTTAATAAGGTACTTAATGTTGCTGTTGTATGCTGAAGGCTAAATAAATTTTCATTTACTATTTCAGGGCGTTACTTTTGTGATAGGATTAATCGATAAAAATAATTTAGACTGCGAATTTATTAATTTTGAACTTGTTTTGATCATCCAATGATTCTAATCCTCTCAATTATAATTTTATCTTATTACATGAAGTATACGCTTTTTAAATTGAATGAATGAGCAGTGAAATTGCAACTCCCCAGGCTACTTCAAACCATAAGATAATTTAGGAGTTAAAATAATAATATCGATTAGTGGTAGGTTTTGTCATTAAGATGTTGTAGAAGTAGATGTAGAACAAAATAGTGAGTTCATAAAATATAAGTGCTTCATTTTGAATACGTTTATTTTGGTTCAATATCAAAAATTAAATACGGACACTATATTCGTGGATCTTTATTCCCCAATTTATTAGTTGAAACTTTGAAAGCGCATTGCATTTAAAATGACAAGTACCTAATTATGAATACAAAAACTTTTGTACATCTTTTTGAATCATAGGATGGATAAAAGTATTATTTTGTTATTAAGAAAATTATCATTTATTTTTTATCTTATAATTTAGAAAGTATTATTTATATTGAAGAAAATTATTATTTACATTAATATAAAAATATCAATGTCACGTATATGCGGATGAGACCACATCAATCATGAAACTATACTTGTATTGGATTTCGAAACGGAACCGTCATTTATTTTTTATTTGGTTTTGGCTTTTTAATTTCCTGTTTCGTGTTTCATGTTAATGAATACTGATATGTCAATCAGGGTTGTTTCACTTTTTATTACTGTTGATAGGTGTGACTATTTGGGTATCGGATAGTCGGGTACCCGATATCCGACCCGAGATTTCTCGGGTATTGGGTACACGATTACCCGAAAATCGGGTGTAGGGGTCAGGGTCAGGTATGGTTATTTAGGTGAGATACCTGATTTTTAAAATATTTATATTTTATATATTTTATATATTTAAATATATAATTAATATATTGAAATTAATATATTGTAATATAGTTTTATTATTCTTAATTTTAATATGTGAAATTTATAAATGATATCTTAATATTAAAAATAGCATATATATTTAAATACGTGATATACCATCATATCTTGGCAAATGAAAGTATATAGCTAACATTATATATCTAAATTTATGTACAAAAATAAAAACAAAATAAATAAACACAGAGAAAAAAAAAATGCTATCATAACACCTTGGGAATATCCAAATATATAGCTAACATAGTTATTAATAACATTACAACATATATATAGATTTATATACAAATTTAAAAATAAAAGAAATAAATACAAAAAAACAAAAAGTGCATCTAGGAAGAACTTTTATTATTATTTAATATTATTAATTCTAATAAACTAATACTTAAAATAAATATATAGACTTATATATAAAAAATTTTAAAAAAAAAACTGGTCGGGTATTCGCGTACCCGATTTACAAAATCGGGTCGGGGTCGGGTATCATATTTTATGCAAAATCGGGGTCGGGTACATGATTTTTTCGGGTAGGGTACCCGACCCGTACCGAATAGACAGTCCTAACTATTGATCAGCTTCTGTAATTAGGATTTAAGAATTTGATTATTATTATTATTATTATTATTATTATTATTATTATTATTATGTACGTGCAAACTGCAAAGTGCTGTGTTGACAGCAATCTTACCATATTTAATCAATTACAAATATAGGTAAGGTCTTTAAAATCATGGCGTCAAGGACTAATTCCTTACAATTATATACGTGCAAATCAAATAGAAGTTAGAAACTTGCCAGTGCGAATAGTGAATAAGTTTGGCGGTCAATACATTTTGCAGTAGCAGAGAAGGAATATGTCTTTTTTATTTTAACAGATAAATATGTTTTATTGTGTTTAAATTGAATGATGTAAGCGGATTTCAAATTCAATAATGATCCTCTATCTGAAAAAATTATTAGACGAAGACGCTGAATTTGAATAATCTTACTAGTAAAATATTCCACATATATTCAACATATTTATAGGATTTAAGAACTAGGCTTAAATCTTAAGCAACAAGTAGTAGTAAAAAAAATAAAAAATACTAGTCTAGTGGAACAACAGACAAACCAGATTTATTCAAAGCAAGCTTTACAATTTCAACATATCATTTCTTCTCCTCTTCCTCCTCAAACGCCGACACCGGAAAAGATCTCGAGATTCCGGTAGGGGTCCCGAACGTAATTTTGCCGGATTCCGGGTCCTTGATCGAAATATCACAAATCGTGATCCAGATCAGGATCTCCTTGCTCTTGACGCCGGTAAGGCGCTTCATGCGGCGGTCGGAGACGAACGCCGTGACCTCGGTGTCGTACCAGACGCTGCGGCCGATGCCGCGAAAGTAATGCGTCTTGCTATTCTTCTGCTTCAGCCAGACGAAGCCGGTTTCCGCGTTGTGGCCGACCTCCACGATGTCATCGAGCGGCAGCAGTCCCTTCGGCATGTTGATCTTCTCCAGCAGTTCCTTCGACTTCTGCTTGCACACGGCGTCGCCGGTGTACACCTCTGCGTTCTCGCGGTGGGACTCGATCTGCTGCGACGACATTGCGGCGGCGATTTAGGGATTTTTTTGGGTGGCGGTTGCGATTTGGGGGTTTTTGAAAGAGGTTGACAACTGAATGAGAGCAGATTGAGTAAGGTGGGGGTTTCCTTATAGGAGGTTCTCGTGGTGTTAAGTTACGAAAATGCCCTTGTGTGGTGGCGCGTGTTTCGATTTGGCGGGGGTAGTAGAGGGATTATGCCAGGTGGAATTGAATTGGAACGCATTTATTGCAAGGATAATGATTTTAGTTGGTGGTTGACTGAACTGGGACGGATGGGAGATTGCACTTCTAGCGTATACAAAATATAAATATTTATACTTATCGAGATTTATTTTATAATAATTCATCTGTCTACTAAATTCGTTTATTGATTTTGGTGTACGGATTTTAATAAATTATAATAAGTGTAAAGTAAATGAGTATAAAAAGATGTGTTATGGGGATAATAAATGAATATATTAATAAATATTGAGTGTAAAAAGGTGGGTCATAGGTCTTTTTTTGTAAATAAATAGATAAGTTTAGGGTAAAAATATAAAGTTGATGTTTCCAAAAAAGAAAAGTGAATATTTTTTATGAACGGACCAAAACGGAATTAAATGCATGAATTTAGTGGACGAGGGAGTAATTCGTTAATTTTAAGCGTTAGTCATAATTTACTTGTTTTTTTTTTTATTTGAGACAATAATTTACTTGTTTCAAGATAAAATCATGTGTAAGTTGAGTAGCCATACATTGTAGCTCCTCCAGTTGTAGGTAACCAGTATTCTACCAACGTCACTGACATTTCATACTTTCAAATCTCGAATTTAATCTCTAGCTTTATTGTCAACGAGTGTATTACATAATAGCAAACATGTTAAAAAAAGTATGTGCCAATAGTTTCCCATCAAAATAATTTTCCATATGAAATAGCTTAATTTACGGATGAAGTAATTTCCATTTTATGCAAAGCTGCATATCTGGCAAAATGTGAAATTTGGACAAAACATAGTGAATGTGACTGATAACAAACCTTAAAACAGTTGCCCCCACGTAAAAGTAATACAGCTTTATATAGCTAAGGCGGGTTGCATGTCCAAATCCTGACTTGCACGCAGATTTTATCAAAAGGAAGAAGTGAATATGAAACTTTTTCTTTTTAATCTTACTTACTTTTGAGTTTGACAGCAGGTCCAAAGGCAGCAATGGGGTAGACGCGGTAAATACCAGCAGTACTCCGACCAGAATCTCAGTGACTGTAAGCGTGAAGGAAGAGCTCCTTGCCCTTCACTCACATGATCTTCGACAGGCGAGATGAAACCGGTGAGTTGTGTGTCGTAGTAAGAAGTCCCGACCTATCCACCTTACGTTCCGTTCTCGTCTTCTGCTTCAGACAGTAGAAGCCCGTGGTCTGGTTGAACCCGAATTCCTCGATCTGTCCCAACCCGAGGAAGAAGCATCTCGGCACCGAGAATTTGTCCAACATTTTGTCGACTTTCTCTCCGCAGATCGGTCCACTGTAAATCTCTGCTGCCTTGCTCTGAGTTTCAATCATCATTGCTGTTGCCATTTCTGTTGATTGATTGTGCTCTTGAAATGTTATTGTAGTTTTATATAATGCCTCTGAGTTTATTATGGTGAATCAAGTCTTTGTGGCTACTTATCCAGGAGCCCTATATATAGTTTAAAAACGAAGCTATTTTTTGTTGGCTCATCTATAATGAGAGTGTTCTTTAATCTGACAATATATACGGCGGCTGTTCTAACTATTTCATGTAGTATAATTCGTAACTAAACAATTTAAACTTATATAAGTGTCTTATTAACTTGTTTTCAAAATAATACCTAACATCTTATTACTTGTAAAATACTTTTAATCTTTTCTTTCTTCTTTTTCCCCCACTTTTTTTTCCCTTACTGAAATACTGGCAAAAAAAAATTCTCTTCATAGCCCATAATACTTGCATGAAAGGGACTAACTATAAAAGGGTGATTTCATACCTAGCCATTTTTTTCTCTCTCTTCATAGCCCATAATTTAAAGTTACCTCTTTATACATATAGCCTTTTATAACAAAAATAAATTCATCGCTATAGTTTTACAAATAATAAAAAAAAAACATGTTGAAATTCAACAAATTATATTTATAAACTTAAACAACTTCAGATAATTAATTAAATTTAAGATGAGTACATGTATATACATTGTAAATAAGAATTATTAATATGCCTACGAGTATTTAATTTTCTACGCGTAAATTACAATATAAAGTAATTTTTTTATTAGAATTCGACGAAATATAACCAATACATTCAGATGCATTATCCTGATATATAGATTTTTTTTCATTTAATATATCAAATTCAGACGTATTACTTAAAAATATTAAGATTATTGTATTTAATATGATTATAAATACAACATAAAATATTTTACATCAAAATTCGACGGATTACACGCTAGTTATTTAATTAATTAATAATTATACAATCAAACGTGGAGACAAATATTTTGCGCATGCATCTATTTGGTGCTTGGAAATTTGGCGATGGGGCTGACGCGGTAGACGCCGGCGGTGGAGATGCATTTGACCTTATCGGCGGTGGGATATCCGACCACAATCTCACAGAGAGGAAGTACAACCACAACCTCCTTCCCTTTAACTCCGGCGATCTTCCAAATGTGGCGCTCTTCTATGAAACCCGTGACTTCCGTGTCATAATAAACCGATGCTGTCTTGCTCATTTTGCTCTCGGTTTTGGCTTTCTGCCTTATCCAGAAGAACCCTGTCGCCCGGTTGAAGCCGAACTCTTCGAACTCCGCCTCCTCGACTTCGGCCACCTGAAACACGCATCGCGGCACCGAGAATTCAACCAGCAGTTCTAGAAACTTCTCCTTGCAGGTGGCCGAGCCGTGGTAGATCTCGGCGGTCTTGCGCTGAGCTTCGACCATTTCAGATGATGATGACATTTTCTTTAATTTTGCTGCTTGGTTTTTGGACTGCTTTATTTGTTCACGCTTTATAGATTATTGCGCGGGTACTGATTAAAATTTTTGTGGGGAAGGGTAATTACTTGAGTTGTACACTGGCATTTATGATTACAAGGCGCCTTTCCGATAGATCAGATGTAGAAATCATTGGTGGGGTTTGAGTTCGTGACGTTTTGGATTCATTAGGCTCGTTAGAGGCTTCGAAGTGGTTCGTATAGCTCGCGCTAGGGGTGAGCAAAAACCGAACCGAACCGAATCGAACCAAATTAGCGGTTTGGTTAGGTTTGTACAGTAAAACGGTTCGGTTCGGTTTCGGTTTGGGGAAAAATTTGGTTTTCAAACCGAACCGCCCGAATTTATTTATTTATTTATGTATATATAGATATATATATATATATGTTATTTTATTATTAATATTTAAATTTGTTAATATTATATATATATATATATAATTATATATATATATATATATTATAAATATTATAATATTTATATTAATTATAATTTAATTCGGTTAAAACCGAACCGAACGAAACCGAATATTTCGGTTCGGTTTCGGTTCGGTTTGGATATATAATTCGGTTCGGTTCGGGTTTTTAAAAAAAATCGGTTTTTCGGTTTTTTGTGTTCGGTTCGTTTTGAACCGAACCGCCCGAATGCTCACCCCTAGCTCGTGCTAGTTTACCGGTTTTCTTAGGTGGACCAAAAGAAGATCATCTAAACCATTCAGTCACTTTTCTTCTATTATGATCTTTTGTTGTTCGAACAACGGCCGTAGCCCGAATTCAAAACTTCCCACATGCGGTATAGGCTTATCTATTCTATAAGTAAATAACTATAAGTTATAAGTAAATAAATCTCATCCTGGACAGCAGTTTCACTCGTTGACTCAGACCTGAGCTTGCTCTCTTAACTCTTCAATTAGGTCGAGGTTGGTCCTCAACTCTTCTTCGTTTTCTTTCTTAGAAAAGCTCGTGATAAATTGGAATTTGGGGATTCTATGATGAGTTATAATGCTTGTATAGTAGGGGTAGTCCGATTCCTCCATTGGCGACCGGATTTTATTTTCCGTTTTTGTTAGTACTGTGTCACAGAGGAATGTTAATGATGTCATCCGAGACACTTGGTGGTTATGGATGATTTGATAATATAAGATGAAATGTGGCTTGAAACATAGGTTTGATCATAAAGATCGAGACATCCCAAATTTATATATAGATTGTAATTTTTTTTTTTCTAATAGTGAATATATGGTCTCTCTCTCTCTTGGAGACGGAATACATAAGTATTTGATTGATTACTCACTCACAAAAAGATGAAGAATTCTATTAAACTAGATTTGTGGTATTTCTTTTTATGTTTCACTAATAAATTTCTATATCTTCTTCTTAGGTATGATAATGGGTGAACGGTTCACGTACCAATTAGCATGATAGACACTAAGGAAAGTGTTATTAGGTGAAAAAAATAGTCGGAAATATTAATGTCATATGTCATTGTTTACATTTATTATTATCTAAATTAATTTAATTTAATGCCCTTTAGGAGTGTAGGACCTAATAAGCTGTCGTTCTACAATCTTGTACTCCATAAAACGCTAGTGAAAATGAACTTTAACTGAAAAGAGGGCCCAAATATTTATAGGCATTTACTTGATTTTAAATTGCATACAAACTTACCCCCAAAATTTCTTGAATATTTTACTATTTATATAATAACTATCAAATAGCCCAAGAATAAATAACAAATTGCAGAGACGGAATTACTAACTCACTGCAAATAAGTTTCCTCGATACATTAGAAATATCAATGATGGGATATAGCCCAACCGACCGGGCCCACTAACAGCCCAAGCGAGCCGGGCTAACATTAGCAGCAGCCCACGCGGTCGAGCCCAAGCGAGCCCTAATCATTGCCTAAAGCCCTAGCCTCCGTAACCGCTACCCCCGGCCAATGGAGGACGCCTGCAACCAAGGTCGCGCCACCTCCACGTGGCGCACGTGAAGACTAAAGGTCCGGCCCGCCAATGGAAGGCATGCTGGAGGAAGAGTCACACCACGACCAATGGAGAGGTCGGGCGCGCTTCAGGGCAAAGTCGGTCGTATAAATAGAAGGAAAACCGATGTTAGAAGGGTTAGCAATTTCATCGAATACAAAGCGTCAGAACCAATACTGCATCTTAAGAGCGCTAGTAAAAGTATTGATGAATCATTCCTCCGTGGACGAGATCTCGTTAACGATCGAACCACGTAAAAAGCACGAGTGTTCTTTATTGCTTTATATAAATCTCGCACACCACATAGCTAGATTCATCATTGGCGCGTCTGTGGGAACCCCGAACAAGAAAGCTTCGTTCCTCTACAACTAAATGGCAAGAACACGACAACCGCCGCTCACGGCAACAACCGGCCGAGGACGACTGTGTGGTCACTCGTCGTCATGAAAGGAGATCGCGGACGCCACGAGCGCCCACACTCACGAGGCAACATGGTAAATGCTTCCATACACCTCGGACCGCGCCCCAACGTAGGGAAGATGTCGACCTCAACGAGGACGAGCAAACAACTCATTCGTCCCACGAGGTCCTCGGCCGAGCCGTGAGCGAGTTCCTCCACGCCATCTCGCCAACTCCAAAGCTTCCTCAACGGAGGACCAAAGGCGGGTCCTCTAGGCCCCTTGATGAACACCACGGCCTCCCGAGGCCGCTCCCCATCCGAGCAGTCGGCCACCTCGGCGTGATAGCGGAGAACGCAGATCGCGCCGACGACGCGGAGCCGCCACCGCGGCCGAGCCGCCGACCTCATTCGCGGAGCCGCCACCGCGGCGAGCCGCCACCAACGCCCCCCGCCATTCGCAGCCGCCTCCACCTCGTCATGCCGACCTGAGAGTCGAGCGAAAGAAGGAAGAAAGGCGAGTCGAACTCCCCTCGGAGGGACGATAGCGCCGCTATCGATCCCCACCCTCCGTAAAGAGATGGCAACGATCTCCGGGTTCGACCGCACGGAGAATCATCTCCCTTCTCCGTGGAGATCCTAGACACGCCCGCCCAGATGCACGGGCACCCAATATAGCGGCTCACGATGGCCTCGGAGACCCTCCGACTTCCTTTTCGCCACACCACCAACATGGCGATCAAGGAATGGAAGATTTTCACATGTGTAAAATCTTCCCAGTAAGCCGATCTCCAACGCACGGCGTTGGTTCACCTCGCCCGCCGTAACAAAGATACATCGCTTCCGTGACCTCATGGATCGTTCAGTGGCGCTTATCGTAAGACGCCGCCCAGCCCTTCCTCCGACCTACTCACAATCCGCCAGGGCGGACGAGACGATGTCAAACTTCGCCTCGAGGTTCATCAAAGAGTCGCTCAAAATCGACGACAAAGAACGATCTCTACATCATCAACGCTGTTCAACGGATCCGACCCGTACGAACAAAGAAATCACCAGGGAGAAACCAAAGACGGCGAGTAAGCTTTGGAACCTGGTGGACAACTTTGTCAAGGGAGACGAGTCGGATCGGAAGAAGCGGGAAATCTGGGACGAGCAGAAGTCCGAAAGAAAAAAGCCGGACGACCGAAGTCGAGGCGCAGATCGCAGGAGCGCCTTCGACCGAATCAAGAGAGGGCCGCTGGAGTCTAGGCTCGGACCTCGGCCCAACCCTGCCGGCAGAGCGCCTCCCCTGCTCAAATCAAGGGCGGAAATATTCGAGCTCCACACGAGCTCTTCCGAAACCCGCCCCTATGAAAGGGGATCCAAGAAGAGGTCCATGGGCAGTATTGTGACTATCACCAAGGGTATGGTCACGATACCGAGGATTGCGTAAACACAGGCTCACAGATCGACGAGCTCGTTAAAGGAGGGCCCTCAAGAAATACCCGGACGAGCCGGTCCAAGAGAGAAGCGCAGCGAACGGAGGTGGCAACAATCGCGGGCCGACCCCCCGGGCGACCCAACTCAAGACGACGAGGACGAAGGCCCCAACGCTATGGAGCAGGTCTATGTCGTTACGATCGCCTCGGGACGACGAGGTCGCCCTCGAAGAACGACGCCGAGGCCGCCTCAAGAGCCAAGAACAAGCGACTCGGATGGTGAGAACATAACGTTCTCCGAGGAGGACCCGTGCCCAAGATCATGCCGCATCAGACGCCATCACGATACAGCCGCGGTGGCAACAAAACGTCCACCGGGTCTATATCGACATCGGAGCCTCCGTCAAGATCATCTTCCGTAGCTGTCGGACAAGCTTGAGGTCGGAGGCATTGTGTACTCCCGCGCCTCCCGCCACGGAGCTTCACTCAAGAGGCCCGGCCAGGGGTCATTACCCTTCCGGTCACGGTAGGCGGGCTCCTGTGTCGGTCACGTGGCCATCCGATTCTTCCGGTCCGAGCCCCTCTCCGCACAACATCATCCCGGGAGAGATTGGTCAGACGCCACCAAGGCCGTCTGTTCGGTCTACCACCACCGTCAAGATTCCCACCCCGGTGGGAGTGCTCAAGATCCGGGGAGACCAAACGGCAGAAAAGAATGCCACGACTCAACCCAAGATGCGGCCTCGCCCTGTATAGCAAGCATCGAGCCCTGAGACCGACACCGGGACGACCGACCGGGGCCTCCAACTATACGACGACGATCCTTCGAAGGTCATCCAGTCGGCACCTGTGGCCCAAATAACGTCCGGCAAAGACGTCATACGACTTCGAAAGAATATAGGACGTGTTTGCTTGGTCCCCGCCGATATGACCGGTGTCACCCGAGCTCATAACTCACCGCCTCAACATCGACCCGCCACCAAGCCATCCGTGAAGAAAAGGATATTCGCGGCGGAGCGCAGCCGGTCGTTAGGACGAGGTGACTCAACTTCAAGGCCAAGATCTTGTTCGAGGTCAACACCGACCTGGATGGCTAATCCGCCGTGGTCCGAAGTCCGGCGGAGGGGCGGCGCATGTCGCCGATTATACCGACCTCAACAAGACCGCCTAAAGATTGCTACCCTCCCCGATATCGACAAGAAGGTGGAGGCATTGGTGGGCCACGAGATGTTCACTTCACGGATCTATACAAGTGGTACCACCAAACTCGATGAGCCGGAGGATGCACCAAAGATCGCATTCATCACCGACTTCTGCGTCTTTGCGATCGAAGATGCCGCCCGGCCTCAAGAACGCCGGGCTACTTACCAAAGGATGGTGGATGCAACATTCAAAGACCACATCGGGAGATCGTCGAGGTCACGCCGACGACATAGTAGTCAAGAGTCGAACGGAGAGTGCGCGCCGACGACCTCGGCACCATCCTCCAACTCCTCGTGTCGGCCAACCTCAAACTTAACCCCAAAATGCACGCTCATGGTAAAACGGGAAATTCTTGGGTGTTGGGTTTCAAGAAGGCTCAAGGCGAACCCCACCAAGGTAAAGACGGTGCTCGACATGCAAGTGCCAAAACCATTCATGAGGTCCACAAACTTACGGTGCCCGGCCGCCTCAAGAGGTTCTCTCCCGGCCGAGAAGCAGCCCCTTCTTTAAAATCTTGAGGAGGGCCCTGACTTGGCGTGGCGGGAAGAGCACCACCGCCTCACCTGGTGAAGGAGTACTCGCCGACCTGCCCACCTTGACCGCCCCAAAAAGAGGCGAACTCCTCTCCTTGTACTTGGCCGCCTCGGACGAGGCAATCAGTGCGGTACTGGTGCGGGACGAGGTCGGACGGCAGCTTCCTATCTACTTCATCAGCCGAGCACTCAAAGGACCAAGACAAGGTACGCGCGCCGAAAAGGTAGCGGCATCGGTGAGCGCTAAGCGGCGGCCCGACCCTACTTTCAGCTCACTCCATCCGTGTACCGACCGACCTACCCCGAGGCAAGTCTTGTCAAAACACGAATCATCCGGACGAATAGCAGTGGGCCTCGAGCTCGGCGAGCACGATATCTCGTACTCCCCTGCACCGGCTATAAAAAGGCAAGCTCACGATTTCTGGTAGAAGCCAAGTTTACTGAGCTCGGTCTGACCGCTAAGATTAGCTCCTCCAACGCCTCCACCTCGGTCATCCCAGCCCCCTGCACGGAGGAACCGGACCTCACCCACCGGATGGTTGCCGGCGGATGTACGTGGGCGGAGCCCGTGCAAAAGCGGGCAATGAGCGGGCATTCTTCTCCTCGGCCCAGATAAGCGTGAAGTCACCCACGCACCGGTTTACCTTCCCGACCACCAACAACGAGGTGGAGTATGAGGCCCTAATCTCCGGACCACCGCTAAGGAGCCGAGGGTGGATAAGATCAAAATCTTCACGATTCCCGTGTCGTCGTGAACCGTGTGTTAGCAAACACGAGGCCAAGGAGGACCGAATGAAACAATACCGAGAAAGCAAAGGAGATGTTGACCTCGCTCGTACTTCAAGATCCACCGAATCCCGAGGGAAAACAGTAGGCCGACGCCCTCGCAAGCTAGTGCGTCGTCAACAAGTCCACCATGGAGGAGATCCGCTCGAAGCATAGCGAGTCCCACGTCGGCATCATCACCGAGATAGAGCCGATGGATGTCTCCCCAAGGCCTACACCGAACACGGCGACTACCTTCGGATCGGCTCGAAGCCAAAAGATGATGGCAAAATCCTGTATATCTCATGCACGAGGCGCTCTCACGGAAGTCTTACCTTCAACCCTCCCGAGATGCCCGGGCCAGAAGAAGCCGACTATGTGCTCAACGAAATTCACCGAGGTTCTTGCGGAAGCCACATCGGGTCGCGAGCACTTTCAAAGAAGACGCTGAGGTCGGGATACTACTGGCCCACCCTCGTGCAAGATTCGGCCGAGCTCGTCAAGAAGTGCCCAAAGTGCCAGATCCACTCCACAGTCAAAAAGCTGCCTCAGACTGATTTGAGCAGCCTGCAGAGTCCGTGGCCTTTCATGCAGTGGGGGATCGACATCGTTGGCCCATTCGACCGAGCACCGTGTCGCCTTCGATATTTAGTCGTAGCCATGACTACTTCACAAATGGGTCGGGCCGAGCCACTTTCGAGCCTCACGAGCGTATGATTCAAACCTTTGTGTGGAAAATATAGTTCGCCGCTCGCATACCGCACATCCCGGTCTCGGACAAACGCACCCAATTCGCCGACAAAACTTCAAGGAGTGGTGTGAAGAGCTTCGGATCGATCAACGCTTCACCCGGTCGCACACCCGCAAGCAAATGGTCGACCGAGGTGACGAACCGCACGATCGCACAAGGATTGAAGAAGAGGTGGATCGAGCTAAAGGCGATCGGGCTGAAAATCTCCTCAAGTCCTCCGGTCCCACAGACCACACCCTGACGGCGACGGAAACCCCTTTAGCCCGGTTCACGGCACCGAGGCCGTCATACCGGCCGAGATCGCGCGCCAAGCCCTCGCACTCTCCACTCGACCAAGCCGGAACGAGGAGGACCATGGGCTAACCTCGACGCCTCGAGGAGAAGCGCGAGCTCGCCTTCATAAACGGCCAAGCACAAGAGCTGTGTCGCACGCTACTACAACAAGAGAGTAAAGGCCTCCACACCCGAGTAGGCGACCGCCCCACGGAATAATGAAGCAAGCCGAGCCGAGCGCCTTAACAAGCTTGATCCGACATGGAAGGACCCTACCGCTCACGAGGACCTCGCAAAGGGGCCTATAAGTCGCCCACCGTCCGGGCACTTATTCCCGAACCCGCACATAACTCATCTAAGGAGGTATTTTGCATAGCTTTGATTTTAGATCGCGACATGTTAGCCTCCTATTGTTTTGACCGATGTGCGATGTCGTTTACTTGTTTAATAAAACGCTTGTTTTTCTAATGAGTATTTCACTGTTACGTCTTACATCTATGTGAACATCCATTCGGATATACCACATCTAAACCTTCACAAGGGGACGCCCTTACGAAGATGAAAATCCCACCTAGTAGGGTAAGCGTACAGATTACCCATTAAGTTGGACGCCTACACGCAAAGCGCATGATTACCCATTAAGTTGGACGCCCACACGCAAAGCATACAGACACCCATTAAGTTGGGCGCCCACATGCAAGCGACATCCGCACCGATCTCGCCATCTCATACCCCTTTGTTTGGGAAGATATGCACCGGTGACAAAGTCTAAATGCATTAACGACTACAAACAAAGTACCAAGCCATATACAAGACAATCGGGCTTGAGCTCGTTTATACCCCTTTATTTGGGAAAATACACACCTATGTATACAGTATAAATACATTTACGACCAAAACGAAGTCCTAAGTTATGTTTGTACCTCTCAAGGGTGAAAATATACACTTCAAACGAGTCTAAATACATTTATATCTACATACAAGGTCCTATGCTATACATAGCCTCATTCGGCTTCCGGCCCGCCTTGCTGTGACTTCTGTCAAGTCGCACCAATTTTCTACAAAATCTCCAGCCGACCTGTATGCTCGAACGAACTCGATGCCTTCGACCCACCGATAAGGCGGAATCACTACGGCCGCTCCCGGCGCCTCGGCTGGCCCGAGACGGTACCCCAAAGTAAGCGGCGACCTGTGGTCATCTTCACCCGCCTCTCGACACTTCAAGTGGCGGGCGCCAAGACGGGCATTCCGGGAGTGGGACACACCCGAGGTCACACCCCGACCCCCGACCGGGACACCGGCCGTGTGTACAACCTCGCCCCACCAAGCCCCGCCCGCCGACTGAGGTCCTCGGTCGCCGTCCGCCCGTGAGGCTCCCTCGATGATCCGCCGACCCATCAACCTCAAGAAGACGGCATGATCGAGTAGCCGCCTCCGCTTCGGTTCTTCTATGATCGGGTCGGCAGAGCCCGCTGCTGCCTCGCCTGCCTCGCCGGCATGCGGCGCCGGACGATGTCATACATCTCCATAAACTTCACCACTGAGTTCGACGCAGCTTTGAACTTCGCTTTGTTGGGCCCCTCCTCATCCTCAAGACCATGCCCTCCGCCAGAAGCTCTGACTCGGTCGTCGGCCGGATATGGTAGTCCCACCACCGACGGATCGCCTCTCGCACTCTGCATGCTCCTCCGACAACCAAGCGAGCCTCCGCAATAATTCAAGTTGTTCCTCGTGACCGCATCAAACGCCCTCGATAGCGCTTGCAGATATGTCCGCCTCGACTCGCCTGCGCGACCTTCAACTTCGCTGCTTCTCGGCCAGAGGCGGGCCACTTCCCGATCAGCCTCGTCCAACTTCTTCTTCGGATCGTGACGGCCGAGCCGACTTCCATTGTGGCAAAACTGGGTCGTCAAGACACCGGCTCCTCCAGAAAGCACCTCTTCGTCCTTCTCACCAAGGCACCTCGGACTTCTTTTAACTTCAACAATTCATGGTCAAGTCCGATCCATTTAGGTGTGGAGTACTGAAAATAAACGAGACAACACAAATCTTCAAAATATTGCGTTTATTACTCAAAAAAGGGGAAGATTATTACAAAGGCCCAGGGTCCTATCGACCCCGGCAGCTCACGCTATTACAACAGTCCACCGACCTCAGGCCTACGGCCGGTCTCGACGACCTCCTGATGCTCCTGCGGCTGCCCACCTCCGGCCGGGACCTCCGACCCCGCCTCCTCCTGCTCCGCCTCCTCCTCCCCCTCCTCAGCTTCAGCCCGGACCTCAGCAAGGAGCTCCTGAAGCTCGCGATCCTCGTCCACCTTACACTGGGCGACGACCTCAGCAGCTGCAGAGGGTAGAGCGGATGCCGAGCCTCCAAGATCGGAAGGAGTCACCAGATCACCCGGGCGTAAGCTTTGTCCACCTCTTGGGTCGACCTCGGTCCACCCATGCCGACCTTGTCAAAATCGGCATGGCGGCCGCCGCTTCCCTGTGTGATCCGACACCACCTTCGGCCAAAGACGGCGGCGAGATCGGCAATAAAACCCGAAGCTCTCCGACTCGATGAGCCGGCCGGCAAGGGCCCTCAACAACGGTCCCTCGGTCGGCCACCAGCACCCTCTCGCCGGAAGTTCCTTCTTCGCCCGGCCAGCTCCTCCCGCCTCCTCGACCTCCGGCCGCCTCCGGTGGCTCTTCTTCGTGGCGGCTTCAGCAGCAGCCTCCCGGCCTGGAAGCTCGGGCGGCCTCGGCTTCCGCGCCGCAGCGACGGCGGTCTCGGCTCCCGCCAGCAGCGGCAAGCTCCCTTTCCAGCCGCCTGCCTGGGCCGAGCTCGGTGACAAGCCCGCGGCGGCGACTGCAGCCCCTGAAGAGCCGTCAGCAGGCCCCATCATCGAGCTCCCACCGAAAAGGAGATCCACAAGTCAATCACCGATCATGGCAAACAAATCTAAATATGAAGAAACTACGCACCTCTGTGGAGGGATGCGACCAAGCTTGGGGCGGTACCAGACTCAAGGCGGCCCCGAGGTCGCGACTGAGGCCGGGCTGGACCCCGCTCAGCCCACTCATCACCGCCCACTGTCCACCTTTTAGGGCCCCTACTAGGTCCACCGCCTCTGCTTTTCTTCACGGCCCCGCCTTGCCGATGGCGAGCCCACCTCATCCCTCAACTTCACCGCATCAAAAAGAAAGACACATTAGCACAAAGAAAATAGAACGAATAAGGACTAAGAAAAGGGATGCCTCACCCCGTCCAGATTCCGGTCCCGACGCTCCGACCGAAAACACTCACCGGCCTTCTTCGGATCGTCTCTGTAACTTATGGATAAGATCTCACCAACGTTGCTCAACGATTCCTCCATACGGCCCAAGTGGCTTGATTTTCGGGTCCACCAGTGTCGATACCCCACTCATACCTCTACGCCTCACCGCAGAAAGAAATACCTATTACGCCAACGGGACACCTGGAGGGACGGCTACCTTAAATTTCAGCCGGGGTGACAGATAGTACACCCTCCTATGGTCTTCACGCTAAAAGCGCATCAATACCTCGAAGGTCAACTCTCGGCAATGCCATAACAAGAGAGCCCCCCCCACCAACGACCCAATGTAATCGTGAGTCAATCGACGATGGGGATCCGAAATACTCTTGAAGGCTAAGATAAATGGGGGATGAGGGTACCTAAGACTCGCCTCAAACTGCCTACATAGACAAGAACAAACCCTCCGGAGGGCCATCGCCCATCGGCCGGATGCGGCACACACCACCACGCCTCCTAATCCCAGATTCTCACAACCTCAAAAGTTCCTCCAACGCCAACCGACCTCGCCGCCCACCTTCGCACCATCCCATACAGAGGACACGGCGGGATACTAGAACTCACCCCTGAGACCTACCCAAACCGTTGTAGCACATATAGTCTCTTACACCGGCAACTCACGCCGAACCCGACGCGGAAAGGGAACTTTCAGAGCGAGAAGAAGAAGAAAACATACTTACTTTTCAAAGTAGTATACGGCTACTTCAATAAAAACGGATCAACTCGTAAAATCTCGTAAATTTCTCTCGAATTTTTAAGTGTCAAGAAGAAGAAAGTGAACGATTACCTCTTTTGCGCCTATTTATAAGACTAGGCGCGCAAATTGCCGTTTCAAATTCAACACGCGCCTACACGTGATTGGATGTGCGTTACACGCGCGCACGCGGTTCGAGTACCCAACTACCGCCTGGCGCGTATGACGTACGCCAGGATAGGACGGGCCGCCAGTCTGACCTAGCAATCATCATACGGACCCCGGCGTCCTCCAGATGGCGGCGCCTCAGGTCGCACCCCGTCCCTCCCACAAATGCCAAGGAAATCCACATCGGACCTCGGCGCCCTGTCAGCCGGCTTCAGCCCTTACGGGAAAGCCTACAACCAGATCGGACCTCGGCTGACCAGGCCGCACAATCTGTGCGGCCCGAGACACACCACGGCATCCCCGAAAAGGGCGGTCGCTCACGTCGGACACCGGCAGCCACCACAGGAGTAATACCACTTCAGACCGCACCTCGGCATAACCAACGCAGAGGCGCGTTATCCAGGTCGGACTTCGACTTCCTTCGGTGCCACATCTTTCTCCAAGCGACGGACAATAAACAACTCAACTCAGATCGGCACCAGAAGACCATCACATCCAAGAAACAACTTCAGCCAAGCCACACCTCACCCTGGCGGTCGTCTGCTTCACTCCACCGGCCTCGCCGTCCCCGGCTATTCGGGGCTATGATGGGATATAGCCCAACCGATGGGCCCACTAACGAGCCCAAGCGAGCTGGGCCTAACATTGGTAGCAGGCCCACGCGGTCGAGCCCAAGGCGAGCCCTAATCATTGCCTAAAGCCCCAGCCTCCAGAACCGCTACCCTCGGCCAATGGGAGGACGCCCGTAACTAAGGTCGGCGCCACCCTCCACGTGGCGCACGAAGACGAAGGTCCGGCCCCGCCAATGGAGGGCATGCCGAGGAAGAGTCACACCACGACCAATGGAGAGGTCGGGCGCGCTTGAGGGCAAAGTCGGTCAGTATAAATAGAAGGAAAGCGATGTTAGAAGGGTTAGCAATTTCATCGAATACAAAGGCTTGTAACCAATACTCTCTGATAAGAAGCGCTAGTAAAAGTATTGAGGAATCATTCCTCCGTGGACGTAGATCTCGTTAACGATCGAACCACGTAAAAGCCCGAGTGTTTTTATTGCTTTATATAAATCTCGCACACTCACATAGCTAGATTCATCAATCAAGATTAACAAAAAATTCCTTTTTCTTTTGAAATCAAATAAACAAGATTCCTATACTGCCCTTGACATCTCCTCTCCTGAAATTAGGAGTGCGCAAAATTGAAACATAACCAAATAAATTGAATCAAATTGTTGCATTTTGGTCGATTGCTTCGATTTAAAGTCTATTCGATTTTGATTCAATTATAGTTTTAGAAAAAATATTTTTTCGATCAGTTCAATTTTATGAAAAAACTTCAGTTAAAATTAAATCAATCGAAATTTTATAATATATCTTTGTTGCTTGACTCGGGAGAATCAAATATATAAGATCCCTCTCTAACTCTCTTATAAGTTATAAATACAATGCTACTTATGATCCATTAAATTAGACGATTTTAGTCAGCGCAGATATAGTCGAAGTGGGCTGATTTGGAAATTGAGGCACTTACTTATTTCAATATATAGTGTGTTGCCTCCTCTCCAAGATATAATGATTTAACAAATACGAGTAGTTGTACTATTAAACGTATTTTCGTTGAACTATTAGATACCAGGACAAAGAAACTTTGAAAGATGTATGAAATAGATTGATTATCCTCGAATTGATGTGTTTGAATGTCTACCAAATGAATCTATTTATAGAGAGGAATGTGCATTTTTGCAAAGAGGTATGTGTCATTTCATATTAAAATGTATGTCCTTTCATATGAAAAGATACGACATAATTACCTTTAACCGCTTTTAACCAGCTCTAACCAACTCTATTAAATAAATTCATATGGAAAATCATAATTTTCCAACAATATTAAGTGAAGAAAATCTTAACCGGAAAGAGTGACGTGATATGTTATTGTCTAAATAATTTAATGTCCATTACTTTAGGACCAAAATTTTCTAGGCATCAGAATTTGCATTGGGGCATAAGCAAAATGTGCGGACTCAAAGGTAGAAGGGGTTCAAGAAATAAAGTCTAATATTATATGGAAAAAATATATTAAAATTTGATACTGTATTTTATATATTATTCTTGTTTTGGACTTGACTAGAAATGGCCAATACAAATTTCATTTGATTAAAAAAATACTAGCAGCTTGAGACTTGAAAATTCATAAAATTTCAAGTGTTTAACGCCAAAAAAATATTTATTTATTGTTTTGCTTAGAGCCTTACATGTCTGGAACGAGATTGTACATAGTTTATTTAATTGTAATCTATTTGATTTCCATATCTGATTACTCATACAACTATTTGTAATCTATTTGATTTCCATATCTGATTACTCATACAACCTATCCCCAGACATACTAGAATACAGTACAATTACGATATTTATCATAATTAAAATACAAAGAAACTATGAAAATGATGAAGAAGAAAACAAATAACTCCCAAAAAATAATGTGCCACGGCATTTTAGAACAATCAAGATTAACTACCACACAGGATTGGCCTGTGCCCAGTAAATCAAACACCAAGGCCAATTTGTCAGCTTTTCTGTTAGGACCTGTTTGGTTGGTTGGTTTGTATCCGATTCTGTGAAAATACTTGAAGAAAGGGACAAAAGTATATCAATCATGGGATTCACCCCACATATTTAAAAGGTAGCCCTGACATTTCCCAGAGGTCCCATTGGCAAATAAAGCTGGAGTGGCACCCGTGGTCTGTTTGCTTTTGGTGTTGTGTCTGTATTCTATTGCAATCTGTTCAAACACTTCCACCTCAAACATGTTTAGTTTCAACTTCGGCCTCATTATGTCCCTCACAAATGCAAAGGGTAGTTGATCTCTTGGGTTGAATCCTTCCAACTCATTGAATATTAGGCACGAAAACTTATTTGTTGGAGCACTGTGTTTCCTCAAGATCAGAGCACTGTCGGGTACATCTGCAATTTGTTTGAGAAACACATTGAATTACCGCCTACACGCACTTGTAGGTAATGATTTTGCCCTAAAGCTTTTCTTAGATAAGTGAACAAAATTTTACCTGAGGGATAAGGCTTGTCTGAATTCCATGGCTGCAGACCATTTTCACAGTATGTCTCCATCTGAATCTTGATCCCATTGACATCCCACCATTTCCTCCACCTCGCTGTCGCCGCCGCCTCCTCTAGCGTATGCAAGAAGAAGGGGTGTTTGGACACAGCCATATCCACATTCTCCTTGATAACCAGTGCATGAATCAAGAGAAGCGGATCAACCACCAACTGCAGCTTCGCATCAACCCAAATGCTGTATTTGGAGTTTGGGAAGAGGCGATGGACTAAATATTTGGGTATAACGCCGTTCATTGCAGGATTCTCGTACAAAAACTCACTCGAAACCTTCACAATTCTCCACGCGCCAATCTTGTATTTCTTGGATGATATTTTTCGTGTGATTAAATTGTGCAAGTGTAATCTATTGAGCGTTGCGTCGTCCACGAACATGAAGAAGCATACGAGGTCTAAGGTTTTGGATCCTAGGCCCATAGGCTGCCGGATTTTGTCGTGGTCGTTGAATATGGCTGAGACCACCACTACCCCTTTGCACTTGTCCATTGCACCTCGATCTGTGACGGAGAAACTAACGCCGTCAGTCAAGAATTCATGTGATCAAGAAACGCATCATTTGTCAGAAAGAAAAAACGAACCGGAGCTAGAAACTGGGAAGCGTTTGAAGAATCCACATGGGATTCCGAGTCCATGATCGCCATGCTTGAGATAAGAGATCCTCTCGTGAAAGCTGAGATTCCCTCCAAAGCTGTCGGCGTTTCTCTGCAGAAATCTCAGAGACAGCGCCGTCGAAGGAGCTGAAATTTTGTGGATATCATCTAATACCTGCCAATATTCTGGGAAAACAAGACGACCCTTTATCCAAAACATCGAAACTATTATTAAAAAACCAATCTTTCTTTTGTTTACCTGAGAAAAAAACGGGGGATTTGCAGGAGGAGCGAGTGGTGGGGATGGCGTGCTTATGCTGGCCGTAGGAGGAAGGGTAGTAGAAGAGGGGGCCCTGAAGGGGATCGAAGGGGGAGGAGCGGAAGATGCATTTGGTGGCGGAGAAGGTGAAGCGGGCGGCGAGGAGGAGAGACAAGGAGAGGAAGAGGAGAGAGAAACAGAGGAGCTTTGATTGGAAGAGGAGTGGCGTTGAGAAGCTTGCGATCTTCCCCATTCAACCATTATGCACACTTTTAGGGGATAATACCTCATCATATGCAATTTTGCTTGCGTTTCACCCTACTTTTTCTTCAATAAATAAAAATGTATTAATTTATGTGTTAGGATAGTTTTGCGTGAGCTACCGCGTCGCATCACGAGAACTTTTACGTACAAGAAACATTGAGTTGATCAACACGGATTTAGGGGGTGTTTGGCTAAGTTTATTTTAAAGAGCTTATAAGAGGTAATGTCTCAAGAACTTATAAGTTGTTAAAGTGTTTGGATAATTGATCTTATAAATTAGAGAAAGAATCGTGAGTTAAAGAGATAAAATTGACGAGAAATGAAGTTGATAGTATATATGTAGGAAATAACGAACTATAATAAGGTTATTTTGGTAAATTCATGGTTGCTTATAAACATGAAAAATAAGTTGGGTTTGAACAACTTATTTTTAGTGAGCTTATGTTCGTCATATTTATTTTCACAATTATTATGTTCGCTTAGGTTTTATTTTCGCCAAACACTTTGCTGAAATTATAATTTCTTAAACAACTTATAATTTATTTTAAAGAATTTTATAAGCTCAGCCAAACACCCTCTTACTCGAATCAAGGTGGGTTAGAAATTAAGAATTTTAATGCAATAAAAACTTTCTACATATATTGCTCGAAGAAAAAGTTGTGTACAAAATCTCAACCATCCTCCACGACTTGAATACTTGGGTATATATTAGGCAGAGGGCGGATTCATAAGATTTGGTGGGCCGACCCATATTATTTCATTTACAATGGAGTGTAGGCCTATGAAGAAACCAAACCATATTATTTGAATTGGGCTTAATACCCAGGATAGATTTGAGGTCTTCTTGCATGTACAAATCATAGTTTGGCAGTCTTGAATTATGGCGAAGAAATCTTAAAGACAATACATGTATTCATAACGGCCCACTATAAAGCACATCTTAGATACGGAAAAGTATAATTACAATATTCAGAAATTTATAACGCTTTTTATTAAATTTTAATTTATTTTTTATTTTTTATTACTTCAAAGTCTCATTTCATATCATCCAAGTGCAACAAAGTTTGTATTGAAATTCCTTTTGCACACACATGAGTTGGTTTTGTAATTTTATTTGTTTTAGGAATACGTGCATCTGATCTGAAATATCTAGTAATAAATTTAATTTAATATATCTAGAAGAAATTTAAAAATAGAGCTAATCTCAAATGCAATTATTTTATTTAGAAAGTAATGCTAATATATGTACTTTCTCAGCTAAATCTTTATACTATCTTACTAACCATAATATAGTGAGCTATATAAACATTATATATAATATATTACAAAAATATAGATTTAATTAATACTTTTATATCTTATGTGCATATATACAACTTCTTGAAATGTCATATATATAAAAGGGGTGGTCTCCTGTGCGCGCACACATAGTGAGACCACCTCTAATTAATTAATTAAATTAATCTTAATTAATTAATTCTAATTAATTTATTAAATTAATTTTAATTAAAATTAATTAATTTAATAAAATTTAATTGTAAATTAATAAATAATAATTTTGAATTAATATATCTTAATTTTGAATTAATAAACTCTAATTGTAAAATAATAAATCCTAATCGTGAATTAATAAACCCTAATTTTGAATAATAAACCCTAATTTTGAATTAATAAACCCTAATTTGAATTAATAAACCCTAACTTTGAATTAATAAACCCTAATTGTGAATTAATAAACTTTAATTATGAATTAATAAACCATAATTTTGAATTAATAAATTCTAATTTTGAATGAAAAATTATAATTAAAAATTAATAAATTTAATTATATATTAATAAAATCTAATTATCATTACTCGTCATAATTAATATATGATTATTTTAACAAAAAACATGAGCGTGAGCTCACCCAAGTTTTGTCATATAAAATGGTGAATATCATAATATAAAGCCAAAGCAAACCAAGTTTGAACGTTTGCAAGTTTTCCGAACATGTGTGTAGAAATGTTGGAGCTGATCAAAATTAGTTGTTTTTTTTCTTGCAAAACAACTAATTTCATGCTAAATTTTGAATACTTGTTGATTATAATTAATATATCTCTCATAGTAATTCTACAATTGGAAGTTAAAAACCAAAAATAATAACCCACAGAATTCTAATGTAGTTGATACTAGGAATGGCGATGGGCCGGATCTGGATCAAGTCTGGCTACGTCCAGATCCAGATTCAATTTTTTTGCTTGGATCCGGATCCGATCCAGATCCAGATCCATTGAATCCAAAAAAATTAGATCCAAATCTAGATCCATAAGATCCACAGGGTCCAGGGTCTAGACTCGGATCCATATGTTTTCGCTTCTAAAATAAATTCCAAATCAACTATAATTTACAGTAACACCATAATAATCTAAATACACAATAATACTATAACAATCATTTAGAATTTCTATAATTATCACTATATTGGAAGACGTTAGTTATAAATTTACTATAAGGTAGGAAACAACAAACAACTTGATCGCCGATAGTGTAAATGATGCGACCCGTCGTTAATGCCAACTGATATATAATTGGGAGAATTTGAAATGAATTGAGAGTAAATTTGTTTTGGAAAATTTTGAAAAGGGAAATTAAATAGTTTTAAGTTAGGTTATGTATTTAATTATAATAAAAATAATATATATATATATATATAAACTAACAGATTTACGGGCCGGATCTGGACCGGATCCGAGTCTCAAAAACTAAATCTTAGATCCATATCTGAAATATGAGGGTAGGATTCAAATCCGATCCAAATCCATCGAGTCTAAATTTTTTAAAATCCAGATCCTAAAAAATGGATCTTAATCGGATCCGGAATCCATTACCATCTCTAGTTGATACTCTAATGGATAATGATAGTGGAAGGAACTAGATCTCTCTAAAATACAGTCAAATTGTTTTTATTCCGTATTCTACTATAATAAATTAAATTAAATTTATGGTCTCGTAGTTAAAACATTAAATATGCTTCCGGCCAAGCACATACAGTGCAGAAAGTGGAAGGAACTAGATCTCTCTAAAATGCAGTCAAATTGTTTTTATTCCGTATTCGACTATAATAAATTAAATTAAATTTATGGTCTCATAGTTAAAACATTAAAATATGCTTCCGGCCTAGCACATACAGTGCAGAAAATGAATGATTACACTAAATTAAGCGGTAAGTTCCATCCTGAGAGGGGGTGCATTGCACACCCATCTCCTCCATACGACACCTGGATTATTTTTATTTTGAATTAATAAAATTAAAAATAAATCTAACTCAACCAAGGTTAGAAATGGGGTCCACTTCATTTCTCATACTTACCTTGGAAGTTCGATCCATATGCCGAAAAGATTATTTCAAATGTCGAGCACACTAAAATTCATCGGCAAATTATTATTTTGAATTTGAAATCAAGCTTCCCAGAAGCCACATCAATATTTTCTTTTCTCCAAATTCATTTCCCCAAATCATCGAAACATTTTTCTTTCCATTTCCTCCACTCATCACATACACTTTCGAACCACCATTTTCATCCGATTTTAAAATCATCTCTCTCTCTCTCTCCCAATTCCTCATTTCCTCTCCCTCTCTCGCCACCTCACACCCCGGCAGGTTAACGAAGTAGTTGAAGGAACGAAACCGTGTTAAAGCGGGGAAAATCATCCTTCTTCATTATCGCTAAGAAATGCAAGGTTTATAATCTTATCTCGCTACTTTATGCTTCATTAATTAATGCTTTTGATTTTGAACTGTTATTAATTTATTATCGCATATTTGGGAAAATGTATTGGCTTCCAATTGGTAGGGTAAGCTCAATATCATCAAAGCCGATTCCGTGATAGGTATGCATATCAAATTCATGATTAGTTGATATATATACATAATGATACATATAATTATCCTATGTGCTAGATTATTTTATTCTCTAATGTTTATCGTTGTGGTATTTAGCAAGGAGGAGATTTACACTTCAAGAGTGAAGTATTTTTTGTGAATAAATTGAAAGTCGTATGCCTATGGTCATTTGAAATGATTCTAGATTTGATAGCTTGATTAAGTATGTTTATAATTTAAATTCAAATTCTATTTGCATGTCTCTATATTTTTCTGTTTGACGGACAAAAGACGAGCAAAATCGCATAACTTATGACATATGTAGAATCGATAAAGAGCATTGGTATTTTTACTCTTGAGCCCAAGTGCATAATCAAACACATTTTAATTATTGTTGATGGATATGTTTTGAAAATCGAAATAATCGTTCTAAAATATTCCTTTAAATAATGGAATTTGCTGGTTATAAAATTTCTTTACTTGTGTTACCTACATAAGATTTACCATACAAATTGATGACTGCTTAATTTTGTATTTTCACCTTTCCTAATTGCTTGCTCCACATTTCTTCAAATGATAGCTGTTTCAACGGACTATTCACATCCTTTGCTTTTCTTATCCTATTCGATGGCTATTCATAAAACGATCTAGCAGTAGCATGCTTAGCATTCCTTTCTAATTGCTGGGATTTGATCAAGTAATAATATATGATCTACTGATTTTGAAAAAGCTTTCTTTCTCCTCTCTAAAACTTCTCTATTTTAGTTCATGTTAAATATTAGTACTTCTTATATATGAAAATACTTATTACGATTGACTTTTTAATTTTTACTTTGAAGATTAACTTCATTTTGTGCACTAATTGACCTTAAAATTTCGCTTGTGCTCAGCATCAATATTCAACTTTGAGCTAAATATTTTAAGATTATTTTATTCCTGACACTAAAATTAGGTTTCTGAATTAGTAATTTCTTTTGTTCTCTCGATTTAAACTTGTAAAAGAAGGCATAACTTCAACAAAACTAGTGAATTTAAAATTGTCATATTTGTTTCAAGTAATCCATATTCAAACTTGTTAATTCCGGTTTGGATATCATGTACCATGTGATGCGTTGATAGTCGATTCACTTTTCTTTCTAGACTAGTTTTATGATCATTAGTTGGCCATATAGGTGAATAAAATTATCAGGTGTCGGTTGGTCCTATTAAGTTATTTTATTTGGATTTAAATCTTTCAGAACCTATCAAATAAAGATCCATTTTTTCTTCAAAATCCGATTTGTGTATCTTAGTCGTTAGTTTCTATGATAGCAAACACTGCTTCGATCGTTTACCATTTTACATTGACACCACCTCTTATTGAAAAGTCAATTTTGCTCATTGCAAACTATATGCTATACTCGTAGTTTGAAACACATGGATAAATTAAACATAATGAATCATTTCATCTCTTTTTTCTTTGTAAACATCACATCCTATCTATGGCATTAGAAAACTTCCTGCTTCTGAGCATTTTGTCTAGTGGTATAATCTTAGATTAGTTCGTACGTTGGGCTTTAGAGTACTCATATGTTAGAAAAGAATCATTTTATATCACATGCTTTTCAACATTTCCTCCCTAATTATAAGTGCTCTATCTCCATGAACTGCATTGAGCTATCAGTAGTGACCAAATTTATTCACATGTTCTCTTATTATACTATATTTTTAGACTATGTGAGTATGCTACCCATCTTACATGCATATTGCTATTCATTGTCACTATCTTGCAGGAATGGGAGAAGGTGTTGCCGAGCATACCACCATCACAACCAAAGTTTCAACTACAACCAAAGTTTCAACTAGGAGGAACGAGTTCAGCCCTCGTGTGAGGATAATGTGGATTGATTACTTTTCTTCTTCTTCTTTTAGTTTAGATTAGCTAGTGTTAATTTTTAATTTCTTTTTGTCTTTTTCAACTTTATTGCTCAAATTCCCCACTTGTCTCGAAGACAGGCAGCCTGAGAAAATGGCCTCAGCCTCATCCTCGATATGTGTGGCTTGAACATTCTCTGGCTTTCTTGTATGTACATTTTTATAGTATCAAACAATCTGGGATAATATAAAAACCTTGTTATGATTTGAGTCACAGTTGTTCTTAATTGATGATTTGATCACACTTAAACATATCACCACTCTTCCTTTTTTAAAGTGTGAATTTTGATGATTCAATTATTTTAGCAAAATTGCTCCTAGCAATTTATATATAACAACGTGAATTGTGTTGATAATGTAAGAAGTTATGGCTTTCAAGGCAAATTTTGTTGTTCATTTTGCCTATTTTTATGTGACATTTGGTTGAAGAAATTATATATGAAGTCGGAGAAATAAATGTGAACTTTAATCATCAAATTATAAATTGAAAACTTACAAATGGTTATTACTCAAAAGCGTTGATGAAATAAGTAAAGATGTACTTAAAAAGTAAACTATTTAATGATTAATTCAATTATTTTCAATTTATTTAATGTACTTTAGGTCGTTTAAGATTGTTGACATTGATTCAAAGATGGATGACAATCTTGAACCAATCAAGAATTTCCATTTCCTAACACAATGAAACTTGTGTCCGTGTGTGGAGATCATAAAAATGGAAGAAAGCCATGCGAGCATTTACAAATGTTGTGCAAATGGTGTTGGAGGAGAATCTGGTCCTTTAAGAAACAAAGAGATTGTGATGCTAGCTCGAAAAATTCGCACATCAAGATTTCAATGGACAACATCCATACCTATAGTGCAATGATGAAAATGTTGATGAAATTTTCTCGAGCTCACCACGTAAGAAAAGTCCAAAATAAAGCATGCAAATTCACACCTTGAAGTGATAATAAAATCCTGCACAAGAAGTGATTTTGAGAGCACATTCTCCTCATAAAGAATAAATCCTTAAAATTATATGCAATGAGTGCAACAAAACAAAGCATCAATTCAAACTAACATTATACACACAAAGATGATCACAAAACCGATTGTTGAAACAGAGAGATCGTAGAAATTCAATTGTATTCTTTCATATGAAATGAACAAAAGTATATTGACAACATTTATACATTCATGCGAGATTGTTTATGTTATATTCATACAATTGTGCATGCTCCTTGAATGAATTACTACAAGATGGAGCAACGGCCCTTCAAAACTAATGAATGAAACTAACTAAGATCTTTCCAAACACAAAAATCTGTAGCTGAACCATTATAATTTACAACAGCATCCTCGAACCCTATGAAAAACGTGCTCCAAATAGATACTACGTTTATCAAAACATGTGCAGAGCCACTAGGACTAGCTACAACCACGATTTCATATGTGCCAACTGTCACCTCAGAGTATCCTTGCCAGTTCTTTGTTTTCCATCTGCAAATCAAACAACGTAGTTATTAATACCAACTAGTCAAGACGAAATCAGAGATAAACATCAAGCAACATTTCTAAATGAATTTTCACATAATTGGAAGCTTCAGCCAATTATTTCTCCCAACTAAGATATTTCTATTGTTTCGTAGGTTCCACTATTATGTATTACCTAACATACAGACATGGTAGGACGAGTTAATGCCACACAATAGTGACGATGGATATAATTGAACTTTAGTATATACCAACAATAAAAGATTATGTTAGTAATGTATTAAGGACCACCGTGGATTACCCAAAAGGATATAACAACAAACGTAAAAGTGGCGGTGAAAAGAAAGGGTTGATCTGCGCAATTGCCAACAAATCCTTAGTTAAAAGCACAAAACATCATATTTCATTTTTCATGAATGAGATACTAAGTGAAAATAGATCCAGATAATAAAACATGAAATATAAAAGACATTTTGCTATTATTTTTTTCATTCCCACGTAACAGGTCACCTAGAGGGTATCATGCCATTGCACCATAAATATGTTTTATTATCAATTGCAACATAAAAATACAATGTGAAAGAATTTTTACATGCATGACTTCCACGTAGCACTCTGAAAACAAAGTTTGAACTATGAAGCAACAATACTGAAATATAGAGGGCCTTTGTGTTTAAAGTCCATGTTAGAACACCAAATTGACTAATCTTGATAAATCCAAACAGCATGAAGCAAGGAGAATAAAAGCCCCCCACCAAGCAAAATCGAATAACTGGTTAGATGATACGCATGAGCAACGAAATATCCAACAATCCAATTTATAATCTTGTAGCTTTAGAATTATATATTTCTTACCTCGGCAATAGCATTCCCATAGCAAGTTACACAACTGTCAAGTCAATTAAGATCTCATTCAACCCTCGAGAAGTTCGGAAATTGTTGGTTTTAATATCCTTAGAGCACTTGAGCTTTCCATCCTTTTTTAAGCAAGAAGAGATCAAAGCTATGACTTTGGGACCTTGTAAAAAATGTATCATGTTATAATGATTCTTCATACAGGTTCTTTTCAAGGATCATTATGATGAATTAAATAAATACTTGATTATTCAGAAAGTATAAACCCACTTAATGAAAAAAGTTAGAACCAAAAACACATTATAAAACTTCATCCCGGTACAACTACAAATGAAAGAAAAAGGTATATGTAGACTATAGTTTGATTTTTCTTTTTACAATTATGTAAACGATCTGGTCCAGTCATTAAACTAACGTCAAAACCCTCAGTAACTTTTAGGATATTACTACTACATTTACAAGATAGACTTTGAATGAGGCAACTGGAAACCTACAAAGAAAGTTATGTGTAATATAATAATTAATTATAAAGTAGCTAGCTTTACCGATAAGTATAACATAGTTATCGAACTTCACATGTTAGACAAAACTTGAAGCATTTTAAGAATGTTTATCCAATTATATCTTTCAAGAGTTGGTGAATCAAGCTCTAGAATCACAAAATGAAAGCGATAATTCACACAGTTTCACAAGAAAGAGTTGAGCATAAAAAATTCAAGTATGCATATGAAGATAAGAGTAAAACCATTAGTAAAGTTTGAGTTAAAACCCGACATACTTTACTGACTTGCTCATAGAAATGCTTTCCTAGTTGTCTTTGCCGAAAGCCATGCGGGTTTCCCGTGATAGAACTCCATTACTAAAAATGAAACTTTGTGTGTTTCAAATGAGTGTACAAAGTTGGAAGGAAAGTATGATTTAGAGATTGTAAATTCTTGTTTCTGTCTGGGCACGCAAAAGCTTCTTACGACTAGCCAGTGAAGCCTAGTCCATAAACTTCATAGCAAAATAACATTTTGTACCACATAATTCTAATAAATAGACACTTCCAATATCACCGCAACCAAACTTCTTCAATAGTCTAAAATTCCTCAGATCTAAGGACCCCTCATTCGAATGGACTACCTGTATGGCTTCCCATCTAAGATTATTTGCTCTATAAGGTTTGTTAACAACATTAGTCAAGCTGCTGCAAGCGCTATCACCACTAACATCAGTACTTGTGCTGCCTAGACATAAAGTGTTCTTAACATTCTCAACAAAGTCAATATGATAACTTATCTTGGGAGTTGGGACTTTCACTAGTCTTTGCAAGGCTATCTATTCCAACACTAACTTTCGTCAATGTTGAACTGTCTTTGACATTTCTTAGATTAGATGCTTTCTTTTTCTGATCACCAGTAAATTCACTCATTGGAGCTTGTTTAGAATTACCGAAATGTAAGCTTGACTCAAATTTACCAGTAAAAAAAGAAACTGCTCCCTTTTGGAGTTGATTTTGTAACTTCTTTTTGACAATTGAATCTACTGTAATTTTCTTAGAGGTGGGAGTTTCTACAATATCTATCCAGTTTTGCATGCGTGCCCTGCTTCACTTGGCTCTACTTTCCCAAAGAACTATCGATATACGCATCTAAGGCCATGGGAACATATATAAAATCTGTTAATTACACATATCGAACAATACCACTATAGAGCCAGAATACAAAGTGTGTGCCCCTTAAGTATAGAAATCGGGCATCATATCTGAAACCGCATTCACATTAGCAAGCCAATCACAAGATCAAGTATATATGTGGCTGATACAATACACAGACAAACAAATATATGAAATCAAATAATACTTTATCCAAGATAATGATGGTTTTTGAGAACCAAAAAATGTCTTTAAAGAGAAGCATAGTTCTCATAATCACCACATAGGTCAAATCCAATAAAAATAAAATTAGCAATGGAACTCCAGATATATATGGACAAAAAATTAAATGGGAACCATTTTTTTTTCAAAAAAAAAGGAAATATAGATATAGATCATCCTTGTTCGGGATCTAACATCATGCCTACTTTGTTATTTTTACCTCAAATTGCAATCTTTTTAACTTATTTATTGATGATATAACAAATATATCATATTAGAATAACATTACAGTAACATGGACAAAAATGTTAAGTAAAAAAATAAATGTAGTCCTCCAAACAAACTCTTTAGAATCAAACATTACATATACCACCAAATCGGGACATATAAATCACACAAAAGCAAATACACATCCCACCGGAGGTAGCACATCACACGTACACCTAACCCACCGGGAACCCATTAATACAACCGAGCACGTAAAACAATCTAAAGTCATTTATGAAACTAGGGTTTTGAAATGAGATTTGGGGATAAAACACAAATTCAAATAAACCGAGTAAAGGAAAAGGAAAACTAACTAGTATGATCCTCATTTCTATCTAATTAGTCGATGATTTCTTACTCATTGTGACGTTTGAGTACATGTAAAATCCTCACCGATACAATACAACACAATAACATCATAAATCCAATGTCTCACCTCTAGAATCCTTCAATCATCATGATGCGGTAGAACAAAACACATCTAAAATGAAAAAAAAGTCGAGAACCAAAACATCACTGCGTTTCGTGCGCGGATGAGAAGGATGTTTCTCTTCGGGTTCTAGGTTTAGAGCAAAATTCCGAAATGAAAACCTTGATCGTCTCTTTTGAGGCTTTTGTCTCTCTTGTCAATCTTATGCTGAAGAAATAGGTTGAAATGAATATACATTAGACATTTCAAAAAAAGAGGGGGAATTTTTAATATATTATACATTTAATAATGAGAAATCAGAATAGAATTCATCGAGAAATTAGAAATCAAAATATAACTTGACGACATTTTTTTATTGTGCTCGGCATAGCTATCGGCATGTTAAATGTAGCTATCGGCATGTTAAATGTAGCTATCGGCATATTACAGTGGACCCAACTTCTAACCTTGGTTGAGTTAGATTTATTTTTTAATTTAATTAATTCAAAATAAAAAACAATCCACGTGTCGCAAGGAAGAGATGGGTGTGCAATGCACCCCCTCTCAGGATGGAACTTACCAAATTAAGCACATGCAACCAATTCAAAAGCAATAAATAATGTCCCAAACTTTGATGGAACTGAGTTTCAAGTTTCATCATTTGCAGAGTTTATGACTGGATTCCTGCATGTTGATAAATATGTCAGAAGGATGCACCTACGTTTACGTGCAGACATATATAGTTAGAATCTAGACGGATCAATTTTGGTATTTTCGACACATGAGAATCTACGTAGACTGGCATCTCGGTATCCCACAATATAGTTTTCAGGAAATTCGCCACAATCGAGAGAGAGAGATGTGTACGTGAGGGCATCGTCGTCAAGTGGATATTTGGGCCAATAGAAAGAGATCCATCACGTGAAGATGGGCCCATCACATAAATATCTGGGCCTTGGGCCCTTTCTGTGTAAATCAAACACGACTACATCAATTTTGTCTGTAGTGGAAAATGATTTGAAAGAATTGGATAACCATATAGGTGATGTCTATATGTTAAATACTATCTCCGTCAACTAAAAATTTATATTTAATTCTTTTTGTTCCGTCCATTCAAGTATATATTTTCATCTTTTAGACATCTTTTTATACTTATAATATGAGACTGTTCTATATTCATTACAATTTATTAAAACTTGTACCATAAAAAACAATACAAATTTTTGGTGGACGACGAACGTATATAAATACCTTTTTAGATAAAAATATATAAATATTTGAATAAATAATTAACATAACATAAATTAAATAAGATATTAGAAAAAATATTGTAACAACTAAAAGTATATAGAATTATTTTTTAATATTTTTCGGCACCATGAACATTCAAATTAAGTTTAAAATAAGTAGAAAAAAAGAACAATTACACATTTTGATTAATTCCTACCATCACTTTTTATATCATAATGACCAAATGAATGAAAATTTTATGAAAAAATATATTGACAATGATAATTTAGAAATGTTAATTGCAAGTTATATAGTGATAAATATTTATTTATAATTTTTATTTATTTCATCTAAATCAAACTCTTAAGTTTGTGTAGATGGTTGTGGTCTATTAATCTGCCATAGTTCAAGTCATGAGTTTGAATTTTGTAAAACAATATCTTTTCTCTATCTAATGATTTAATTTTGCATAAACCAATTTATTGGGTCGTCGGGTCGGGTCAGTGTTTTTTTTACGTATTTTAGCAATTCGCATAGATAGTTTATGATTTGAAAATAAATGAAAATCAGACCATCTACACGGCCAATTTGTGTTTAAACGGGTCCGATCGGTTCATAAAAGGTAAATCATAAGAGAATTATAAGAGGATATTACTTGTAAAACTAAAATCTTTAGTTCAGGAATCAAAGTAAAAGAATCCAACTAAACCAAAACTAGAAACAATATAAAAATAGAAATTGAGAATTTCTAAATTCTAACTTAATGACTTGTATATATATAGTTAGATTCAAATGAGAATCACTTTTATTTTAAAAACTAAGAATTAAATGAATTTGTTATGAAAGTAGATAAATTTGTTGGGAAAATTACTGAATATAAAAATTCAAAAAAATTCACCCGAGTTCGAATCCCATGAGAGAAAAAAATTCTATTTTTTCGAATTCAGCAATTTTTTCGATGAATTCTTCAACTTTCACAATGAATTCATCATTTTTTGTTTATATATATATATATATATATATATATATATATATTTCCTTGGAGATAATTGCATTTTGGTTGCATTTTTTATATAAGGAAAAAAGATAGACAAAAAATCCTTCTTTTTCTTTCAATCCATCCAACCAAAAATCCTCCATGTATATCAACATAACAACATATTTTCTTTAAAAAAATCCAATTACTTAATAAAATCACTAATATATTTGGGAAATTTCAGGGGAGGCCCAGTGACCCCCCCCTGGCCCATTGGAGCTTCGCCTATGAATGCATATATATTATATATACTTGTCTCCCGCGAATTTTTGTTCGGTTATTTTATATTGTATAAATTACTTTAATAAATAAATACACACAGAACTTAGATATACACTTATAAATCTATATTGTGTATGTTGGGTATAAAGTACAAAGTTAAGAGAAGACTGACCAAAATTAAAGGCTAAATATCAATATGAACTTGAAATTACAATGATTTTTCAAAAGCTATTGACATTACGACTTTGGAATATGATTTTTTTCCCCTTCAGTTCACTGATCCGCCACTTGCCTCACAGACACAAGTACTAATTACAGACTGATCATGATTAATGATTTAATGGTAGGCTAATCAGCATTAATGAGTTCTTGAAAGATCTACTATGCCAATCACTTAGAATCTTTGAACGCATTTGAGTGATGAAAATGAACGTCTTTATTTTATGCATACATATATGCTAACTTGACCATTCTAATTACTTAATTTCTTCAACATAATATATATATATATATATATATATATATAGAGAGAGAGAGAGAGTTAGGTTCAAATGAGAACCATTTTTATCCTAAAAACTAAGAACCAAATGAATTTGCTATGAAAGTTAATGAATCCGTTAAGAAAATTTCTGAATTTCAAAATTTCGAATCTTATGAGGGGCGAAAATATTATTTTTTTGGATTCAGTAACTTTTCCAGCGGATTCATCAATTTTTACAATGAATTCATTATTTTTTGGTTCTCATGTTCTCACGATAAAAATGGATCTCACGTTCATAATCCTTTTACAAATTCACAGGAATCTTTTGATTTCACAAAACACAAAAAGGGCTTGGGCTGGGCTGGGCTGTCCTGTCACTGAGAACAATAATAGACTTTCTAGTGAAGTTTTAGGGCAATTTGATTCATATTTTTCATTTAATTTGCATGATTTCTTCTAGTTTTTACAATGCAGAGTTCCACTAGTATATATGTAATACTATAAGCCGTCCCGTTAAAATAGTGGGTTTAGTCCCGTAGCTACGAGAGTTGTGAATTCTATGAAATATTTACTTTTCATAATTGACAAGATATATGATCGAATATTTTATCTTTATTATAGGATTATTGCAGTTATACCCTATCAATGAGATATGAATCAAATAAAATTAGCTCAAAATGATACAAATTATATAAGGGAGTTAAAATATCAAAAAGTTTCAATCCATCTAGATTAATTAAAATAGATTAACTTATATGATTTTGATTTATCTGACTCTATTCAATAAGTAACAATCATAAGAAATACTGCATCACGGATCGAAGTATTATGGAACTACATATTCAATACACAGCCACCCATGTGGAATAATCAACACAAAAAATATACGTACATATCCAATACGGACAAAAAAGGTTGGAACTTGGAGTAGACAATATTTGTAGTGTCGTTACATGAATTTGCAACGAACTGCTCTCTCTGTCTTCTCACAGAGAGAGAGAGAGAGGGGTAAGCAAACCACGGGCACACCATATGTAAAGGCACGGTGCCTGAATGCAGATTCACCCAATAAAAATGGCTGCTCCACGTGATGCATATATATAACATATATATATAGAGACAGAGAGAGGGGGGGGGGGGGGTTGGGTGGCCCTCAGCTCATCATCTCATAAATCTCATGTGCCTAGCTAACCAGATTCCGCATGAATGCATGAAGGGTAACAGATTTGATGGATGTTTCCCAGCACAACAGCTACATAACAAATTCAATGGATAAGTAATATTGTGAATTAATGAGGACACGAAATAAAGGGCTGTGCTTACGTTTCTTCAATATTTCACTCGATACCACATTTGACGTGCATGGCTCTCTTTTTTCTGCATGCACGTACACCTGGAGAGCATGCATGTTGTCACTTGTACACAGCCTTTTCTGCCTCATGCTGTCATACACTTCCATTTCTTCTACTACAATATAATTATATCAAGGAAAATTTATACTCATTTTTAGGGCTAAAAGTTTATATATTTACATAGTTTAGGAATTTTAGTATTACTAAATCATATGGTAAAACCAAAATTTAAGTAATTAATGTCTTTTAATTTGATTTGTATTTTACCGATTAATCTTTGCAATAATTAAGAATTAGATGTATTCAAATCGCATAATTTTTGAAAATATGATATCCTGATTTTATTTCGGAAATTATTTACAGTTAATGTTGTGATATTATATTTTACAAGAAATCGGTTCATCTCAAGAACATAATGTTGAGCCAAGGATAAATATAAGGGAATATGAAGGAGCCCAAAGCCTCGAAAACCTACAAGAAATTAGTAATTTCGCTGCAAGATATTAAATAATGTCTGCACGACAAGAACTGAAAGATTATGCCCAATGTTCATCGTACCTCTAGAGGTGGATCATATGGATTTTCATTTGCATCTAATTTGATAATTTCCTCAGCTTTCCTACCAACTACCAAGAAGAGTAGACAACACCTGAATATAAATTACTTAAATTTAGAAGAAACAATTTAATAAGTAATGATATTAAATAAGTGACCGACTTCTTTGGTTTCATAACTAAATGGCATTAAGATACTATAACCAAGCAGATTACAAACAATCAAATGTTAGGGAAACATTTAATAGAAAAGAGAAAATAGTAAAAATATGCACTAAGAGCCTCGACCTTTAGAACAGGGAAAGGAAAATGAAGAAAAAAGAAATTCTATTTTACTCAAAGATCAATGTGAAAAGAACACTGTCTCTCATGTTATATGTGTTTTGTTCTAAATGAATATTCAATTATTCAATAAAGTTAATAGGAAATACAATGATATTATTAAATAATCACTTAATTGAAATGGGTACAGTCCTAACAAATTTGTTAGTTGAAATAATCGAAAATGGAGGTGATTATAATGAAAAAAATGATGAAGCTTCATCAATATGATCATTTTGTGATCCTATTGGCATAGTGATGGATATGAAGATATAATTTTTCTATTATTATTATTAGTGTTTTAAGGGTTTGAGGCTTTCAATTTATGATGCATTTGTACGATTATGGTGGTTTATTTCAATTTTCTTTATTCTAATTTTAATTATTTCAATTCCTTCAAAAAAAATTAAATGAATTATTAATTATTAATTTAAAGTGGTGATTAAGATCGTTCAGATATATCTTGGATAAATAATCGAACAATGATTGATGTGTGACACTATTCTCATAATTAGATAGTTGTTTCTTTCAATTTTTATATTTTTAGCATCAGTTTCACTAATATCTTATAATTTTTATGCTATAATATAATTTTATGAAATAATCAAATAATGTGGTTAACTTGTGATACTATTCTCACATTAGTAGTTTTTTCTATCAAATTCTAATTTTTAGCATCAACTTCACTAATATCTTATAATTTTATATTACAATATATTATTATGAAATAATCAAACAATACTATATTGTAATCGACACAAAATCTAATTGATGGAACAATTCTTTCTGTCAACTATCTCTCCAAAATGACATAGTGTGCTCTCACACCGGCCAAAACACTCAAATCCAAAAAAAAGGGTCCATTCTCCATAAATCGAGCCTAAGTAAAACTATAGAGTGGTAAAATATAATATATGTGATGTGATATTACTGTGTGTAGTATCTATAAATGTAGACCAATCAATACGATATGTCAACCAAAAAAATAATATTTACATTTGATATGAATTATATATGTAAAAAAATATGTGGCCATCTAATAGTACTAATAATATCTTTAAAATTCATATATCATTTTAATAATAAATTATAAGATTGGAAAGTTCAGACTGGATCTGTGCAGTAATAAAAATAACTGAGTATTTAAATGGGTTCCAGGGCTATGGAACAACTATTGAAATAACGGCATTAAAAACAATAAAATTTTATGTGAATGCAAAGCATCAAATACAATTAGTTCATCTTGAAATTTGGCATAATTATTTTAACCAGAATTTTGATGCATATTTGTTGATAATAGTGATTATTTTTAAGGCTTTTTTAAAGAATGATCCATCATTTAGTTTATAAACTAATACGTAGGAGAAGCAAATTAGACATGATAAAATAATTAATGATTGAATCAATTTTAAAAAATAATTGATCTTGTCCCTATTATAAGTTTTAAGAGTAATATGTAGATACATACTATGCAAATTCATCTTTTGCCATGTTGAAATTAATGATATAGTACAATACATACAAAAATAAATTCATAAAACAGTCATAATCAATAGCTTTTGTTATTTTCTAATATAACAAATAATTTTTGTAAAATTGATTGTTCCAGATATGCATATTATAATTTATACCCTATACAAATTAATTTAAATAACGTGGTAGGTACGGATAATGATATGTCTATACATGCATATCATATCGACAGATAATTTTTGTAGATACTACTGTTTAAATATTACCAAAATAATAATAATCAAATAATCATATTGTAATCAAGTTACGTAAATAGTACAAACTAGACCTATCTAAATAGAATGAAAAATACAATTCACACGTTCGTAAGACTCGAACTGAATACTTGTTAATAAAGCAAAGCAAACCAAATGTAGGTAACAAGGCAACTATCCAATTTTACTATATCTTCGGTAAGAACAAAATTTTATTGGGCATGCTATATTTGGCTGTGGTTCGGCCACGTACGGGTACCACTTGCTATAGAAAACACTTACATAAGTTTCGGAATATATCATATTTTTTTTTTGAGGGGAGTACGTAAAATTTACTCCCTCGCCCTATCCAAAGCGATTAATTTTTTTAGACACAATTATTTAAAAAAATGATATAAAATGATTAAAATAATAAAAAATAGATAATTCCATAATTTTTGAAAAGATAATTATTTTTAAAGAAAATAAATTATTTTCGATGGGATCAATATCATTTTACGTTTGGAAGACCCATTTTATTTGAGTGGGCCCAACCCAAACAAGTGGTTTATTTTTCTCCCCCAAAATAGCAAAACGACGACATCAAATCAATAAATGTAATTAAAAACTAAACAAGGAAACCAACCAATAAAACACGGTAATATAACTCCTGAAAATTTGCGGGCCGGCCTATTAGTTAAGGTGGAAGCCTACTATAAAACTTCACATGTTCATTCCAACTATTTTATAATTATTTTTGCCCCACAAAAGAAAAGATGGCGAATCTTTGGTGATATGAAATGACCATAAATGTCGGAAATTAATGTACCAAATCTAAATTTTCCGAAGAAAATATCTTTTTCCATAAAAAGAAAATTTGACCACTCAAATTTACTCACACAATTCGTACTCCCGCGTGCCTCTGACAAGTACCTGTTCAATTACCAAAATAAACTTATAATTTAATTTTTTTATAAATTTAAATGGATTGAGATAATTAGTGGATATTATTCTACAAAAAAGTACCTGTTCAATTACCAAAATAAATTTACTAAACCTATAATTTAATTTTTTTATAAATTTAAATGAATTGAGATAATTAATAGATATTACTGTACAAAAATAGGACGAATACGAATACTAAAGTTATTCTTTAATTATGTTTGGAACAAATATCTGTAATTAACTTTAATTGAATTCAAGTTTAAAAAACACTCAATAGGATGAATATTTTTTTATTGATAATAATATATTTATAACATTATTTTGTATTGTATTAAGTATTGAAATAAAAAAATAAATAAAGAAGTGAAATGATGAGTTTAACTTTTAAAAATCAAAACATATTTCAGAAGTATTTGAAACAAAATCTTATTATACTTTTCGGATTTTAGGCCAACCCATCGAGTTTGGGTCATTTTCAATCTAACCCTATCTAGTTGTCGGACTATTTGGTTACCGGTCATTCTAATTAAAAAAAAATGAATTGGAGATTTTTAACCTTAACTCTAACGAATTGTCGATCTATTTAAATTGCCTGTAAATTTCAGGATAAATTGACACCTGAATAGACCAATCGAGTTGGTGGGATTCACTATTCAGTAATCATACAATTTGAAGGCAGCAAGATTTTCTTATGTGCCTAAACACATATATACAAATTGAGTATCCAAATCAAAAGATTGTTGACTCCTGCAATGCATGCATTTATAGCCATTTCTGTGATGCAATCATTCTCATAGCATTCGTGACAATATTGATGATAGACACTACTTAGGCACTTACCGCAATGTACGAGAAAAAAATATTGAATGTTCCCATGTTCGTTTTCGACAATGAATACTCAGAACATTTCACAAGTATTATAACGACATACAAACTCCAACAATATTTATAATTCATATATATATATATATATATATATGGGAGGGTTAATTTTATCGTGATAATAAAATTATGAATTCGTTGTGAAAATTAATATGAAAGTTCTTAAATCCAAAAAATAACCATTTCACCCATATTCGAACTTGGGTGAATTTTTTGATTTTTTGAATTCAGTAACTTTCTTAACAGATGTATTAACTTTCATATCGAATTCATTTTGTTCATAACAATTTTTTATGGTTATTAGTTCTCATATTAAAAATGATTCTTATTTGAATATATATATATATATATATATATATATATATATATATATATATAGGAATGAGATCAAATTAATGTCTGAGACCAATCTTAAAGTATAAAATAAGAATCATTTTTCAGCTCTTGATTCGTGAAGATCTACGGTGAATTCATCACCTCACTTGATGGATTCAAACGCTTGGGTTCGAATCCCATGAGTGACGAATTGACGAATTCAGACGCTTTCACGGTGAATTCAGACAGTTTCAGGAGTTCGTAGTTTATAGGTTAAGTATGGTTTTTACAATAACCACTCCCTATATATATGGGTTGGATCTAGTGAGAACTCATCTTTTTTGAGAACTTGAGAACTATGCACAAATGTATAAAATCGATGAACAAAATCTATAAAGTTGTGCACAACGAAAACATTCTAAAAATATTTCACAACAAAACCATTTTAGAAAATTTTCGTCGTGCACAACTTTATACCGTTCTGTGTATCATTTTTACACGCCTTATGCATAGTTTGCAAAAAAGATATGGTTCTCATTTGATCAACTCTCTCTCTCTCTATATATATATATATATATATATATATTCAAATGAGAACAACTTTTATCCTACTAACTAATAACCAAATGAATTTACTATGAAAATTGATGAATCCGTTGAGAAAGTTACTGAATTTCAAAATTCAAATTTCTTCACTCGAGTTCGAATCCCATGAGGGGCTAATTTTTTTTTTTTTGATTCAATAACTTTTCCAACGGATTCATCAATTTTCACAATAAATTAGTCATTTTTTTGTTCTCACGATAAAAATGATTATCATGTTAACCCTCATATATATATATATATAGGGGTTGGTTATATAGAAAACCATATCTTAGATAAGAAATAAGAACCAATAATCACTGTTAGATTAAATAAGATTGAACGACTCATAATTGTTTAATGATAAAAATAGTCAAATCCCTAAATTTTAGTTATTTGGATATTTCAAATTCTATTCTTCGTTGTTCATATAATTCATGTTGTTATTCATATAATCGAAGTTCTTATACATGCTACACATTCCAATTCATTGTTATGTTAATGTAATTAATGGTGTTGTGCATGTAAACATAGTAATTGTGCATATGAGAATAATTACAAAAATCAATATATAAAATTTCTTGATTTTAGGGCTAAATGGTTATCATTAAAATATAAAGATAATAAATTATTTATAATTAATCTTGACCGTTAGATTATACATATATATCAGTATTATAAAAGATGTTATATTGCGGCTAAGCGGCATCTCCAAACTTAGAGGGTGTTTGGTTGAGCTTATAAGCTGTTTAGGAGCTTATAAGTTGTTGCAAAGTGTTTGGCAAATCTCCTAAACAGCTTATAAGCTGTGAAAATAAGCTCCAACGGCTTATAAGATCCCATAAAAGTAAGTTGCTCAAACCCAACTTATTTTTTCATAAGCTTATAAGCAACCATGATTTTACCAAAATAACCTTATTATAGTTCTTTATTTCCTACATATACACTACCAACTTCATTTCTCGTCAACTTTATCTCTTTAACTCACGATTCTTTCTGTAACTTATAAAATCAATTATTCAAACACTTTAATAACTTATAAGTTCTTGAAACATTACCTCTTATAAGCTCTTGAAATATCTTATAAGCTCTTGGAACTTATAAGCTCTTTAGAATAAGCTTAGCCAAACAATCCCTTAATATAATTGATCAGCATCAGGAGGGTTATATTTGCCAATGTTGCTCAAAAAATTAAATAAGAAATAAATAAATCTCGCCTAAATACACACGGAAGCAGATATTTTTACGATATTAAAATTAATTTATCAATAATGTATGGAAATATTCATGTGGTTTTATGTATTATCACACTTATCTTTAGAGCATTTAAAAGTTTTGGCTTTTTTAGCGGATCGCAGATTGTGAAGTTGCAGCGGAGCCCTCGCTGTCAGGAATCGTCACGTTTCTAAATTCTAATTAGATAACACCAAGAATAATATGAAATCCTAATTCGAATATTATCAAACAGTTGAAGAATTGCTCTTTTAGGATGTTTTTCATGGCGACGACCAAAATGTGCAGTGAACATACTAATGGGCTGTCGCTTTTTTTATTTTATTTATTTATTTATTTTGTGGCGTAGCGTTGTTTCACCGAAGTTGCTAGGCTACGATTGAATGATTGATTGCGACCCCTTTCCTTTCCAACAGTGACATGGGCCATTGCTTGCTTGGGTTTCAGTCTTGATCGTTCACCATTCTTTTTTCATTTTATTATTTTATCTTACGATGAGGGGAATTGCATAATCAATTTTCGTATAATTACATCTATGATTTGTAGCCACGAATTAGATGACTGTAATGCTAATTGTCTTGTGCTAACTTCATTTTAGATGATTTGGAGAAGAAAAATAGACAAAATTAAGATTCAAACGGCGAAGAAGATGAAGATAACATATTTGATAAAAAACCATCATTTGAATTTATTTTATTCTTTTGTTATTAATGCTAAGCAACAACTCGAACTGCAATATATAAGTGTCTCCATGATACTAGAGATGTCAATGAGTGAGTTTTATCCGGATCAGAACCAATAAATAAATAATGGTTCTCGTTTTGAAACCGATCCATTAGATACCGGATACAGATCGAACCCGGACCATCAATTATGGGTCTTAAGCGATCCGTATCTGAGCGGATCTGGAACCAGAATAAGACTATAACCAGAACTGGAACCGAAACCGTTGCTTTATAATTTAATGGACTATGAGTGATTTCGAATCGATATAGATAAAACTAGTTTATTGACAAGCTTATTTAAACTTATGTTTGTCAATAGACGAGTTTTACTCAGACCAAAACTAATAAATAAGTATTGATTTTGGTTCTAGAATCAGAATTGGATCCGGACCGGACCAGACCATACCATCAAACTATGGATCTAAACGCTCCGAGTCTAAAGCGGGTCTATAACCAAAACCAGAAACTCTTCTTTAAAATTTAATGGGGTTTAAGCGGTTCTAGATCGGTTCGGGTAAAAGTCATCCATTGACACACGATATGATACATTTCAACCCGAGTAGAATGTTGGCCATGGATTTATACAATTTTGTATATCAAGACATTTCATAAACTTTCGATCTAACAAATATGTGATCCACACTTATAATTCCAATAATATTTCGGAGTTATATAATGTGGAATTTTGAAGCTTTGATAATATGTGATCCACAATTATAAACTTAAAACTATTCAGTTGTAATAACGATGCAAAACTTTGATCCCACAAATAATGATCGATATAAAAAGATGAAAGACGAGGAAAACACATTTAAGGAGTGGAGGATCACATTCCGCCTCTAATCGTGGCTGTCGGAAGGTAGGTCTCTCAAACATAATTACTCCTCGAATTTGTGTCGCAACATAATTTTATTAGTTAGCAGCATCCATGTTGCACTTTGCCAAGATAACTCTTTAACAACCACTTTTCTAAATTTTAATATTACTACCATGATCTGCCCATGTTGCATTGATAACAACTATAGTAAAATAAATTGCAAACTCTTGATTCTTGGGCGAGACTGCTCAATGCAATAATTAATTACATAATATTACAGTTTAGGTAGGAATCTTTAATTAATTAACTATATATACCGCTGTTTCCCAATCATGAACCGCCAATTCAGTGAACATATTTCTGAAACTAAACCAGAAGTTTAATTAAGGTCGAGGCCAGCTTTGATTGGTTGAGTGGAATTAAGATAAGTGGTTAATAACCGAAAATAATAAATAATAAACAAATAAATAAATAAATGATTAACGTTAAATTAGCCGAGGAAGACCGGTTCCGACCGGTTATGCATATGAATTAAGCAATATCAGATGGCGTTGACTTAAAATACATCCAATTCTCTCTTTATTGTATGATAAGAAAATCTGTAACCGTCACAGGGACATCCGATGGTTAAGGTGGATTACGTGGCGGAGGTCAAGTTCGAACTCCACCAAACGCCTATAGGTTTATCACACACTGTTTTCCAAATGTGGTTTTCTGTCTCTGTAGATAATTGCGGGTTCCCATTATACCCCAAAAAAAAAAATCCGTAACCGCTATGTATATAAGACTGTGTATTCGGTAAGCAATTCTGACCAAATTTTGTAGGATTTCAACGCCAATTATTATGAAAAATTCTTACCAAAATTACCAATGGATGAAAAATAGGTTATTTTTGCAAATATGCATCATTACCTACACTTTTACATCTTAATGTTATTATAGTTTCCAACTTAATCAAGATTCCGATCTTATATTCAATATAAGTTTTCCCTTAAAAGAGCTGATGCTAAAATAAAAGTTTCAAAAATCAAAATAGAAATAAAAATAGAACCATATGACAGTCTCATATATATGAGGTCGTCTTTACGTGAAGGTGCATGTAATTCATACTTGAATTGAGATTTCATGTGGAGACTACATAATAATTGGGATTTAAAAATGCGTCCTCACATGATATAAAAATGTCCTTATAGTAGATCATCTCAAACCATGTTAGGTAATTCTTTTCAATCTCCGGGAGGTTGGTGAAGTTTCAATAGAATTTTTTTTAAACATGATTTTGGGCATACAATTTAGAAAAATATCTTTGTGAATCTTAAAATAATTTCATGCCTCTGCTCCTTGATACTATTATACATTTATTTATTCATATATTACTGAAATAGTATTTTAATTCAATCAACTAAAAATTATGAAACTAATGTATAAATAATGCAACGTGGTGGACCAACACGAACAAAAAAAATTAGAAGGGCTAATTTCATAATATCATTAGATTAATTATGGGTATGCTGTAAATAAAATAATGTTCCTTTCATCCCACTCTCAGTGACTTGTATTTTTTTTAGATTATCCCACTCTAAGTGGGTCATATCCAAAAAAGAAATATTTTTACATAAAAAAAATACAACGAATTCCATGAACCACACTACTTTATACAAAACATAACATCATTTAATCTAAGTATTCAAAAGTAATGAACTGCTTAGAACGAAACCCAGGGAGTACACGACATCTATCTTTGAAAAATAAACTGACATGTAGACATCGAATACATCTCTTCTGTAACTAATCCAAGAACATGATCAGATTGATTATATTAAGGGGTGTTTGGCTAAGCTTATTTTAGAGAGCTTATAAGCTCCAAGAACTTATAAGATGTTTCAAGAGCTTATAAGAAGAAATGTCCCAAGAGCTTATAAGTTGTTAAAGTGTTTGGATAATTGATCTTATAAGCTTAGATAAAGAATCGTGAGTTAAAGAGAGAAAATTATAGTTAGAGAGATAAAATTGACGAGAGGTAAAGTTGATAGTATATGTGTAGAAAATAACAAACTATAATAAAGTTATTTTGATAAATTTATGGTTGCTTATAAGTTTATGAAAAAATAAGTTAGGGTTGACCAACTTATTTTTAGATGAACTTATAAGGTGTTGAAGCTTATTTTCAAAGCTTACACTACAACAAATCAGACCTATTGCGACATACGTACATGCGACATTACATGTATGTGTTGTAAAATTACCACACTTATGCTTCTACTGTCGTATATTTACGTCGTTTATGCATCATTTAAATCTTGTGTCGTAGTTTAGTGACACATATGCAACACTAATTTTTATGTCTCAAAATTGCGCTAATTTATTTGCGACACCTCAATAAAATATCCTAATTATGCTACATATTTAGAATAGTGTTGTATCAAGTGTCGTATTTTTACATCAATTGTGCGTCATCGACATGTTGTGTCGTAATTTAGCAACAAAATGTGACACTTATTTTTATGTCTCGAAATTGTGACAATATATTTGTGACACTTATACAATATGTCATAATTATACCACATATTTAGAATAATGTTGCATTAAATATTGTATATTTACTTCAATTTTGCATCATCTTTATATTGTGTTGGAGTTTAGCGACACAAATGCGACATTCATTTCTATGTCCCCAAATTACAATAATTTATTTGTGAAACATTAATAAAATATCATAATTATGCCACATATTTAGAACATTGTTTCATTCATTATTGTATATTTACGTTAATTGTACATCATTTGTATCATGTGTCGTAGTTTAGCTACACATATGCGATAATCATTTTTATATCTTAAAATTGCAACAATTTATTTGCGAGACCTCAATAAAATATTATAATTATACAATCCATTAAAAAAAAAGTCTTGCACAATATATACATAATTTGCATTATTTAGAATAGTGTTGCACAAGTTATATATAATAATGCTTGATCGTTAGTGATCAAATGCATCTGTTGAAACTATTATTTTGCATTCTGATTTGTAATTGAACTTGAAAATTTTATATTTTTTTCTTAATTATTGTTAATGAAACTACAAAAAATAAATAATCTCAAAGCACCAATCAAAATATCTCAAATATGATATGAGAGAATTTTTTTCACATTGTATCTACTTCTAAATAGGGAATCCCAAATTTATTAGTAAAAATAAAAGATTGCCAGAAATGTAAGTATGGTTCCATGTGTCTTTCATTTCAAACTACGCGTTCCGACGTTCCTATAAGTATCTTCTATTAAGAAATTCAAAGGGTTGGCCTGTCGAACGCATTCGCAAAAAATATAAATATATACGTTTATACATACATATGTAAATATAATTTTATAATCCCTCATATTTTATTTATAGATATAGAAGTAGAATTATCGATAGTAGTTTCCATAATATAAATTAGAACTACACATATAATTTTTTTATTTCAATCAAATTTTAACATTTATTCAACAGATAATATACTATTATGAGTTAATTATAGTAAATGGGTTTCCCCAAATTTAAAACCCATTTTCCCTGTCCATGCTACCCTGTGCCGCCTCCACCCCCTGCTTCATTGTCGTCGCTCGTTGCTTCAGCCCCGACTCTCTTTCTCTCTCATGGTTAGATTGGTTACACGAACAGGTCTAGATTTATACCAGGTACATTCACAGCACTTGCCTTCATTGTTGAAGTGAACCAAAATTTATGAGTTATTCGAGTATCGTGTGTAAATTAATCAATGGTGAGATTTGTTTTGTTTATGAGTTATTTGAGTATCATATGTATAAACAGAGTTTGCGATTTGCATCTAGTTTACTCGACGAATTAGTTTTTCTTTTGGATTATGATTGACAAAATCTATCTTGTGTTAACTTCAATCTGCTTTAGACTCTTGCCTTTACACGGATAAAGCTGTCTCTCTTGACAATAACGAGTTCAGTTTGTGAAGACTTGAAACTACAAACTCAAATTGGATATAAGTCAATGTCTCAAATCAGATTAATCTCCCAACCAAATGTAGTTCCCTAGCGATGCAAAGATATCGGCTACGCGGACCACAAGTGGGAGTACACAGCTCATCAGCAATGCGAGTATACCAGAGAATTACCACTGACACGCCAACCTTCTCGACGATGCTCTTATGCTTTGTGCAACGTCGGTATGTCTTAGATTATTTTTTCTAGTGCTGATGGTAGATTACAATTTCTAGTTTTGATTCATAATTTTATTTTTATAAATCTATTTATGTTTACATGGCTATACGGTTTGAATTGTATTATGATTCTCCTAACGTTGAATCTGTATAGACTCCAACAATGTACCTAGTTATCTTAAAAAATCACCATTCACGTCAAGCTCATACTCAGTCATCTTGATTGTCATGCCCCAAAGTTAAGGGTTGCTTGAAGTGAGAAATCATATTATAGATACTTCAGTAGCTAAAGCCTAAAATATAAGCATTAAAAATTATTGAAACACAGACTTTTCAGACTATAAGAAGGAGCAGGACATGGAAATTGAAGCCTTGGAAGCAATCCTTACGGATGAGTTTAAAGGTCTGTGTTCGTGCTATGTCTTTTTCTTTTCCCCTTTGTTAATATTATGTGTATGCTAGTGCTCTTAAACCCTATAACGATAATTATAGGGTTTTTTTGGAAACTTGTTTTCTTCGTCTGAGCCGAATGCAAATGAGATTGGTGGAGTTACAAGATGAGGATTACTGCTGCACAGAGAGGTCTATTAGAAGCTCCTTTTGAGAGAAATTAAAAAAGCTATTAGTCAGATGCATCCAACAAAGGCCCTGGGGCCTGATGGATTTAATGCACGTTTCTTTCAAAAATTATGGCCTGAGGAAGTTACTGGGGAGGTGTTGCTGGTGTTAAATGGCAAGAAGAGCATCAAAGAGTGGAATAAAACTTTGATCACTCTTATTCCAAAGAAGAAGGAACCGAGGTGTGTAGGGGACTTTAGACAGATTAGTTTGTGCAATACCATATATAAGACTGCATCTCAAGCATTTTATAATGCTCATTTCACAGGCGGCAGAAAATCTTGGTATGGCGATGGTTTACACTTTGGTCACATCAGCTAAGGAATGGCTTTCTGAAAGATTCGTCCAGGATGCTGGGGATGATGATGAGGAGGAAGATAAGGCGGCAAAAGATGAGGTATTCTTGTTTTCAGAGTTAATGTGTCTGTAACAATCCTGCATTTTTTCTGGATTCCAGTATTACTTTTAAATGATGTAATGGCAGACTTATATAAATAATAAAACAAAAAATTAGACTACATAATATATAATTAGATTTTGTACTTAGCATCTGAAGAAAAATGCATTACCTGGGAAGTATATTTCTTGTCATTTTCCTTTGATTCTCGATGCAGTGTCATTGCCAAATATTCTAAAGTTTGTCAATATTTGATGCCTGGATATGACATGGAAGCAAATTTTATCCTGTAAAAAGTAATAACATGTGCTTTAATTCGTATGCAATGATAATGTCAAAGTATGATGAGGCCCATATTTTCATCGCTTCAAGCTCCCTTGGCGGTTAGTAGCTAGATTCTTTCTGAAGTTGCTATAGGATTATGTTATTGGTTTATTTATTTTCATGCAATTTTAATTCTAATTTTGTAAGACTTTTGTGGATAAATCATATTTTAATGTCTATATGAGATTTTTTTTATTTAAAATATTTATTTTTGTGATAAGATTCTTTTCTTGATGTCAGATTCGTGAATTGTGGTACTCATTTGTTGCGAATATTTGGATACATTTGACTTTTCATATCTTATTAGAGCAATCATGAGCGTTAGTAAGTAATTGTTTTTCTTTTATTTTATGTTTTGTAATTAGGTTTGACCGAAGGAGTTGAAGCAAAAGTTGTCTGAGGAATTGATGGATGATATTGATGCTAATGATGCAAATTTTTGAAGAAGTTATTGGGAGTGAAACACTGGAATGTCTATGTAAATCATTGTTGCTTCAAAGAGTAAGAATTAATTTTCACATCTCGAGAAGAACTCGATTGGGCTGTCCAAGAAAAATTCAAGAAAAAGTGCAAAGGAAAACTGCAAGGACCAAGAGGAAGAATAAATGCTAATGAGTGTCACATTGTCATCATGGAATTTGTGTTCTTGTAATTTTTATTTAGATTTTTTAATAATTTCTAGTTGATAAGTTTAAGTTTGATATTTTCACTTTTGACAATTAGTAATATTTTTTTAATTGTGTTGAACTTTATACATAATTGAATTACTATGGCTTTTTTTATATTATTATTTTATTATTTAATATATTTGTCACAAACATTGTGACATTTAACCATTTAATTAAAATGTGTCATAAAAAGAAATACAACAGTAAAATTATTCAAGTAAATTGTGTCGTGTAATGTGACATAAATTAATATATGCCACTATGACTAGTGATGTATAATATGTCACGAATTTTATACGACAATTAATTTAATGATGCATAAAGTGTCATATGTTACGACACTAATGGAGAAAACGTCATACAAAATATACGTCAAATTGGTTGTAATGTCGTAAGCTAGTGTCGCAAATCAGAATGTGTCATTTCAGCTAATGTCGTGTAATGCGATGCAAACTAACATGCGTCACTACAACTAATGCCACGTAATATGTCACGAATTTTATACGACAATTAATTTAACGATGCACAAAGTGTCGTTTATGATGCGACACAATTGAAAACAAAGTGTCGTAAAAATGCAACATGACCTTTTGCTACACAATCTGAAGTGACGCAGAAAATGTCGCAAGTTAGCTTTTACGACATTAAAACAAATGTTAGCGACACATTTTTCGTGTCGCGAAAGGTCAACTTTCTTGTAGTGTTATAAGCTGTTTAGGAGCTTATTTTGCCAAACACTTTGTAACAGCTTATAAGCTCCTAAACAACTTATAAGTTGTTTTAAAGAGCTTATAAGCTCAGCCAAACACCCTCTAAGTGTGGTTGGCTGAGTTAATAAATTCTCTAAAACAATTTATAAATTGTTAAAGAGTTTAAGAGTTATTGAAAAGTGATGGGTAAATGAGCTCTTAAACAATTTATAAGTTGTGAAATAAGCTCCAATAATTTATAAATTTAAAAAAAAATAAGTTCTTCAAATTCAATTTATTTTTTTATAATCTTTTAAGTAACAATAAAAATAATTCATTATTTCCAATATATATCATTCCAATTTCACAACTCTTCCATTTTCTCTTTCTAATTAGGATTTTCTCTCTCTAAGTCACAATTCTCTATCTAGCTTATTATAAGCTCATTTTTTCAAACACTATAACAACTTATAAATTCTTGAACAATTATATCTTACAAACTTTTGAAACATATTATAAGCTATTAAAACTCATATACTCTCTAAAATAAACTTAGTCAAATAACCTCATTATTATATTGTGTTAAATCGCTCAACTAGTTAACTGAAGTATGACATTACGCTATTTGTTCTGATTTCACACTAAATTCGTTGTTCCAAAATGGACAGTTCTTTTTTTTTTTTTAAATCTAATAGATGAATCGTTGTTCCTTGTATTTTGTTTTACTTTGTAAATTTTGGTAGATATCATAAATGGTTTATTTAATCATTTTCTCTAAACCCGGGTCTATTAAAACTATTTAAATTAACCCAACAAATAAGGGATACCTATTTCGAAACTAATCTAAGACCTAGTCAAAAAAAGTAATCTCACCGACTTGCATTAAACATAATTAAAAAACCATTTAATTAAATATTAAGTCCAAAAGGAATGATGATTGGTAAGATTTACCAGAGCATAATCCGAGTGAAAACCTTGGTTCCACTCTTTCACATGGTAATGTGAAATTGTGAACACTTATTCACGACCCACTTTTTTAAAAAATATAGTATTTTTTTTTCTTAGCTTTGTTTAGACAATGCATTCTCGATATTATAAAAAATCCCAAGCTTACACACTAAGCCAGATGTCTCTCTATAGCTTCTAACGCCCCCTCTCCATGCATCACTCACACCTTTATAAAGCGCATCACTCCCTTTCCGTCTCACAAACACATCTTCTTCTCTCCCTCTCCCACTCCCACTCATATATACATATCTATCATGGTGGTGCTATCTCAGCCGATTGTCGATGGCAATCTCACCCACATCAAGACATGCAAGGCGGCTGCCAACGCCCTCGCCATCCCCGTCGTGGACCTCTCGGAATCCGGCGCCAAAACCCTCATTGTGGATGCCTGCAGAGAGCTCGGCTTCTTCAAAGTGATCAACCACAGAATCTCAATGGATTTCCTAGCCCAATTGGAAGCCGAGGCGATGAAATTCTTCAAGCTGCCGGCGCACGAGAAGGCCAAATCCGGCCCCCCAAACCCCTTTGGCTACGGCAGCAAGGTCATCGGCCCCAACGGCGACGTCGGCTGGGTCGAGTACCTCCTCTTCTCCACCAATCCCGACCTCCGATCCTGCAACCCCAACTCCGCCGCGCCGGGGATCTCCCAAACATTATGGTAATTAATTAATTTACATAAAATTGGAATTTGATGTTGTTGCATGGGTGATTGAATTGGGGGAATTAATTTTGCAGGGATATGGTGAATGAGTATGTATCCGCGGTTCGGGAAATGGCTTGCGAGGTTTTAGAAATGATCGCCGAGGAATTGGACATGGAGGCGAGGGGGGCGCTGAGCCGTCTGATCAGCGACGAGAAGAGCGATTCGTGTTTCCGGGTGAACCACTACCCGGCTTGCCCGGAGCTGCAGGCATTGAGCGGTCGGAGCCTGATCGGGTTCGGGGAGCACACGGACCCACAAATAATATCCGTTTTGAGGTCCAACAATGCATCAGGCCTGCAAATCTGCGACGCGAATGCCACGTGGCTCTCTGTCCCACCTGATCACACCACCTTTTTCTTCATCGTTGGTGATTCACTGCAGGTATTTTACTTATTCACTTACTTAGATCTTAACCCCTTATATTTTTGGATTGAATTAATGAAATAGTTGAGATGTAGGTGATGACCAACGGGAGGTTTAGGAGCGTGAAGCATAGAGTTCTGGCAGATAGTTTGAAATCGCGGGTGTCGATGATATACTTCGGAGGGCCGCCGTTGACGGAGAAGATAACGCCGTTAAGAGGAGTGATGGAGGACGGTGAGGAGAGTTTGTATAAGGAATTCACATGGTCTGAATACAAGAAGTCAGCCTACAAGACGAGGCTGGGCGACAATAGGTTGAGCCTTTTTGAGAAGTCTGCCCAATAGATCCTCTCTCTCTTAATTTATTTTATTTTTATTTTTATATAATAGTGTAGTATAGATATATATATGTGTGTGTGTGTGTGTGTGTGTGTGTATGGTCAAAACCTGGGAATCCCAACTCTGATGAGAAGAGGTGGGTTGACTCGAGTTAAAATGGAGATTCTAGGATAGGTAGTCTCATTTTCGTTTTCCCTTTTGAATTTTGTAACATTTTTATTTCATCACCTAACTTCTCGTTTTATGTTTAATTGTAACAACTACCGTGTTATCACGTATATATAATTATCTCCACTGTACATGTCATCTCTGGTTGAAAAACTAAGAGCAATTTATGGACCTAACGCCTTTAAATGTGGCCGTTATCCCGTTGGGTGGGCCTCTCTCCCTCTCTATATATAATTTTAAATGAATATTCCACGATATTATGAGCATGAGTTTTGTGATATTCTCCCACATATTAATTGTAGAGAAATTAGTTTCTTCTTTATCGTTTTTTATTGTCAATAATTGATAACAATCAATAATGTTGAGAATGAGGGAATAAATATTTCATTACATGACATGAGTTTGATAAGTAGTTTGAAAGTGAATTAGCCTCGAGCATTTCGTCACGACAGACAATCAGAATATCTAAAGATGTACAATTATTCCTTGCCTTTAATTATTTTCGACGCTTCTTTGTACTTGGTTAGATTCGGTCTATATATTGCTTTGTGATGAGTCTTGTTGAGTGAATGTACGAGATTGTATGAAAAGCAATAAAGAACACCAAGGCTTTTACGTGGTTCGATCGTTAATGAGATCTACGTCCACGGAGAGCGGTTCCTCAATACTTTCACTATAATGCGGTGTAGTTACAAGCTCTTAGTATTCGATAAGTTGTCAACCCTTCTAATGTCAGTTTTCCTTCTATTTATACAACTCAGACCACACTAAAGGCGTGCTCAACCTCTCCATTGGTCGTGACGTGACTCTTCCTCGGCCCGCCTCCATTGGCGGGAGCGGGGACCTTCGCCTCACGTGCGCCACGTGGAGGTGGCGCGACCTTGGTTACAGGCGTCTTACTCCATTGGCCGGGTGGCGGCTCACGGGGCTAGGGTTTTGGCGATTAGGGCTCGCTTGGGCTCAACCGCATGGGCCCGCTACCAACGTTAGGCCCGGCTCGTTTGGGCTGTTAGTGGGCGTGGTCGGTTGGGCCATATCCCATCATAGCCCCCCCCGAATAGCCGAGGGACAGCGAGGCCGAGGTGGAGTGAAGAAAGCGCTTCGCCGAGGTGAGGTGTGGCTCGGCTGGAGTTGGGTGGTCTGTTGTCCGTCGCTTGGAAAAAGATGTGGCACCGAAGGAAGTCGAAGGCCGACCTGGATATCGCCCTGCTGCGTCGGTTACGCCGAGGTCCGATCTGGAGTGGTATTACTCCTCTGGTGGGTGCCGGTGTCCGACCTGGGAGACCTCCCTTTAGGGGATGTCGGGTTGCGCCCTGGGCGGATCCGTCTCGGGGCCCGGTTCGCCGAGGTCCGGACGTATACTTTCTCGTGCAGGGCGAAGCCCGTTGATAGGACGTCGAGGTCCGATCTGGATCCCGTTTCTATTTGTGGGAAGGACGGGTGCGACACAGCGCGCCGCCATCGGTGGGGCAGCGGGTCCGTATGATGATTGCTAGGTCAGACTGGCGGTCCATCTTATCCTGGTGTACGTCATACGCGCCAGGCGGTAGTTGGGCACTCGAACCGCGTGCGCGCGTGTAACCCACGTCCAATGACGTGTAGGCACGTGTGGGATTTGAAACGGCAATTTGCAGGCGTCCCTAGTCTTATAAAATAGGCGCAAAAGAGGCAACTGTTCACTTTCCTCTTCGACGCTTTAGAAATTCGAGAGATAAAATTTTCTGAGAAATTCTCTGATTTGATCCTGATTATCGCTGAAGGAGCCCTATACTTCGCCTGAAAAGTAAGTATGATTTCCTCATCTTCTTCTCGCTCTGAAAGTTCCATTTCCGCGTCGGGTTCCGGCCGTGAGTTCCCCGACGTAAAAGATTATATGTGCTACAACGGTTTGGGTAGGTCCATAGGGCTGAGTTCTAGGGTTCCGCCGGTTTCCTCGGTATGGGATGGGCTGAGGGTGGGCGTGGCGAGGTCGGGTTTGACTTTGGCGGAACTTTTCGAAGTTGTGAGGGAGTACCGGATCCCGAAGGAGGCGTGGTGGTGTCTGCCGCATCCGGATGACAGGGCGATGGCCCCTCCGGAGGGGTTTATCACGGTTTATGTAGATAGTTTGAGGGCGGGTCTTAGGTACCCTCTGTCCCCCATCTACCTTAGCCTTCAAGAGTATTTCCAGATCCCTATTTGTCAATTCACCTCGAATTCGATTAGGTCGTTGGTGGGGCTGGGGCTCTCTTGTTGTGGCATCGCCGAAGAGTTGTCCTTCGAGGTGCTGATGCGCTTTTTTAGCGTGAAGGCCATAGGAGGGGTGTACTATTTGTCACCCCGGCTGAAATTTAAGGTAGCTGTCCCCTCCAAGGTGTCCCATTGGCAGAATAGGTATTTCTTTCTGCGGGCTGAGGGGCAGCCGAGGTATGAGTGGGGTATCGGTGCGATAGCGGACCCGAAAATCAAGCCGTTGGGCCATATGGAGGAGATGTTGTGCAGCATCGGTGAGGTCTTGTCCATAAGTTACACCGAAGACGACCTGAAGAAGGCCGGGCTGAGTGTTTATGGGTCGAGCGTTGGGACCGGGTGCGGGCGGGGTGAGGGCATCCCATCTCCTTAGTCCTTATGCTCGTTCGATTTCTTTGTGCTAATGTGTCTTTCTTACGTGATGCGGTGAGGCTGCCTGGGACAAGGCGGGCTCACGATCGCCGGCGAGGCCGGCGAGGAAGAAGCGGCGGCTGGACCTACTAGGGGCAGAAGAAGGTCGATAGCATGGGCGGTGATGGCGGGCCTCGGCGAGGTCGGCCCGGCATCGAGACATCGGCCTCGGGGCGCCTTGAGTCGGGTGCCTCCCAAGTTTGGCCGCACCCCTCCCCGAGGTACATAGGTTTTTTTTTTTTTTTTTTAATGCTTAGATCTGTTCGCTTTGCGATCTGTTATTGACTTGTGCTTCTCTTTTTCAGGATGGGAGCTCGGTGATGGGGGCCTACAGTGTTCTTTGGGGGCTGCAGTCATTGCCGGGCTTGCCGAGAAACCTTGCCCGGTCTGGCTGGGCGGGAGCTAGCGCTGCTGAGCGAAGCCGAGACCGCCGTGGCTGCGAGGCGGGCCGAGGCCGCCAGGCTTCGAGGCCGGGAGGGCTCTGCTTGAGGCCGCGAAGAAGAGGCTTTGGGCACTGGAGGCCGCACGGCGAGGCCAAGAGCTAGGAGGAGGTGGCGGGCGGGAAGGAGCTCTCCGGCGAGAGGAGTCTGGTGGCCGACCGGGGACCCTGCGAGGGCCTGCCGGCCAGGCTCATCGAGTCGGAGAGCTTCTCGGCGTTATTGCCGATCTTGCCGCCGTCTTGAAGCCGAAGGTGGTGTCGATCACACAGGGAAGGCTGGCGGCCGCCATGCCTGACTTTGATAAGGTCAAGCATGGGTGGACCGAGGTCGACCTCAGAGAGCTGGACAAAGCTTACGCCCGGGTAATCTCGGGGTTGGCTCCTTCCGGTCTTTGGAGGCTTTGGCATCAGCTCTACCCTCTGACCATGAGGTCGTCGCCCGATGTAAGGAGGGCGAAGATCGCGAGCTTGGGAGCTCGCTTGCCGAGGCGCAGCCAAGGCGAGGAGGCGAGGAGGTGGCGGAGCAGGAGGAGGAGGTGGGGGAGCTCCCGGCTGGAGGTGGTCAGCCGCAGGAGCATGAAGAGGTCGGCGAGACCGCCCTGGGTGAGGTCGATGGACCGATGTAATAACAAGCTGCAGGGGTCGATAGGACCCTGGGCCCTTGTAATAATTTCCGCTTTTTTGAGTAATAAACGCAATATTTTCTTTTGAAATTTGTGTTGTCTTGTTTATTTACAGTACTCCACACCTGAATGGCTCGGACTTGATCATGAATTGTTGACCAAGTTAAAAGAGGTCCGAGGCGCCTTGGCTGAGAAGGACGAAGAGGTGCTTTTCTGGAGGAGCCGGTCTGCCGAGCTGACCCAAGTTTTGGCCACCATAGAAGTCAGCTCGGCGTCGTCTGCCGACCTGAAGAGGAAGTTGGACGAGGCTGATCGGGAAGTGGCCCGCCTCCTGGCTGAGAACGAGGCCCTAAAGTTAAGGATCGCACAGGGCGGAGTCCAGGGGGCGGACTTGTCTGCCGACGCTATCAAGGCGTTTGATCTGGTCGCGAGGCGACTCGGTGGATGCGGAAAGGCTAGCTCGGGTGTCGGAGGAGCATGCGGAGTACGAGAAGGCAATCCGCCGAGCTGGTGGAACTACTATATCCGAAGCTGATGACCGAGTTCAGAGCTTGCTTGCCGAGGGTATGGTGCTGAGGGATGAGGAGGGGCCCAACATCAAGAAGTTCAAAGAATGCGTGAACTCCGTCGTGAAGTATATGGAGATGTATGAGCTCGTCCGTAAACGACGCATGCCACGGCCCCGCAGCGAGGCCACAACGGGCTCCGCTAGCCCGATCATAGAAGAACCCACGGAGGAGGGCGGCTATTCCGATCATGTCGAAGTGCTCCGATTGATGGGTCCGGCTGAGAGCGGGTCATTCAGAGGGCAATCCTCTGGGAGCGGGCGGCGGCCGAGGACCTCAGGTCGGCGGGGGAGAACGGCGGGTAGGGGGCGAGGTCGTACCCGCGGCCCGGTGTTCGGCCAGGGTGGCCGGGGTGTGACCTCGGGTGCATCCCCATTACCCGGAATGTCCGTATTGGCGCCTGCGCCGCTGAAATGTCGGGAGGCGGGTGAAGGTGACCACAGGGTCGAAACTGTCAAGGCGGCCTCAGAGCCCGTCATCGAGCGCCGGGAGTAGGGACGCGTGATTACGGCACGATAGGCGGGTTGAAGGCACGAGTTCGTTCGAGGCATACCGTCGGCACGGAGATTTTGTCAAAATTAGTGCGGCTTGCGAAGTCTGGTGGCGGGCCGGAAGCTGAATGAGGTCGTGTATAGTGTGGGACTTTGTATGTAGATATAAATGTATTTAGACTCGTTTCGAAGTGTATGTTTTCCCCCTTGAGAGGTACAAACATAGCTTAGGACTTCGTTTTGGTCGTAAATGTATTTATACCGTATACAAAGTGTAAATTTTCCCAAATAAAGGGGTATAAACGAGCTCGGAAGCCCGGTTGACTTATATATGGCTTGGTACTCGGTTTATAGTCGTTAATGCATTTAGACTTTGTACCGGAGTGCATATCTTCCCAAATAAAGGGGTATAAGTTGGCGAGATCGGTGCGGATGTCGGCGTGCATGTGAGCGTCCAACTTAATGGGTAATCTGTATGCTTTGCATGTAGACGTCCAACTTAATGGGTAATCTGTATGCGTACCCTACTTGGTGGGGTTTTCATCTTCGTAAGGGCGTCCCCTTGTGAAGGTTTAAATGTGGTGTATCCAAACAGATATTCACATATATATGAGACGAAGTGAAATATTCATTATAAAAACAGATGTTTTATTGAACATGTAATCAACATCGTACTTTGGCAAAACAATTAAGGGACTAACATGATGCCGACCTTAAATCGAAGCTATGTAAAATACCTCCTTAAATGAGTAATGTGCAAGTTCGGGGATAAGTGCACGGATAGGTGAGCCGACTTGTAAGCCCGCTTGCCGAGGTCCCGTGAGCGCGATGCGGCCTTCCCACGTCGGATCCACTTGTTAAGCCGCTCGGCTCATCGGCTTCATTATTTCGTGGGGCGAGGTCGCCTACTTGGGCGGAAGCCACGACCCTTTGTTGTAGTACACTGCGACTGGCCGCATGCTTGGCCGTTTATGAAGGCGAGCTCGTGCTTCTCCTCGAGGCGTCAAGGTTGGCCCGCAGGTCTTCGTCGTTCGGCACGGTCGAAGTGAAGAGTGCGCGGGCTTGCGCGCCGATCTCGGCCGGTATGATGGCCTCGGCACCGTGAGACCCGGTGAAAGGGTTTCCGTCGACGTCCGAGGTGTGGTCTGTGGGACCGAGAGGACTTGAGGAGATTTTCAGCCCGATCGCTTTAGCTCGGTCCGACCTCTTCTTCAATCCTTATGCGATCGTGCGGTTCGTCACCTCGGCACGGCCATTCGCTTGCGGGTGTGCGACCGAGGTGGCGTGATCGATTTGAAGCTCTTCGCGCCACTCCTTGAAGTTTTGTCGACGAATTGGGTGCCGTTGTCCGAGACCGGGATGTGCGGTATGCAAGCGGACTATATTTTTCACACGGTTTGAATCCTTACGCTTGTGAGGCTCGAGTGGCTCGGCCGACCCGTTTGTGAAGTAGTCTATGGCTACGACTAAGTATCGGCGACACGGTGCTCGGTCGAACGGACCAACAATGTCGATCCCCACCGCATGAAGGCCATGGACTCGCAGGTGCTCAAATCGATCGAGGCGGCTTTTGACCGTGGAGTGAATCGCGCCGGGCGCTTCTTGACGAGCTCGGCGAATCTTGCACGAGGTGGTCCAAGAATATCCCGACCTCGGCGTCTTCTTTGAGAGAGCTCGCGACCGATGTGGCTTCCACAAGACCCTCGATGAATTTCGTTGAGCACGTAGTCGAACCTTACGGCGAGGCACCTCGGGAGGGTTGAAGGTAAGACTTCCGGTGAGGCGCCTCGTGCATGAGATACTACGGGATTTCGCCATCATCTTTTGGCTTCGAGCCGATCTTGAGGTAGTCGTCGTCTTCCGGTAGGCCTTGGGAGACATCCATTCGGCTCTATCTCGGTGATGATGCCGACGTGGGACTCGCAATGCTTCGGAATGAACCTCCTCCACCGGTGGACTTGTTGACGACGTGACTAACTTGTCGAGGATGTCGGCTCATTATTTTCCCCTGGGGATTCGGTGGATCTTTGAAGTACTGAGCGGGTCAAGATCTCCTTTGCCTTCTCGAGGTATTGTTTCATTCGGTCCTCCTTGGCCTCGTATTTTCCTAACACCTGGTTCACCACGACCTGGGAATCGCCGAAGATTTGGATCTTGTCCACCCTCAGCTCCGTGGCGAGGCGGAGTCCGGAGATTAGGGCCTCGTACTCCACCTCGTTGTTGGTGGTCGGGAAGGTAAACCGGAGGGCGTAGGTGACCTCTTGCTTATCTGGGCCGAGGAGGAGGATGCCCGCCCCGCTGCCCGTTTTGCACGAGGCCCCGTCGACGTACATCTGCCAACAACCATCGGGTGGCGCTAGGACGGCTTCCTCCGCCGTGGGGGCGGGAGCGGGAGTTACCTCGCTGGCAGAGCCTACCTCGGTGAATTTGGCCTCAACAAGGAAGTCGGCGAGAGCTTGCCCTTTTATGGCCGGCCTGGGTGAGTACGAGATGTCGTGCTCGCCGAGCTCAGTGCCACTTAGCTATCGTCCGGATGACTCGAGTTTTAACAAGACTTGTCTCGAGGGTAAGTCGGTTAGCACACGGACGGAGTGAGCTTGGAAGTAGGGTCGGGCGTCGCTTGGCGTTCACGGGGCGATCTTCTTTTCGAGGCGGTGTACCTTGTCTCGGTCCTTTAAGAGCTCGGTGATAAAATAGATGGGAGTTGTCGTCCCACTTCATCTCGTACCGATGATCGTGATCGATGGCCTCATCAAGGCGGCGGATATAGAGAGAGATTCACCTTGCTTGGGCGGACGGGGTCGGCGGTCGGCAAGGTACTCCTTGTTGTCTGAAGGCGGCTGGTGTTCTTCCGCGGGCGAAGTCAGGAGCTCTCCTCGGGATCTTGAAGAAGGGGGCTTCGGCGGCTCGAGGCAGAAACTTTCTTGAGGCGGCTAGGCACCGGTGAGTTTATGGATCTCACGGATGGTCCTTCGCACTGCATGTCGAGCAGCAGCTTCGCCTTGGTGGGGTTGGCCTTGAGGCCCTCACGAGAGACCAGCATCCCAAGAACTTTCGGTCTTCACCATAAATGTACATTTACGGGATTGAGTTTGAGGTTGGCCGACACGAGGAGTTGGAGGATAGTCACAGGGTCATCGGCGCGACTCTCCGTTTTCGACTTTGACTACGATGTCGTCGGCGTAGACCTCGACGATCTCCCGATGCGGTCTTTGAATGTTGCATCCACCATCCTCTGGTAAGTAGCCCGGCGTTCTTGAGGCGAAAGGCGTCTTTCGACGCCAAGACGCCAAGTCGGTGATGAATCTTTGTCTTGGTGCGTCCTCCGGCTCATCGAGATTTGGTGGTACCGCTGTATAGATCCGAAGTTGAACATCTCGTGGCCCACCAATGCCTCCACCTTCTTGTCGATGTCGGGAGGGTAGCAATCTTTAGGCGATCTTGTTGAGGTCGGTATAATCGGCCACGCGCCACCCTCCTCCCGGCTTTCGGACCACGATGGATTAGCCATCCGGGTTGGGTGTTGACCTCGAACAAGATCTTGGCCTTGAGTTGAGTCACTCGTCCCTTATGACTGGCTGCGCTCGCCGTGAATATCCTTTTCTTCACGGATGGCTTGGTAGCCGGGTCGATGTTGAGGCGGTGAGTTATGAGCTCGGGCGACACTCGGTCATATCGGCGGGGACCGAGCAAACACGTCCTATATTCTCTTAGAAGTTGTATGACATGCCGCGGACGTTAGGCGGGCCACAGGTGCCGACTGGATGACCTCGAGGATCGTCGTCGTGTAGTTGGAGGCCTCGATCGGGTCGTCCGGGGTGTCGGTCTCAGGGGCACGGTAATTGCTATGCACGGGCGAGGCCGCATCTTGGGTTGAGAGTCGTAGGCATTCTTTGCCGCCGTTTGGTCCCCAGGATGCTAAGCACTCCCAGGGGTGGGAATCTTGACGGTGGTGGTAGGCCGAGCAGGCGGCCTGGTGGCGTCAACCAATCTCTCCCGGGATGATGTTGTGCGGAGAGGGAGCTAGGACCGGGAAGAATCGGATGGCCTTGGTGACCGACACAGGAGCTCGTCTACCGTGACCGGAAGGGTAATGACCCCCCGGGTGGGCTGCCTCTTGAGTGAAGCTCCGCAGCTGGGGGAGGCGGGAAGTACAGAATACATCCGACCTCAAGCTTATCGAGACAGCTCACGGAAGATGATCTTGACGGAGGCTCCGATGTCGATATAGACCCGGTGGGCGTTTTGTTGCCCACCACGGCTGTATGGTGATGGCGTCACAGTGCCGCATGATCTTGGGCACGGGTCCTCTCGGAGAACGTTATGTTCTCACCATCCGGGCCGCTTGTTCTTACGCTCTTGAGGGGCGGCCTCGGGCATCGTTCTTGAGGGCGACCTCGTCGTCCCGAGGCGATCCGTAACAACATAGACCTGCTCCATAGCGTTGGGACCTTCGTCCTCGTCGTCTTGGGTTGGGTCATCGTTGGGGTCGGCCATGATTGTTGCCGCCTCCATTCCTTCTGCGCTGTTTCTCGGCCCGGCTCGCCGAGGTATTTCTTGAGGGCTCGCGCTTTAACGAGCTCGTCGATCTGCGAGCCCAGTTTCTACAATCCTCGGTATCGTGACCATACCCTTGGTGATAGTCACAATACTAAATGCGTGGACCTCTTCTTGGATCCTCGCTTTCATGGGGCGGCCGGGAAGAGCTCGGCGTGGAGCTCGAATATTTCCACCCTTGATTTGAGGGGGCGCTCTTCGCGGGGTTGGGCCGAGGTCCGAGCCTAAACTCCGATGGTCCTCTTTTGATTACTCGTCGAGGCGCGCGGCGATCGGCGCCTCGACTCGGTCATCCGGCTTTTCCTCTCGGACTGACCGCCGTCCCGGATCTCCGCTTCTTCCGGTCCGACTCGTCTCCTCTTGCGAAGTTGTCCACCGGTTCAAAGCTTACTTGCCGTCTTTGGTTTCTCACAGTAATTTCTTTGTTATTGCGGGTCGGATCCGTTTTGAACAGCGTTGATGATGTAGAGTCGTTCTTGTCGTCGATTTTGGCGACTCTTTGATGAACCTCGAGGCGAAGTTTGACATCGTCTCGTCCGCCATGGCGGATTGTGAGCAGGTCGGAGGAAGGCTGTTGGGCGGCGTCTTCCGATAGAAGCGCCATTTGAAGCGATCCATAAGGTCACAGGCGGTGTATCTTTGATACGGCGGGCGAGGTGAACCGGCGTCGTGCGTTGGAGATCGGCACCTCGGGAAGATTTTGCATGTGAAAATCTTCCATTCCTTGATCGCCATGTTGGTCGTGTGGCGAAAAGGAAGTCGGAGGGTCTCCCGGGCCGTCGTGAGCGTATATTGGGTGCCTTGCATCACGGGGGGCGGGCGTGTCTAGAATCTCCACGGAGAAAGGGAGATGATTCTCCGTGCGGTCGAACCCGGAGATCGTTGCCGTCCACTACGGAGGGTGGGGATCGATAGCGACGCCCATCGTCCCTCAGGGAGTTCGACCGCCTTTCTTCCTCTGTTTGCTCGGCTCTGCGGTCGGCATGGCGAGGTGGAGGCGGCTCCGCGAATGGCGGGGCGATCGATGGTGGCGGCTCGTCCGCGGTGGCGGCCCGCGAATGAGGCGGCGGGTGGGCGCGGTGGCGGCTCCGCACGTCGGGCGTGATGCGCGTTCTCGGCTATCACGCCGAAGGTGGCCGGCTATTTCGGAGGGGCGGCCTCGGCGGCCGTGGTGTTCGGTCAGGGGACCGCGAGGGGCCCGCTCCTTGGTCCTCTGGTTGAGGAAGCTTTGGAATTAGCGAGATTGGCGTTGAGAATCGGTCACGGCTCGGCGAGGGCACCGTGGGACGAATGAGCTGTTTGTTCGTTCGTTGAGGTCGGCATCTTCCCCTACGTTAGGGAGGCGGTCCTGAGGGTGTATGGGGACGTTTTCCATGTTGCCCTCAGGAGTGTGCGCGCTTGTGGCGTCTGCGATCTCCTTCCCGCGACGCTGAGTGACCACCTGGTCGTCCTCAGCGCGGTTGTCGCCAGCGTGGACGGCGGTTGTGCGCGTTCTTGCCATTAAGTTGTAGAGGGAAACGAAGCTTTCTTGTCCAACGTTTCCCACAGACGGCGCCAATGATGAGTCTTGTTGAGTGAGTGTACGAGATTGTATGAAAAGCAATAAAGAACACCAAGGCTTTTACGTGGTTCGATCGTTAATGAGATCTACGTCCACGGAGGAGCGGTTCCTCAATACTTTCACTATAATGCAGTGTAGTTACAAGCTCTTAGTATTCGATAAGTTGCCAACCCTTCTAATGTCAGTTTTCCTTCTATTTATACAACTCCGAGCCTGCAACTAAAGGCGTGCTCAACCTCTCCATTGGTCGTGACGTGACTCTTCCTCTGGCCTGCCCTCCATTGGCCGGAGCAGGGACCCTTCGCCTTACGTGCGCCACGTGGAGGGTGGCGCCTGACCTTGGTTCTGGGCGTCTTACTCCATTGGCCGGGGTGGCGGCTGGGGCTAGGGTTTTGGCGATTAGGGCTGCCTTGGGCTCAACCGCGTGGGCCCGCTACCAACGTTAGGCCCAACTCGTTTGGGCCTGTTAGTGGGCGTAGTCGGTTGGGCCATATCCCATCACTTTGATTGAGATAAAATTCAAAGAATTTGTGCCCACTATTTCAACTTAAAATTGATGTTGAGGATATTAAAAATAAAATAAGAAATCTTACCAGTAATTCTACAGACCTACATATATAACTTTTATAAAATCCTCAAATTGTCGATTTGATTGATATAAAAGGTATTAGTTAAGAATTTCACTTGATCTGAAGTTTGACAGTTTTTGAATTAATAAATAACATCGCAATCTCTTGAAAGTTTTAGAATTCAAAAGGGTGGACCATGACCCTCAGTTTTTTATTTTTATTTTTATTTTTCTGCTATCTATTTATGACAGTCTATATCAAGGTATTTATTTTCTTATAATATTGATATTCTTGATTTAGCCCTTTCCCCTTTCCATTGCAATTATAGGTTCACTTTCATGGAAAAGGACATCCAACATGATTAAGGGTATTGTCTTAGGCTCTCTCTCTTTATATTATATGACATCTGTTTATAATATGATCATAAATATATAGTCATATAAAAATTAATTAGAATATCTTACTTTTCCCTTACTGTCATTCGTTCCATGTATTAAGCCTTCATTTTCGTAAATTGATCAATTAAATCAATCAAACTTGAAACTTCGACAAATTTTAATTCCCCATAGGTTTAGACCCTAATTGTGGGCAAAAAACTAATCCGATAAAATTGACTTTGAGCCCCACAAAAGCCACACAATTTGCAATTATCTATTCCGAAATTATAATTTTCTAAACATGATTACCATACAATTAATCTGTCACGCAATTCTTGGTCAAATTATGAATAATAACCATCAGAAACATCGTATCTAATTGCAGGTTTCAACCACCCAAATTATTGACCTTTTGGATCAATCTCATTGGACAAGCAACCAGATAAATAGGACATTAATTATACTTATTTAACTATATACTTTTATAAATTATACTTAATGACAATATTATATTACACATTAAAAAATCAAATTAAATCAGAACTGGGTCTCTTCCTCATTATTTATTTATTTATTTAGGCGCTTTCGTTTAGCTCATAATTGAAGTGGAGAAGGAAGTGTAATTCAACTTATAAAATTATTGGTTTTGGAACTAACAAAAGAATCTTTCATCCACTAGAAGAAGCACTTTCTGAAAAAACATCATGGCCTCATGCGCCAGTGATATAAGATATGCAAATTTAGGTAGACGAACAATTATTGGACATGCATGCTTCTTCAAATTTTATACTTTGGAGTTTACTTCATGTCGTAGCTAGGTTATTATTAACAACCGACCATCAAATTCGTTTCCAATATATCAACCTCTCTCTCTATCTCTCTCTTCGGATTGACTGTTACTTTAAATCTAATCGTCCAGAACCTATAGTCGGATATAATTTGATGTGAAACACTTACATCCGTAAATTATTTTGACATCTTGCTACTATATAGTGAATTACAGCTAACTTGAGAACATGAGGCTATATGTACGAAGGATCAGAATCATCAGATAATCTCTCTCTCTCGTCGGGGGTATTAATTAAGAACCATTATGGTTAATTAACTTTTGTCATACAAAAACATTATTATAATATAAAAAACATCATCACAAAAAAAGTCAACCGTACCCTGCATATATAACTATACCCTGCATATATAACATATATGGTTGATCTAATAGAAATTTATTCTCCTAGTAACCTAGGAAATATGTTTCTTCTTACATATAGTATTACTTATATATATATATATAGGGTTTGGTTCAAATGAGAACCATTTTTATCCTAAAAACTAAGAACCAAATGAATTCGTTATGAAAGTGGATGAATCCGTTGAGAAAGTTACTGAATTCAAAAATTTAGAATTTTTCACCCGGGTTCGAATCCCATGAGGAGCGAAATTTCTATTTTTTTGGGATTCAGTAACTTCCCCAGCAGATTAATCAACTTTCACTGTGAATTCACGATAAAAATGGTTCTCACGTTAATCCTCCCATATATATATATAGAGAGAGAGAGTTTGGTTCAAATAAGAGTCATTCTTATCCTAAAAACTAAGAACCAAATGCATTTGTTTTGAGAGTTGATGAATCCGTTGAGAAAGTTGATGAATTCAAAAATGCAGAATTTGTCACCCGGGTTCGAATTCCATGAGGGGCGAAAATTTTATTTTTTTAGATTCAGTAACTTTCCCAACGAATTCATCATTTTTTGGTTCTCACGTTCTCACGATAAAAATGGTTCTCACGTTAACCATCTCTCTCTCTCTCTCTATATATATATATATATATATATATATAGAGAGAGAGAGAGAGAGAGTTTAGTTCAAATAAGAACCATTCTTATCATAAAAACTAAGAACCAAATGAATTCGTTATGAAAGTTAATGAATCCGTTGAGAAAGTTAATAAATTCAAAAATTCAGAAATTTTCACTCGGGTTCGAATCCCATGAGGGACGAAAATTCTATTTTTTTAGATTCAGTAATTTTCCCAGCGGATTCATCAACTTTCACTGTGAATTCATCAGTTTTTGGTTCTCACGTTCTCATAATAAAAATGATTCTCACGTTAACCCTCTCATATATATATATATATATATATATATATATTAAATATTTTTTCTTCCGTCTACCAAAAGCTTGCATTGCTTTTGATGGTATAAGTTTTAATAAATTATAACGAGTGTAAAGTGAGTGAAGACAATAAATGAAGGCGAAATATATACAAGTACACACTTTTGTAAAAGTGTGTACATGACATAACCATTTTGAAAAATTGATACATTGTATACCCATTTGCTTTTTTTAATATATATCTACAGTCTGTCCGTTTAGTTTCGATTTGAATTGTGACATGCCATTGAAAAAACAGTAATATTTTTGTTTGTTAACAACCTGTAAATCAGTAAATGATTGCGAAATGAATGGTACTAATAAAACCCCGGAAACATATTAAATTCTATTCATTCATTTAGTCAAGGAAAATTAATTAAATTTTGATCGGAAACATAAATGAATGACATGTTTAATTCCGGTCGCATGATTCCGGAAATAGAATTTGATATGTTTCCATTCATTTATTTAATATGTTTCCAGTCAATCTCCATTCATTTAATATGTTTCCGGTCAATCTCCATTCATTTATTTAATATGTTTCCGGTCGCATGATTCCGGAAATGATATGTTTCCGGAAATCTCAATTCATTTAATATGTTTCTGGTCAAAATTTAATTAATTTTCCTTGACCGGAAACATAAATCAATTGATGGAATTTAATATGTTTGCGGAGTTTTATTAAATTAATTAAATTTTGACGGAAACATAAATAAATTTTGACAGGAAACATAAATAAATTAATCATTGACCGGAAACATAAATTTTTGACCGGAAACATAAATCATTGAGAAATTGAAAACATTGTTGTTTTTCGACGATCGAAAAGGCTCAATTCCGTCGATCGGAAACAACAACAAATTAATTCAAGAAATTGAATTAATTTATTCTTGAATTAATTTGTTGTTCGATTGAAGTTTCCGATCGAGAAGGCTTCTTTCGATCGATCGAAACAACGATGCCTTCCTCGATCGAAAACTTCAATTTTCGATCGGAACAACAAATTAATTCAAGAAATTGAATTAATTTGTTGTTTCGATCGACCAATGAAGTTTTCGGTCGAGAAGGCATCGTTGTTTCGGTTGACGAAAAAAAGCCTTCCCGACAGTAAACTTCAATTGTCGATCGAAACAACAAATTAATTCAATTTCTTGAATTAATTTGTTGTTCGATCGAAAATCAAGTTTCGGTCGAAATTGTTGTCTCCGGTCGATCGAAACAACGAATTCTCCGATCGAAACTTCAATTTTGCGAAACAACAATAAACATGTATGATTTTGGCCTAAAATGAGAGAATTATCTCTTGTTCTTCACGGTGTCTCTTATCTTTCGAAATTCACGGGAATGTGAATGAGAATGAGAATGGAAATAGAAATCGAAATTCACGGGAATGGGAATGAGAATGGAAATGAAAATAGAAATCGAAATTCACGGGAATGGGAATGAGAATGGAAATGAAGAAAATTGCGAGAAGAAATCTGAAATCGAAATTCAAATCTGAAATCTGGAAATCGAAATTCACAAGAGTGTTTCGAATTTTTTGAAGAAAAAAATTTGAAATGGTTGTGAATGCGTGAATGTGGGTTGTCAGTTGTCAAGAGGCGTTAATGTTAGTACGAAAAAAGGAATCGATTCCATGTGAGAAGGCGTCAAGACGTCTGCAAATTTTGTTGTTTTTTCGCAAATTTTGTTGTTTTGAACAAAATATAGTTTTTTAATAGGTTTGGGTATGTGGTGTAGTTAATTTTTAGGTTGGATATGGGGTGTACTTAATTTTTAAAAGTTGGGTATATAAGTTGGGCACCCATAAATGAATATATTAATATATGGTGAGAGTAAAAAAGTAGACCATATATGCTTTTTTATAATAACTGATAGATTAAAGGTAGTTGATGTTTCCAAAAATAAAAAATATAAGGTTTTGATGGACGTCCCAAAAAAAATATTTTAAGTACATATTTTTAAAGAACAAAGAAATTATTATTTATGTATAAATATAATATAATAATACTTTTTATGAGAACCGTATCATACAGATGTCAAGGATCCAAATTAATACTTAGTTAACATGTAGAAAAAGAATTTAATGGTAATTGGAAAGAAAAGCTCGTCATTAGGAAGTTTGGCATATTCTAGAATTCTATAACTTGATCCTAAAGCATCGGGAGGGGGGTTGGGGGATGTTATATTATTTCCGTCCCTCAATTTTCTTCATAGTATTTTTTAGTATTGCTCCCAAACTTTCTTCTTATTCCATTTATAGAAAATTATCATACAATATACTCTTTATTTATTACATTCAACAATATCCTTTATTTATACATTTTATTATTTATGATCTACAACTATCCATCTATCTCTTATTTTTATCATCAACAACATTACTCTCAGGTTCCAATTATGGGGTAAAAAAATTGAAAAAAAGCAGTATTTACTATTTATGGTCAACAATACCTCTTGCTCCACTCTCACTACACTAATTTGAGATCCCAGGTTCGAATTCATCATAACACGACTTTTAATATTTTTATATTAAAAGAGAAAAAAATTGAAAAAAGATTTTTTTTTATTTATTAAAACTCGTACCGAAAATTATAGACACGAGCAGCTCTACAATGCGTTACATGCTGTCAGAAATCTTTCAAAAACAGAATCGGAAATTTGATACCGAAACCTTACTATTACTTTTCTAAATCAAGAAGAATCATTTAGATATGGTCGTAAGCTGCGAGGATTCTGAAAATTCTACGTGATTTGGAACAAAACCAGATTTTGCTAGAAGTGGTAAAAATCTAGTGGCGTATTTCTCGACTCCCTTTTCGAGGAAGCATCTTAGATTTATCGGAATTTTGATTTAAGTTTATTATAGTGGATTTGTACACAACTCCATTCCATTGACGAACGCCAATCTTACATTTTTATTAGTAAATGTGTGTAAGCACGTGTTGTAAATCCCGACTATTAGTAGCATCTCGTGGCCCCTCTTGCTGTCTTTTATCGTTTGTGAAAATTATACGTATTGTGGAAGTTATACGTATATATAGGATATTTGTCCTCGAATTACATATCCAAATAGGCCTCCTGTTAGCCTTTAATTCTTTCAAACTCTTTGTTATATTCCCTTCATATTCATTGAACTTATACGGACTTAACAAGCAAAAAGTGAAAGCTTTTGTTGATGATGAAATGGACATTTTGTACATACCCTGCAGACATTTTTAGCACTACATGTCGTTGGCACAAGGTCAAAAGATTAGAGGAAGACAGATATTTCGGCAGTTGTCTGCCACATTTACCCAAATTTCCTTCATTCTTTCATGTTCTCTGTAGTTAGTGGATTCAACATTAGTTTGGAATTGCTTGAATGCAGCTGTAATCCTAGTGCGTGCGTGAGGATGTCTGTGTGTTATGTTCGTTTTATTCGAACGGACATGAGATAAACCAGGGAAAGTTTTCTTTTACTTTTTTAACAAGTTATTATCGTACACATCTACACGATCAATCCATCTATCACACAAGTATAGTGCTTGTCATTCCTGTGATCGAGAGGTCACAGGTTCGAACCCCACCAAACGCCTCTATGGGTTTGAACCTATCACATCTTGTTTTCCAAGTGTGGTTTCACATGTCGTGTGTGTGGTAAACTATCATACGTGAGCGTGAGGTTACTGGGTCTTGATCTAAGGTAACATTGCGGATTTGATTCCATGATACAAAAAAAAAAAAGTACAGTGCTTGTCATTTTCTATATGTTGCAAAGTAATAATTTACTAGTGGAATTAATAAGTATTGATTTTCCTTTTCAAATGCACTAGACGTATTCCTTTAACCTATGTGGAAAAGAGAATAGGGAAAATAATGCTAAGACTCCTTTGCAAACTATTGTGCAAAAGTTATGAAGTATATGGGCCGGCAATAAATCATGCTCTTAACTGCGTGATTGTGATTTCAAGTCGTTGTCGGGCTAGGGATGTACGGCCCAAACCAGTCCCAATGTTTTTATGAGAGTGATGTATGTATAGTATATACTCCATTGGTCACTAAAATATCTTTATGAGAATTTTCAATACAAATTTTAACAAAAATCATTAAATATTTTATACATGAAATAAAAATCCCACATTATTATAATGTTAAATCAATTAATGATGAACAATAGATAACAAACATGTGCATAAGTAATATTGTTGAGAGTAACAAATAGAGATGATGATAAACCATAGTTAATAAAACGTAAAAATAAATAATATTATTAAAATTAATAAACAAGGAATATTTTGTAGGATAACTTATATAAATAAAAGAAAACAAATTTGAAAAACATACCCAAAAGAAAAATGAGAAACAAATTTTGAAGAGAAAAGTAAACTGATCACCACGCTAATACAAAAGTTAAAGTATATATTATATATTGTTTATAGAAAGATCACCACACTAATACAAATTTACATTACCTTTTGACTTCAGATAGTCCAAAAGAGACGGGAACATTCTTGTTTGCACGACCACAAATTCCAGATCGATTGAACATGCCATGTAACTACTAATACACTGATTAAATGATTCTGCAACCAACAGCTTTATTAGCATAATCCCATTTTCAAGTTTCATATTTTGTAATCTTAAACATCATATAATCGTATTTCAACACTTTCCTGAATAGAAACTTACATGATGTATAAACAGCAAAACAATTTCAAAAAATTGAAATTGTTATGAGATTTATATGAGCCAAAAACCATCATGATCTTACTAAGTTATACAACTCGACCGCGGAGGAAAGGGAAAAAACAGATAAGAAAAAGATATTCAACAGCTACACTGCTGGCCCTAGATTTCGACAGAAGCGTGGCATTAGCAGTGATAATCCAATAGCATATGACATATGGACCGGGAAAATCAACACAACATCATTTAGAAACACATGTAACACACGAACATGAAACCCAACAAACAACTGTTTTATAACCTGAACACCTGTATGGGGTGTTCAACTATAATTTTGTAAGCGGTCAGGCAGCTTTGCCAGATCTTGCATCGCTCCATGCTTTAGCAATTGTTCTCTTCATATCCTCATCGCCTTCCTCGTACATGTTCTGCCAACGAAACACAGATAGTTAAAATCGGATAACACGTGCGTGAATCCATCACTATGGCATAATAAGCTATACATGTACCTTCATCAAATCCATTATCCCGGCCATTGGATCCCGTTCTTTCTCCAAATTCAGCTTCAGCTAAGACATACGAATTGTTCGTTAGTTCTAATCTCTTGTTGAACTTTTACTTGCAAACTTAAGGAATTACCTTATCTTCTTTGAAGTGCAAATCCAACCAGTTCCCTTTTGCAGCTTTGGCCAACGTAACAACCACTCTCTTGGGCTTCACAATGAATTTACATTTCTCGGGTGCTATCTCTTTGTTCAGCTTTGGCACTGCACACCGGTAATTCTTCCCTTGGACATCATGTAGCTTGATATCAACAGACATTTGCTTGAAATCGGCTTCAACCTTATCTTGATCAACACCTTCCAACGGTATATAAATCTGCAACAAACAAAACAGGAACAAATCAGAAGTAAAACGCAAGTGTATAAAGTCACGGAGTTAACTTCCAACCCAAAACATATCACCCCACTAATCATGATTCTTGAAACGAATAGTATCACAACATTTGCAACTGTTCAGCTTGACACCAAGTAACACGGAACAATTTCCACCAAAACTGTAGTCCGAGGACTCTAACATCTGTGGCACACTCACCTTCACTTGATCATTATCCTGATCCCAGCTGAAGGACCCGAGAGGAACATAACTCGACGAAGCGTTGGATACAGCCTTCAGAGCACTAGATACCGGACCAGGTGTGTTGACTGCTGGAACTGGAGGTTGTGTTTGCTGAGACGGTGCAGAGGCAGCTGCATTCGAAATCTGAAATGGAACACAAATTAAGTTTTACAATAAGACCTCTGCAAAGGGGGATAGCATGAAATCGCATTCTAAACACCTAAAAGCGCCACAACATGTGTTGCACTTGCACATGATAAATCACACAAAGTAATCCAGTATATCAACACCAAGGAGCATAAACAAAATCTTCTATGACGAGGAGCTATATAACACGAAACGAGATGTTCAGGTGCTTCAGTTGCTTTTCAAGACCTTGTCACACATTCACACTCAAAATGGTAGAGTGAGCGTAAGCATCAACATATAGTGGATATGGGTCTTACTCTCTTAAGTCAAACATCCATACCTCTAAAATCTTGGTGCACGCCTTTGAAACTGCCACCTATCTTATAAATCGCCTACCCCAAAAACTTTAACCATGAAATCTCCTCATGAAGCTTTGTTCAATGATGCCATCTTACTCATCTCTTCATATATTTGGTGTGCATGCTTTCCTTTTCTCAAACCTTATAATTCTCACAAGCTTGGTTCGATCTCGAAATGTGTTTTCTTGGCTATAGTCATAACCATAAAGGCTACAAGTGTCTTAACAAGGATGGAAGAATATTTGTTCTTGACACGGTACATTTTAATGAGCTTGAGTTTCCTTATCTTAATCTTTTTTCACTCTTTGGTCAGAATGAACTTACGGATAGCATATATATGGCGCGACTGCGGTTTTGAGGATTTCTGTAATCCAGTTATGTTTGTAAACTTAACAAAGCTATCTATGGTTTGAAACAAGCACCAAGGCGTGGTATGACAAGTTGCGGAGAAATCGCAATCTTGGATTTAAAGATCGATTCGGACTTGACTTGTTCTATCAATCGATGCTTGATCCACCGATTCTAGTCTACGTGGATGATATTCTAATCCTGGGGATGATTCGGCTATAGTGCGAGACAACCTCCCGAGCTATTTATATATCAACGGCTGATGTCTTTACCAAAGCCCTTGCCGATTCAAATTTTATCTACTTCGTGATCGGTTAAATCTTGACACTTTGAAACCGGGTTAGGTTTCACGGGGTGTGTAGATTATTTTATCTTCTTCCTAGCTTTTACATTACATTCTCGTATATAAACATGCATTTCAGTTTAAGCTTTGCTTCCTCATTTTATGCTTAGCTTAAAACTATCAACACACAATGACTATCCAGAGGTCGTGATCATGACAGAAGAAAGCTATCCAAACTTATCGTAACGCACAATCATCCAAAACTCCCTATAACTGAAATATTCAGTAGATTTTCAAAAGCAGTCACACGAATTCACCTATTCGATTTCACCACTTCAGTGAAAACATACGATTAGCGAACACATTGTACAAAATAAAAAGTTCAACAATAACACATCAGTCGTTCAATCCCCAATCATAGAATCATAACACGTCCGTCATCCAAATTCATTGAGCTAGAATACGCCGAAATAGAAGCAATGCACGCATTTCTCGAATATACCAAAAAAACCCTCGAATTGTACAACCCTAGCCCAACCTCCATATACACATTTCTTAACATAAACAACAATGGATGATCGTTGGGAAACTATGACAAAACATTTGACATCAAAGATTAGAGTCGGACGCAGAGAGACTAACCTTCTCCAGGTTGATAATCTCGGAGGAAATCAGCGAAACGACGCGGGGCCGCTTTGCGATGCTTTGAAGCTGCTTCAGTTCCTCGATGTCCAACGCCAAATCATCGCTGCTCGCCATTGTCCACTTGCAAATTGGGAAATCGTTTTGCAGAAGTATCCAGAGAGCTTGAATATACTGAACCGTCGAGAGGAGTAGAAAAGGCTAGAATGCTCAGTCAAAAGAAGTTTCTAGACTTATTTTACAGTGTGTTACATTGGGCTGTAGGAATTATTCAAGATCTATTTCAGATTCCGCTGCTTTATGAATTGGGCTTAGATTTATGCATTTAATGATTTAAACCAATTTCGTATTTAATTTGGGCCTAAAATTTATATATTTGGATATATGGGCTAATATTATTTTATTATAGGGTTTGGGCCTCTATCCAGTAAATTAGTCGACAAAAAAGTTAGTCTTAGTAAATAAAGATTTTGGATAGTATAAAATCTCACTAAAATCTGACTATATTTGATTTAATGTGGATCAATTAGACTGCATCGTTATAAAGTATCAAATAAAGTTGTCATATGATTAGAATTAATTACGATTTATTATTTATATATATGAATATTTGTACATGTGATACATAATCTAGGATACACTAACATTTTAGTTTATAAATGATAATTTAGACCATCAATCTTTGCATAATCTATAGTTATCATCAAAAGATATATTATTGTGGTATATGAAATGCTTTATCAAATACACAGAATTTTTTACAAAAGAATGAAACAATACTACTCAAATTTCAATCAAGAGTTAGTATATCAAATTTATGTCAATGTAGAACGTGTACAAGACGAGACAAGTAGATGTCACAACTTGCACATCCTAATGTTTATAGGTTTCATTTTCAATCTTTTACTCAAATTTCAATCAAGAGTTAGTATATCAAATTCATGTCAACGTAGAACGTGTACAAGACGAGATAAGTAGATGTCACAACTTGCACGTCCTAACGTTTATAGGTTTCATTTTCAATCTTTTAAAATTATCAACCCTATTCGGCGAATTTAGCAAAGTATTTCACTCGCTAGCTATTTTTCTATAAACTTTGGAGCCTTCTTCCTTATTTTTTTTTAGGACTCCTAATCATACGAGTATGTACTTAGTTTGATAGGTTATCTTATTTAAGCATTAATAGTTATTTATTCCAATAAATCAATAATATATTTTAATTCATAGATTTAGAGGTGTTGTCTTTCGTGATTGAGAGGCAAGAAGCATGACTACCAATACAACCTTGAAGTAAGGGGCGAATCAAAAGTCATGCAAAAGAGATTTACATAATTGCCTTTTTTGGGCCTCTCTAAAACAAAGAATTTCTTTCGCCATACTTGGACAAAAATCTATACCTCAATTCTTAAATCTGCATGTCGTAAAACTTTGTCCACATATTTTTGTGTTCATTGTAAATATTTTCCACTGGTAGCAATTAGTCATGAAAAAAAAAAGACAAAAACTTGGGTGAGCTCATCCTTGTTTTTTGTTAAAATAATTATATATTAATTATGGTGAGTACGGATAATTAGATTTTGTTTATCTATAATTAAATTTATTAATTTTTAATTATAATTTTTAATTCATAATTATGGTTTATTAATTCATAATTAGGTTTATTAATTCATAATTAGGGTTTATTAATTCAAAGTTGGGGTTTATTAATTCTCAATTAGAGTTTATTATTCAAAATTAGGGTTTATTATTTCCAATCAGGGTTTATTAATTCAAAATTAGGGTTTAATAATTCACAATTATGGTTTATTAATTTCAAATAGAGTTTATTAATTCAAAATTAGGGTTTATTATTTCATAATTATGGTTTATTAATTCAAAATTAGAATTTATTATTCAAAATTAGGATTTATTAATTCACAATTAAGATATATTAATTCAAAATTATTATTTATTAATTTACAATTAAAGTTTATTAAACTAATTAATTTTAATTAGAAATAATTTAATTAATTTGTTAATTAATTAATTAATTATGGGTGGACTCATTGTGCGCGTGCGCGCACAGGAGATCACCCCAAATAAAAATCATATCAATATTATTGCTCTGAAATATCAAGAACAATAATCAGTTATGTGACTCCGACTTTTGTGGTTGCTATCATGCGGACCCCTTTATTCCAATGTCCTAGAGATTTCTGAAAAGGAACAACGCTTCACAATTTAAAACCAGAATCGTTATGTATATACAGAAAAACGAAACTACTATAAAAAAATATGAATTTTACTTTTGATGCATGCATGAATATGAAATGTTACTACGTTTTATTTAAAGCCTCATAATTATTGGACATATTTTGTCTATCTAGCCATCGAGTAATTAAGGGCACACACATATAAATTTAGTAGATAAATTTGAGTTGTCACGTAATATATTAAACATCACATGAATTTGTTACATCAAATATGTATATTGGACAATTGTCAAAAACTCTATGCTATTAATTATTTAATATATACACACCAAACGAAAGTAAATTTACGCCAATAAACGTATACGGCCAAACTCATCAGAAAGCAAATCATGAAAACGACTCTTATGATATTTTTCGATTTAGCATATAATTACGACGTTGATTAATTGAATTCACAGCCGGTCGCTAATATTATAATGGGATTTCTTGACTAAAATTTTGAAAGTGAAAAGAAATCGGTAGGTAGACAAAGTCAAAGTCAACAGGTAATCATTTTTGACTTTGTAACTTTCTGTTACTCATTTTCTAATCACTGTTAAAAGTGCGAGCATTAACTAACTGGGACTCTTAATTACTCGTTTACAACAGGTATATTATCATTAACTGGCCAGCCATTTCCCACATGCTTTTCCTGCGACACAATTTTTGGGGTATATTATCAAATGACGTGGCAAATTATTGGTGCTGCAGTGCTAATTATTAATTTTGTGGTGTATACACATGAGTCAGGCATATTTACTTGTATTTATTGCAATGCAAAATAAGTGTCGGTTTGAGTAACTCATGTATAGAATCAAATTTGAATATCTAGTATAATTATAGTTAATATTTCATCTACCTGCAATATTTTCTATCTTTTACACCAATATGTGTGTATTAGTTGAGATTATTTACCGAAAATAATGTTTCCAACGTTATAAATGCATATGATACGACGGCATAATTAATTAATTTAAAAATATTATATGCTTTAATAGAGAATAAAGAAGTTATGTTTAAGTTTGTAATATATATAAATAACAATTATAATCATTGTCAAAGCACGGTTGGTAATGTGGATGGACAATATTTTTATGACACTACAAGAAAATGTTATAGTAGTGACACAATTTTTAAAAAATTGTCACAAAAAAACAGAGTTTCTAAATAAAATTGTGACATCTTGTGATGTGTAACTATATATTATGTATGTCACATAAACAAAAGCATGTTGCAAAATTTTATGACATATTTCTTAGTATCACTACTAGACAAAGGTTGTTGTAGTATGGATTATGATCATTAATTATTTTGCATGTCTTAGTTATATTACATCAACAATATATATATATATATATATATATATAATCACTAGAAAAAAGTATATACTTGTAAATTTCGTGGATAATTACATCTAATAAAATTGTTTGTTCTATTTATTATTACTAAACTTCCAATGTGATATAAAAATAGGTTGAGGTCAATAAAGAAATAATTAATGTGCATTGGATATTACTCTCTTCATCTCACTCAAGATAACTTATATTCATTTTCGTGCTCTATCATTCAAGGTGGTCTATTTTTTAAGAAATAATTATCCCTTTAAAAAAATATGAATTTTACCTATTTTTTAATTATTTTTATTATTTTTTATTTAAAATATAATCGAATCGAAAAGAAACAAGTTATATGGGATGAGTAGGAGCTGATCTTATGTTTCTTGGACTTCATACTGCTGGCACGTGAAGTCAAAAAACATGTCTGGTGTTAGTAGGTGCATCAGGTAAGTTTTACATGATGCACCTACCAACAACTTACCTGAACTTTGAAAATACTTATTCAGCCACAAAATGTTGACTTCTGCAATGACGCACTCCACTGCTAAACATGTACAATAATATTAATTTCATTATAATATATCATTCCACGTTGTTGCACAAACAATGATTGAAACGTTTTTTATATTACTACATTAGTGATGAACTGTGATATAATTTACTCTATTTTTTTATAACTGTTTCTAACTATCCAAGTTTCTATTTATCAAAGTATTAATATAAATTTATCTTTGTAACTTTATTAATTATCATAATAAATCTATACATATATCTAGTTATCAAATTTTAAAAATATTAAATAAAGCTAAAATAGAAAGGATACCATAATTTTGTTCCTAAATTACAAAATATGACACTTAATAAAAACAAGAAAAAGATGAAAATATGACATTATAAAACGAAGAAAAAAATAGTATATAAATACGTTTGTTATGTCTGAAGTAATTAATTGTGTATTTAAAGATTGAGGTAGATCATTAGAAAGCTAATTTACAAATTAAAAGAACTATTCTCTTCATTTTTTATAAGTGTCCTTTTTTATTTTATTTTTATTTTATATTATGTGTTCTAGTTTGGTATTTGGGAGTAAAATTGTGATATTCTTTCTATTGTACTAATATATTATATACTCTTGGAAGTTAATAACTAGTTATATATATGTATTTATCATGATAATTAATAAGATTATAAAGATATTTTTTTCTATACAATACTTGTAAAATATTGAAAGGAGTAAAATAAATAAATTGGAAAGAGTTTGAAGGTTCGATATAAGTTGTCTGTCAGATAAATAATATATAGTACTTGTTGGAAAGAGTTTGAAGGTTCGATATAAGTTGTCTGTCAAATAATATATAGTACTTGTTGGAAAGAGTTTGAAGGTTCGATATAAGTTGTCTGTCAGGTAAATAATGTATAGTGCACCTGATTCGGCAGCTAATGACTCTATAATTAATATAGTTCAGTTAATAATTAGGGCCACATATTAATACTGTCTTCTATCTTGGCGAAAAAAGTTGATCTCGTAGTGGAAAGACTATATATTTATATTTCTAATTCTAATTAATTAGCGACTCTGTTTGGTGGCTCAATTTTTTATGAACGAAAATTTATATATGATATATTGACATAAATGGCATCATATATTATATGATAAACACAAATGATACAGCTACACTAGAGAATCCCAACATCAAATTACATAATTCATATATTTTTGGCACGGATGTATAAATATTTATATGAAATCAATCCAACATCAAATTACATAATTCGGTTCGACCTAGATATTTTTGTCTCAACAACCATATAATAATACTTTATCTTCCAGGAAGATAATATTTATAGTGAAAATTTTCATTTCTTTTCTTTGAGGTAAAATTTATAGGCCTCTAGGGCTCTCTTTACTTTTGTTTTGTTCGAAATTAGAAATGTTGTGGATATATATTGATGTCCAGTTGACAAATTACCACTCATTTCAAAACAATAAAATAAAATAATAGCTCACTCAAACCCAAAAGTTCATGAGGAAAGTTAATAATCGTTTATGAGATATGACATATAAGTGTTTGTGATTATAAATGTTGCTGCCGGATAAGAGTTGATTGCTGACAAGAGAGTTGGTTGTGGGTAGGCGTGAGTAAAAAAACCAAAAATCGAATCGAACCAAATCAAAAAATCAAATTAATTTGGTTCAGTTCATTCGGTTATTTCGGTTAAAACCATTTTAAAATTCGATAATTCGGTTTTCGGTCGATTCAGAATTTTTTTAACCGAAAACCGAATTATATATATATATATATAATATTATTTATTTACTATTATAATTTTAATATATCAATATCCTATTCATTTCTCACTCTCTCTCCCTTTTATATCAATATATAATATTTGTAAAATATAATATTATTTATTTATTATCTAACACTATTAATTATTCTTAAAAAAAATATTTTGCATATATAACATATAAACATATTTTCTTATATAAATATTATTTATTATTTTTGAAAAATATTTTTTTTTTGTTAAAAAAATCGGTTTAACCGAAATATATTTCAGTTCGGTTAACGAATAAAATTCAGTTCGGTTCGGTTATTTTTTTGAAAATTTTGGTTAATTCGATCTGGTTATTTTTCTTCCGAAACCGACTGAATAACCAAATACTCACCCCTAACTACAGGCAATAGAGTTGGCTTCTGGCAGGAGAGTTGGTTGCGGGCAACAGAGTTGGCTGTAGCTATGAGTTGACATCTGACATTTGGCATATGACATATGGCTGAAGAGAGTTGATATTGATGCTGAAAGCGACTAATACTTCAGGGAGTTGGTTGCAGTATAGTGACATACGTCTATACACCTTGATTAATCATAATCATTCTTTATCATCGATTTAATTTCTACGAAGATGATTGTGGAATCTAGTAAGATAAATAGACTAGTGGATATGTGATTAACAACAACAACAGAAGATGTGTTGAGCACAGACTGAGAACAATTCTTCCGTCTTGTGATAGTTATTAGAGAGAGACGTTAAGGAGAGAAAGAGATACTGTGTATTGTATTCATTTTCTTGGTTCAGATCGATTCCGGTTATCTTCTCCGACGATTGATAGACGCACTTTTTACTAGTTTAATAATGATATATTATGATGAATTTAGATCGGTTTAAGTGCGTTTGTATAGTTGATACTATGCTTTTAGCCATTTTGAGAAGATAATGCTCTTGGGGTTCATATTTGGTGTTTTATAGGCTTTTCAGGTGATAATCGATGCACAAGGCAAAGAAGTAATCAAAGATGATGAAATGGATATAACAAGTATGGATGTGAAAAGTTTACAATGTTAAACAATATCTCGATAGGAGTCCATATGTGCAAACGGATCACAATTCGGAGTTCGGACGCAAGAGAACGGACGAAACAGCGAAGTCGCGCATTCTGCACTGAAGCTAGCGACAACCCTAGCGGTCGCAAGGGTGGCCGCGAGTTCAGCCCGAAAAGCTTCCGCCGCATAGCTAGCGACCAGGCTCGCGACCGCGAGCCCGGTCGCTAGGCGCTTCGGCCTTGCGTGAATTAGGGCTTCAGCCCATCAGCTATATATACCCCAAACCGTCCTTAAGCCCCCCATCTTCTCCCAACTGATACCAAACTCTAAAATCTGCATTTTTTCCATAGTTTTCATTGTTTTCATTCTTGTTCTTCAATTTCATAGTATAACTTTAGATTATTTACATTCGAGACTTTAGATTCCTGCAAGTTCCAGATTTATTTACGGATTCAAGTTGTTACATTCTTCGTCATGGATTCCTACGGTTCTATCTTTTCAATTCAGTTTATGTTTCATTTATTTAATTCTTGCTTTGGTATTTTAATTATGCGTAGCTAAATTCCGTATTGATCCTAGGGTTTGTATGTCTGACTAGATTTCTGTGATTTATCTGTTGATATTGTTTTACCTTCCGTCATCGATTTGTGATTCATGGAGCTTAATCTTATGTGTTAATTTCTGATCAACTTTAATGCATATCTAGTTGCCAATTGAATACTTAACAGTTTTAGTTGTCAATCGATCTTGAATGCACAATACGGGTAAGTCTTGAGTCGTAACTGAGATAGGAACATACGTAGGAAGCATATTCTTTGTGAGCTTTTTGGAGTTGCTAATTTCCACCTTGAGACGTAATAGTAATAGGTGAATTAGTAATCTACAACCACCATTTTCGTAACTGAAATTGCGGGTTACTTATGTGATCTTTCATCTTTGACTTGATTAAAATTGGTAAACAGATTAATAGGTTAATTGTGTGAATCTGGTTAGGTTAAATACATCCCTAGGGTCAGTATTTCTTATCTGAGTTTATTCCCATTTTATTTGTGACTAGTTTTATAATCATCTCTCTTGTGGATACTTAACAGTTTAGTTGTCAATCGTATCTGTCGCCTGGATAATAAGTAAAGATTATGTGTTAATTATTCAATGTGTTTTCGAATATCAGTCCCTGTGGATACGATATAATACTTGGTGTTTTTACTATCATTATTTTGGTATAAATTATAGCGATCAACGATCTAATAAACATTCAACTCATCCTCCGTGGATGTAGATTATTTGATCGAACCGCGTAAATTCTTACGTCGTTTCATTCTTGCTTGTGTCTAAAATCCCAACATGACATATAACACACTCAAATATCCGTTTCTATATTTTAATTGGATTTTTATTTATTTATTTGGACAACGACATATCCAACTATTATTTGTTTGTTGGGGGTTTTTTATTAAAATTGTATTAATCTAATCCAAATTATTTTAACTTGAATTATATTATAAGGTAAAAGGGTAAATTCCCAACTAAAAGCCGATGAAAAGCAGACAATCACGAGTCATGACCAATTCATACGTTGTTTTTGGCACCATCCCACTGTCTTAAACTTCAATTATTGTAAATTCATGCAAAAAGTGTGTACATGAACAATTTCACCCAAAAAATGGGCATATAATATTATTAATATATAGCACCCATAGATTGACATTAACAAACATCAATAAGTCTGCAGCCGAGAAAAGACTATTTTGCCCTCTTGGTGGATTAGATTTCTCCAGCAACCCTGCAATACTTTTGGTTTATATAAGTAGTCTAAGCAGAAACTAAATCTACCACAAAACACACTTTTTCTGCTAGCTCACAAATACTGCTCACACGCTTTAACTTCTGCCTACATTTCAGGTATGTAAGCTATCTTCTGCATGTTCTTTTTGGGTGCGGATCCTCTGTTGCGCAGAGAAACACTACAGACGGTGCCATACACTTATGCGGCGTCGTCCCACAATAATTAATTCACCTCGTGCCGAGACATTGTGTATAGCTGTGGAACGATACCGCATAAATGCAGCGCACCCTCTGTTGTGGTTTTCCCATGACAGAGGATTCACACCCCATTTTATACTGAATTGTACAATATGTTGTGCTCAATGAATATGTTCTGCTAAGTTTTTTTTTTGTTTTATAATATATATTTCGAATATTATGATTGGAACGTATTTCATCACTTATAGTATCCACATAATTGGTTTTAAGAAATAAAAGTTACGTGTACATATAAGATATTTTGTTTGTACAGACGATTGAGACATTAATTGATGAATCGAATTCAATGATCGGAACAGTGCCAAGTGGGTGTTGTAGAAATTAAACGTTACACTATATTCCGGTATATCTTTACCACATGGCCTCTATATTAAAGGGGGAAAATCTTAGCCCAAAATCTAATGGTGAACAAAATACCCAAAAAACTGAATATCCAATTCGAATCAAATCGAATTTTAAAATTCGGTTCGAATTTTTTGGATTTTTGGTTCTGATTGAAATGACATTTTTCAAAATTTCGGATTTTCGGATCAGATTTTTTAAATCCGAAAAAATCCAAATTTTGAAATATATATAATTTATATATAATAATATTTTATTCAAATATTTTTAAATCTAATATAAATATATATAAGAATTAAAAAAAATTTGTTTTCGGTTTTTCATAATTTTGGATTTTTTGGATCGGTTCGAATTTTTTTTATAAAACATTCGGATTTTCGAATATTCGATTCGGATCAGATTTTTCTCTCTCTTAAAATTCAGATTTTCGGATCGGTTTAGATTGGACAAAAATCCAAACCGAAATTTGAATAATCACCCCTACCGGAATCTGTATAGATGCTGAAGCAGAACATGACGTGTCTTTCTTTAGCAATTTTGATTTTGTCGCAATTCAATGTTGATTTGAAGGGTTAGCATATTGGGAGGCGCTATAAATTGAGTTCGGTTAGACCCAGATTTAATAAAATGGGCCCAGCTCGTTCGCTTACAATTATTTGAAAGGGATTTTTTTGAGTTCAATTAGGAAATTGGTCAATGATTTCACAGATGTAATTGCTAGAATCCTCTATTCCAAAATAAATCCCATTTATTATATAATCATACGATAATAGAAGATGAAACATATATCTAAACTAATTCGTGTGTTCAATATTTATCGTACATAATGTTCTCTAATAAAAGCTGAAAGGAAATAAAAAGGCTAGATAGCTGAATCTAAATATTGGGTTTAATTGTGTTGGTTAAGAGCTAACAGATTTTGAATAAAGAAAATAAAATAAAACAAAAAAAGAATGGGCAAAAGCGACAAAAAGAACATGTGTTTTATTTTCTCAACGAAGTAAAAAAAAAAAATCAAGCACGCCAATATATGACTAAACTATCAACGATATTCAGTATTGACCATCAAATTATGGCACTTCTGCAAATTTTAATTGGGTCTATGATTGAGAAAATGGATTTTGGAGATCGAATCTGTATCTAAATACTAATTTATAATAGCTAGTGGTTGTGTGAGACTCTGTGCCCAATAGTTATAATTTAATATAATATAGAACAAGCACATATATAATATATTTGATATGAATAGCCAACCAAGTTTTACTTTGTCACAATACATTCCTCAATTTTAGTGTTGACACGACTAGCTATTCTCCTATTATTCCCACCAAATATATATTTCTCAACATCGACTTCACTTTACTAATTAACTTCATCTCGATTAATTAATTAATTAATTATCTACTCGTTCTATAAATAGCATCATTCCAAACCACATACACACACACACACACATACAATCTTAGTTTAGCTATTTCAACCAAGCCTCTACAACACTATTCTTACCTTCATTCTTGTACGTATCTTCGCTTGCTAAACTATACTACATTTTTCGCTTTTATCTGTCTGAATTGTGGCATGAAATAAAGTATAAAAGTAAATTAAGACGTGCACGTCGAAGCTTGTGTAACGTTAACTGCAGAAAATCGTGAGCTCTAAACTGTGTGTGGCATGCATCTTGAAACCTAGTATTTCTCGAAGCTAACCAGACTGTTTGTCGGAAAAATATTACAGCTGCAGACGACAGAAACGAAAAAAATAAATGTGGAGGCTGAAGATAGCGGAGGGCCACGGCCCGTATCTCTACAGCACCAACAACTTCGTCGGCCGCCAAATCTGGGAGTACGACGAGAACGCCGGAACCCCGGAGGAGCGTGAGGCGCAGCTCGTCGATTTCCAAAAGGCTCGCGATGACTGGAGCGAGAACAGGAAGAAAGGATTCCATTCATGCGGCGATTTGTTCCTGAGATTGCAGCTGAAAAGGGAAAGCGGAATCGATCTGCTGGGAATTCCGCCGGTGAAAATCGGAAAGAACGAAGAAATCAGCTACGAAGATGCGACGACCGCCGTGAAGAAAGCGTTGCGGGTGAACCGGGCGGTCCAAGCCAGCGACGGCCACTGGCCGGCCGAGAACGCCGGCCCGCTCTTCTTCACTCCCCCTTTGGTAACCTTTTCGATTGCTTGTAGTGATTTCATAGACATATATATTTTTACTATTTTGATTATGTAACTAATATTCGGTAACGTTTTGTGTGATAGCTGATTTCGTTGTACATAAGCGGAACGCTGAACAAGGTGATGACAACGGCGCACATAAAGGAGTTGATCCGCTACATCTACAACCACCAGGTGATTTTATCAATCAAGCCAAATGTGTTTAATCAATGAAATAATCAGTAAAAAAGAGAGTGGAGGAGATGTGTTAATTGTACGTTGTGGTGCAATGCAGAATGAGGATGGGGGTTGGGGATTTTACATAGAAGGGCACAGTACAATGATTGGTTCAGCGCTTAGCTACGTGGCGCTACGGATAATGGGGCAGGGACCAGATGATGGCAACGGCGCCATGGCCAGGGGAAGGAAATGGATTCTTGACCACGAAGGCGCTACCGGAATCCCGTCCTGGGGAAAGACGTATCTTTCGGTAATTCATTTTTCATTCACTATTCCACAAATATATCAAACTTTTCAAGCTCACATATCATTTATATTATTCTTGTTTTCTCTATTTTATGACAATGACGTATTACTACCTTTCAAACTAAAGATTTAATTTCGTCTATAATCGTAAATTTTGAGATAAATTAAAAAAAAAATATATATAATATATATATAATATATATTTTGAGGTAAAAATATATATATATATATATATATATATATATATATATATATATATATAGAATGAGATCAAATATAAACCAATCTCAAAGTATAAAATAAGAAAGTTAATGAATCGCGATTCGTGAAGATGAATCGAAATTCGAATTTTCATGATGGATTCAAAAGTTCAAATCCCATGAGGTGAAATTTAATTTTTCAATTCAGATATTTTCGCGTATTCATTAACTTTCATCAGATATTCAATTCGGGAGTTCACAATAAAATTTATAGATTAATGATGATATTATATATAATAATCATACATATATATATATATATATATATATTATTGTTCCAATTCTAAAAGTTTGTTATTCTTATAAAATTAAATATACCTGTAGTATATTTATTTATTATTTTAGTCTATGAGAATAGTCAAGTAATTTAATGTATACAGATATTATCATAAGTTATAACGAATGAATTATGATGTATCTTGTAGTGTTCAGAATTGTGGTAATAGTTTGATTCACACAAATTTCAATTAACCTATCATATCCTTTATAAATATTTGATTAAGGGTGCAGTAGTGTAATTATGGGATATTGGTTATTTAATTTATATTTATATGGTTTCAATAATACATTAGGTTTTAAAAAAATAAATAAATCTTATTGACGTAAATGACTAAATAACCTTTAATTCGGGGTCCCCAAACTCTATTATATCAAGATGGTCGGGTTAATAGCCTCAATTAAAATTCAAAACAATTAGAACTTAGGTGAAAATCCTAATCTGAGGTACTTTCCTCTACAACTTGAATTTTATATCTATAACCAGACCTAGAGCAAAACGTTTTACCACGTGATTCTGAATTAGAGTTGTAAAAACAATTCAAAAATCGTAATTTCTTGTTTACAAATTTGGATGATGATGAAAATGTTTCAGGTTCTTGGAGTGTACGAATGGGACGGTTGCAACCCACTTCCCCCGGAGTTCTGGCTTTTCCTTCCGTTTTCCCTTACCATCCCGGTAAGAAATTAACATCATCAACAAAATCAATCTCTCGGTTTGTTTCCTTTTTAACTAACATCGTTCCGACATGCAGCAAAGATGTGGTGTTACTGCCGCACAACCTACATGCCTATGTCGTATCTCTACGCCAGGCAGTTCCATGGACCCCTAACCGACGTTGTTTTAGCCCTCCGTAACGAGATCCATCTGAAGCCGTACGATCAGATCGACTGGAACAAGGCGCGTCACCATTGTTGCAAGGTCTGTCTATTGTAAAGTCTCTCAGCTTGTGAATTTTTGCAGTTAATTAACGATTTTTATGATGACAGGAGGATCTCTACTACCCTCACTCAAAGGTCCAAGATCTTCTGTGGGACACCCTCAATTACTGCAGCGAGCCGTTGATGAGGCGCTGGCCATTGAACAAGATCCGGCAGAAGGCCATGGACAAGGCCATCAAATACATGCGCTACGGAGCCGAGGAGAGCAGATACATCACCATCGGATGCGTCGAAAAAGTACATTCCTTCGCTCCCTCAAACAAACTGATTCACATCACCAACTTTAACTTTTTATTAATGAATGTTGTGCTTGTTGATGCAGAGTCTGCAAATGATGTGCTGGTTCGCCCATGACCCCAACTGCGATGAGTTCAAGTACCACTTAGCCAGAGTGCCCGATTACCTGTGGCTGGCGGAAGACGGCATGAAGATGCAGAGCTTTGGAAGCCAGCTGTGGGATACGGTTCTCGCGACGCAGGCGGTTATCGCCAGCGGCATGGTGGAGGAGTACGGTGACTGTTTGAAGAAGGCGCATTTCTACATAAAGGAATCTCAGGTGAAGGAGAATCCCAAGGGGGATTTCATGGCCATGTATCGCCACTTCACCAAAGGCTCGTGGACTTTCTCCGATCAGGATCAGGGTTGGGTCGTCTCTGACTGCACAGCCGAAGCGCTCAAGTGTCTCCTTATGTTGTCGAAAATGCCGACTGGAATCGCCGGAGAGAAGGCCGATGCTGAGCGCTTGTATGATGCTGTCAATGTGCTACTTTATTTGCAGGTATGAAATTAATCCCCGGTCAAAAGAAAAAGGTTTAAAATTTGTGGATTATTGAAGTGATGTGGATTGTATGTGTGTTCAGAGTCCTCTGAGCGGCGGATTTGCGATCTGGGAGCCGCCGGTTCCGCAGCCGTATCTGCAGGTTTTGAACCCTTCCGAGCTCTTTGCAGACATCGTGGTCGAATCAGAGTAAGATGCTACTTGCATATTTCATTCAATTCCATTTTGATAAGATTTTTGTGGATGGATCTAAAACAGAGTGTGTGCGTGTTTTATTTTGTTGTGGTTCAGGCACGTGGAAAACACTGCTTGTATAATCCAAGCACTCATCTCATTCAAGCGTCTGTATCCGGGCCATCGCGCCAAGGAAATAGATGTCTCTGTTGCACATGCAATAAAATTCCTCGAAGGAAGGCAATGGCCTGATGGCTCATGGTGAGTTAATTAGTGCTTTTACTTAAAAATTAAGTAATTTTCTCTTCCTTCCTTTTTTCCAAAAAGATTTGAATCATCATCTTGTATATGTATTGCAGGTATGGGTACTGGGGAATTTGCTTCTTGTACGGCACGTGCTTCGTTTTGGGAGGACTGGCTGCAGCCGGGAAGACGTATGAGAACAGCGAAGCAGTGCGGAAAGCTGTAAATTTCTACTTGACAACACAGAATGAAGAAGGTGGATGGGGAGAAAGCCTCGAGTCCTGCCCAAGCATGGTAAATCACAATAAATAAAATAAAATCGTATAAAGATGACAAGTCTAACAAATACGATGATGCTGTAACAGAAATACATTCCACTGGAAGGGAATCGCACAAATTTGGTTCAGACATCATGGGCCATGCTTGGTCTTATGTATGCTGGACAGGTCAGTTCTAATTAATTTCATCTGCATTAACTACTTTTTCAATGTCTATCTTGAGTTTTTCCTTTTTCGATTAATACTAAATGGAATTTGTTGTTTGGGATGGAGCAGGCAGAAAGGGATCCAAAACCTCTGCACAGAGCAGCGAAACTGTTGATTAATGCACAAATGGAAGATGGAGATTTCCCTCAAGAGGTAACAAAATATACATTTCTATTTTGGTATGTCAAAAATCTCTGCTTGATTTTTTCTTTTCTGAAAATAGAAAAATATTTTAAAAATGGCAGGATATAACTGGGGTGTACATGAAGAACTGCATGCTGCATTACGCGCAATACAGGAATATATTCCCGCTGTGGGCGCTCGGGGAGTATCGAAGACGAGTCTGGTCATCACAATGCTTGTAAACATATATATGAGATTGACCATATTCAAATCAAATATATGTATGTATGTATGTATGTATGTATGTCTGCCTGTCTGTGGAAAAGGGTGAAAAATCTGTAACAGTGTCAAAGCTGCTGCCGGAACTATAAAATAACCATGCGAAAGATATTTACGAAAAGCTGCAATAATGAGGCCCTCAAAGGCTTTTTCCTTTATTTAAAAAAAAAACAAAAATATCTGTTCTTACTGTAAATTATGTAATATTAGCTCTAAGTTTCCAATGTATTGTGAATTTGACGTAATACTGTTAGCATTTCATCAAGAAGAATAAACTTATCATGATTTGATTATTTCCCAATTGTGAATGTGAAGTATTTCGAATCTTTATTGCGGATAGAAAGGAACGATTTAAGGAAATAAATAAATAAAGATCTCGGAGAATATTAATGCAATAAAGATTGTAATTAGAGCCGTACACGAGTCAAGCTATTCGGAGTTCGCCTCGATAAAAGTTCGTTCGAATTTGTTTAGTGAAACTCGTTAGCTAAACAAACCAAACTTGAGCATGGTAGTATTCGGCTTGTTAGTTCGTGAACAAGTTCGTCAACTGATTTAAATTAAAAATCTAAAATTATTAATTAGATACAATTATTTTCTTTCTATAATTAGTAATTATTGTGTTAAATCTATTAACTACTTTTATTTGGTATAAGAAATCAATAAATATTGTGTTATTGTGGATAAAATAATGTATTTTTAAGATAAACTAATTAATATTCTAAACATATATCTAAATTTGGAAAGTTTGTTTGAGTTCAACTAAAGCTCGAATAAGCTTTTGAGCTCGAAATATTCAATAAATAAAACCCGAGACTCGGTTCGATATTAAACAAATCAAGTTGAATACAATAGTATTCGATTCGGCTCGGATTACACCCCTAATTGTAACATTTAATAGTTAAATATTCTCCTTTTCCTCGAGAAGGGTGTTTATAATGAATAATGATATCTGTTCTTGTTAGACAGCTACGGGCTTAAAAGGCTTTATGATCAAATTTTTTGGCGGTTAGATGGACTTGGGCCCAATTATCTTTTGGGCTGACTACCAACTTTTTCTTCTGGAATGAAATAAAATAAAATAATTTTATTACTTATAAAATCTTTTAGCTTTTTATTTATTCAAAAATAAAAAAAAGTAGACACTAATAAAAAAAATAAACAAGAAAATCAGAAAAATCTCCCTCCCCCAAAAAAGAGCCTGAAAACAAATCAACCTCGGATAGACGCTTTATGTGCTTCGAAAAGGTGTCGGAAATAAAATAAAGCAAGAATAATCTTATGTGATAGGAACTTTTGAAGATGAAAACAACGATTAAGTAAATATGTATAATATGTCCCCCTAGGACAGCCAAATGATTAAAGTGGATTCCTATAGTCGAGAGGTCACAGATTCGAACCTCATCAAACGTTTCTATGAGTTTGAACCTATCATATCTGATTTTCTAAATGTGGTTTACATGTCCTGTGTGATTTGTAGGCTATTACATAATAACGTGGAATTTATCCAGTACGCACCTATAGTAACTATTACTGATTCTCCATGATATAAAAAAAATGTATAATCTGTGGCATGTCACTTAGAAATCAATTGCAATTGAATTTTGCCACCTATGAATTTTACAGCAATTAAGTCGGTTATGTGGACAGATGGAGAAATGAAAAATAAATGGGTTTAAGTGAGTCATAAGCTGCCACCTGACAGAAGGCCGATGGGCAGTTGATAGCAAAGGACCAGATGGCCAGAGGTCGGCAGCTATCAACCCAACCTTAATTATTTGATTAAATATGCATTTATTAATTGTTTGTATTTTCTTTTGTCAGGACATGTCTTGTCAAATTTACGGCTCCCTTGCCCTTGTTCAAAATTTATAATCCAAATTCAGTGGTCATGGTTACAAAAATGTGGTATGATGTGAGTCACGCATAAAAAATAATTAATTTGTATTTTCACCTAACGATCAATTTCTTTTATGTATAATTATTTAGAAGAATATTATAAGATGATTAAAGTGATAAAAATTAAGTAGATATCATAATTTTTAAAGAGATAATTATTTTTAAAAAGAAATATATTATCTTGAATGAGTCCATCCAAAAAGAATAAAAAATCATCTTGAATGAGACGGTAGGAGTATATTTTACATATATAGATAAATCTGTATACAGAGGATCATACACGTTCACTTTTATACGCGTAATTTAACGTTGTGTAGGTTGGTGCAGTTCAAAGAGGCTTCGGATCCTCTCACAGTTTTCTATTCTATACGCTGCCTCACTATTGAGTTCACTATAGGTTAATGGTATTTATTGTAAAAAGAAAAATTATTATAATTGATGTTTTGAAAAAAAATATGTACCCCTATTTATGGAATAATCAATCCTAAAAATTTAAGTATTTATTTTTTATTGAAAGATATAAATACTAAAAAATAATTATAAACTCTGACCATCCCGGTATAAGAAATCCTATTTAATAATTGTGAAACTAAACTAAAACATAAGAAGTTAAAATTGAAATAGAAACAAAAGAAACTTATCATAGAAATACGTGCGCAAACCCAAAAATAGAAAAGAAGATTTCAAGTGCTTCAAAATTAAGGAATTTTTGTAAGGGCAAATTTAAATCTATTACATTCTATGGAACTACCAACCCCTTCAACTGTATAAACGTTCTGCAAGATAATTAAAAAGGTTAAAAGTGTGACTTTATAAGAGAATCTTCCCCGAATCTTGCGGATTAACGGCAGTTAAGAGTTAGAGTTAAGAGTCTGATTATAATACCTAATGGTGGGGCGTCATAATTAACGGATTAATCCATGCTTTAGTTGTTTGATTAGTTTACCCATAAGTAGAAAAGATCTAGAGACCTAATCCTTAACTAACCTACCCCACCCCACCCCACCATCAATCAAGGGCAAGGGAACTATAAAGCTAATGATTGATAAATGTTTTAAACAATACATTAAATTGTTTAATTTTACTTGTTTTCTTAAACTCGAGCTATTCACAAAACGAAAATCAAAAGGTGTGATCAGAATCAAGTACCAACTTTTCCAGCAAGAGTACGTCGTAAATATCTATATTTTCCCTAAACTTTAGCAGCTCGAAACTCTTACAAGCTACACTCTCTATCACCAATAAGCAATTTCAACTTCGAAGCACATGTTTTGGTTAAATCTAATTAAGATGAAATTTAATGATGTACAAGTCGAAAAAGAGGAAAGTGATGGGGCTAAGTCTCCAAGTTTGGGCAGCATGTGTATGTTTCCCTTAGTACATTATCACATGCATTATATACGTGTAAATGGGGGCCCTTTGATCTTCCCACCATACCATGTTATTTTTCTTGCACAAAAAAAAAAAAAAAGCTGCCTAACCACCGAGCTACCAAATCAATTTCCTCTCACATTCTCATGTTTTAGTTTGATCTGAGAAAACTGTTGTTATTTGGTTCTGTCCCAAGTTATCGACAAACATATTAAAATGGGTCCATCATATCCTTAAAAAGATCTTATAAGAGAAGGGGGTTAGGTTACTCAACTTATTACTTATATATTGAAAGCAAGATCTCCATTAAATCGATGTAAGACGAACACGGCTTCAACATGCCGTTTCACGTGTTGGCCGATATGTTCATCAACTATTACACTAGAACAAACAAATTCTTATCGTTTTGGGTAATGTTTTAATGCCATATTAAATTGGACTAATTGCTTAAAAGGCATTTTAAGAGTATGATGGGCACAATTATAATAAGGGTTAATTATAGTTTATGACCTCAATTCTTTCAGTTTTTCAGTTTATAGCCTTAATTTTAAGTTTTTCTAAAATATCCCGAACTTTGAGAAATGTACTAACTTATGGTTCGAAAATATTTTTCGACGTCGGAATGCTGACTATGGCGACAACTAATTTGAAGTGAATTTTATTTTCCACATTTACATGAAACGTTTTAGCATTCTGGATTAATTATGTTTATAATTATGGCCTTAACTTTCAGCATTTTTCAGTTTATGGCCCCAACTTTCAAATTTTTCAGTTTATGGCCTCAACTTTCAAGTTTTCTATAATGTCATGAACTTTGAAAATGTACTAACTTATGGCCCAATTTTTTTTTGTTATGACTTGTTTTGCCCGTAAGATTTTGATATTGGATCTGGAGATGGAGACGATGGATATTGCCATGAAGTTGACAAAATCCTATAGACAAAGCAATTCAAAACAAAAAAAAACTCACTTCATCTCCAGATCCAATATCAATCCATCGTCTTTTAGCTGCGCGATGTCGTCTTCGTCTTCCTCTTATTCAAGACGTCGAAGTCGAACGGCTCGTCCAAGCCGCAGGCCAAAACGACATCGTTTCAAATGTGTAAGTGGGAAAAAAAGTCAACATCAATTTATGTTACCGTCCTAGCCAGCGTTCCGGTGTCGAAAAAAAATCGGGCCATAAATTAGTAGATTTCTCAAAGTTCACGATATTATAGAAAAACTTGAAAGTTAAGGTCATAAAGTGAAAAACTTGAAAGTTGTGCTATAAACTGAAAAAAAAAAATGAAAGTAGATTTATCAAAGTTCACGAAAATAAAATCCATTATAGTTGAAATTTTAGCTACTTGATATTTCGAAAACTTGTTGAGGTTGTATTGATGCCATAAACTATAATTAACCCTTCTAATAAAGCATAAGACAAAAGACACGTACACACATTCATATATGAATACAACCATAATATATTTCAGTCATAGAAAAATCAATCTATAATAAAGCAACTAAAGTCTAAAGCTTCCAAGAAATAAGGATATATAAATTTAAAGTTTCTATTAGTGTTAGTCGTATATTGGGCTTCACCGTAACGTTATAACTTATAGCTGACTGCTGACCTCAGATTATGTGTGTGTGATTGTAAAGTGAAAATAAAGAGAAAAAAATGTGGCTCTGCCAATTAATGCCGGCGGTTATAGCGAGGGAATAAAGCTGGGGTGCGCCCATTGTGCGTACAGAAAAAGAGATTAAGAACAAAACAAAACAAAGCTTAACCTTTTGACGATTAAGTTAATTAACAATATCTTCAATTTGTAATCTGCAAACTTTATTATATTTAATGCATTATATTATGATGTAGTATTCGAAATAAATATGTGCAGGAACAGTTGTGGAATCCACGTCCAAAAGTTAACACCTTTTTAAAATTCCAAGTAAGATCGTCCCTCAATTTCGTAGATGAAGCCACAATTCTGAATTTACTATTAATTTCGCAAGTCTAAAAGCAGAATGGAAGAAAAGCAAAGTTTATCTTTTTATTACTAAATCTTCTGTACAATATCGAAGAATGAATATATATAGCTAGAAAGATCTATTACAAGATAATAACAATCCTCGAATCCCATGAGGCGAAAAAAAGCAATTAGCTAATATACAAAGATAAAAAATTTTTACGTTAATATCTATATATATATATATATATATATCACTAGAAAGATCTATTACAATAACAATCCTAAAAAAGCAATGAGCTAATATACAAAGTAATATCGTTGATAATTTCGTTAATTTCTTGAATATTGATCGATGGTGCATCCTCAGCCCTCCATTTGCAGATAATGAAATGCGGCCCTCGAGTAATTGAGGGTGCATGGCTGATCAATCACGAACCACCAATTGAAGAAAATCTTGTTGACGAATATATGATCCAACTCTGATATATATATATATATTGATTAATTGATGACTGGTCATTCATGTCTTTGGCATAAGAACAAAAGAATCCTTCAATTTTGTATCCAACTCATGAATTAGCTAGCTAGCTATACGTGGCTGTTTTTCTTTTTTGGCATTTGAATAATGGCTAAAATTAATAATTCCATCTCAAATATGCCAAAATCTGAAAAGACAGATCCGATTTTCTCCTGCTGCAACCTCAGATGTATTTACATGCGCACTCTCCTTATATTTTAGCACTGTCTTCTCATAAAAACTTGGAAGCCCAGCAAATATAGGAATATTGAATATCGCAAGCTTGAATATCCGCTTTGTTTAACCTGTTTCATAATAATAATTAATAAAAAATACGAAATCAGCAATAATAATAATAATAATAATAATAATATCATATATATATATATATATATATATATATATATATATATCCCATATCCCACACATATATATTTACTTCACTATTTACAATGACAGCAAATATTTACGGGTAAAAATTTGTGTGTATTTGAATATACGGTGCATTCATTTTAATAGAGTTTACCGATCTTTAATTAAAATTTATTAACTATTAATTAGAATTTAATTATGATGATGCACCATAGGATGCACCTGGTTGAAATGGTGATTGAAATAAGAGCCAATTTTTTTTTCTTGCTTTCTATTTACCTTGGTTGCCGCGGAAGTTAACGAGATTGATGCCGAATTCGTCGTCGTCGAGGTCGAGGTTGATGTTGTGGTCGAGGTCGAGGAAGTTGTGGACAATGTGGAGAGCCCAACATTATAGGCCATGGTTCCATCGGGCTTGAACAGCCCGTAATTCCTCTCGGAAGTCGGGCCAGGCTTCATGTCCTCATTGAACAAAGCAAACACGTAGATCTCCAGCCTCGCATTCGGCCGCAGCGGCGTCCCCTCATTCTGCAGCTGTCGGCGCAGTATATTATGATTGTAGATAGCCGCATTTTGAAGCGTGGCGCCGACTTCATTGACGTCGCCCCGCGACGGCCAGCCCGTTTCCGAGACCCGAACCTCCAGCCCGCCGAAGCCCAATTTCGCCATCGCGAATATCACCGCGTCGACTTGCGCGTAGAGCATGTTGTCGTAATGCAGCTTGGTATTCGGGTCGACCATTCCCGGGTTCGGGTTGAAGAGCACGTAGTCGAGGGGGATCTTATTTGGGCTGTCCTTGTAGGCGAAATACGGGTACGCGTTGATCCAGAACGGCGCCTTCGTGGCGGCGAGGAACTGCAAGAACTGCGGCATTATTCCGGCGAGCTCAGGTCGGAAACTCCCCGCCGACGGCGGGAAGGATTCTTCTAGAACGGCGAGATTGTTGGGTGTGGAGACCTTGATGGACTGGTCGAGGCCGAGGCGGGCGAGGGCGGAGTGGATGCTGACCATGGCGGGGACGAGGTTGGTGATGAGGGTGGTGTCGTCGCCGGTGTAGACCTCATTGCCGACGGCGATCTCGGTGATCTTCGTGGCGGGAAAATAGGGCTTGATGCGGGTCTGGACCCACTGGAGGGCCTGATTCGGATCCATTAGGGTGGCCAGCACCTCGTTTTCGACGGTCACGATCAGGTCCACGTTGGAGTTGGCGAATGCGGTCAGGATTTGGGGGTTTGTGTCGTAGATGCGGGCTTTGCTCAGCTTGAGAGACCGGAGAAGTTCTAGAACCTTCTCGGGCGGCGGGAGGTTGTTGCCGACCTGGCCGTAGTTTATGCCTAGTGATTTTGCTTCTTGTATGAACCCAAAACCTGTTCAAAGAGAGATTTAAAAAAAACAAAAAACAAAAACCAAACTGATGAATGAGGTGAAAATAAGTGATCACGTCATCACACACATATGCAACAAATTAACATTGTAAAACTCGAAAATAGATGTAAATGTTACCTGATAAAGTGAGAAAGAATATTCCAAGAAGAATATGTAAGAAGGAGGTCATGGTGAGAAGATTTGCCATGACAGGGTAACTTTTTCTTTTGCTTCTTCTTGTTGAGAGAAGGATGAAAAGGTGGAGAGAGGGAAGAAATGAAGAAAGGGGGAAATGAAATGGAGAGAGAGGGGAGGGATATATAGGGTGTGGGGATGATGAATTCTTTTCTTTACTTGTTTGTTTTTGTAGTTTATTAGGTTTGGGGGTTTTCAGAGAGCTGGGTGGGTTGCCTAAGGCACATAACATAACATACCCTTAATTATTTGTTTTAATTTGAATAATGGATGTTTGTCCTAACTTGTCTTTTCATGGAGGCCATCTGCCCATCACTTTCGTCACTCAAAAGAAAATTAAAAGGGGGGAAGACAGGATATTCCTAGAAATATATTGCAAATCAGTTATCAATTCTTTCCATTAGATCACCTATGTTTTTTGTTAATTCTTTTTCGCAATGCTAGCTTGCTATTTAGTTGTTATTAAGTTAATTTGGTAATGTATATATATGTTGATTTCATTTTATTTTATTGTCATTTTTCCTTTTGTTTGAGGCGTCTCAAGTTTCATGAGACTGGTCCCCATCACAAATAGTCACTAAAACGTTACACATCCTAGTTTCCTAAAAGGGTTTGAAGAACTTTTTTACAAAGATTTTATCTTGAAATTCAGGTAAAATTGGTTCATTAATTTTTAATATAAACCATCATCAACTTTTAAATTATCGACTATAATCGTAAGAATAAAAAGAATAATGACTACTTTTACATAAGAATAATATATAGAAGTGAGTTGGCAAAAGCGGCGATATAATGAAAATCATATAACCGTGAAATCTTGCAGATATAAACCAATATTAATCGCTAATAATAATGCTAATGGAATATATTATAAAACAATATTAATGTGGGATTAGTTGTTGTAGTAAAGTTTATGAGAAGACTTTCTGAGGAAGAGAAACTAGGCGTGTGGGTTTTATATGGCGGAGGATCATTACACGTAATTTGGGCCCAAGGAAACGAGCACCAAAAGTCGAAGGCGTTTGGTAGATGGATAAGGAATGGGATTAATAGGTGGGAATAAGTAGACCTCTGTCCTTATCTTTCACAATCCATTTATCGCTCATGCATTAATTACTCATATTTTTCAATCAGATAATATATTTTATTATAAAACTAATTTATTCTTCATTCATTTTATTTAGAATAAGGGATAATTATATTTATAAAAAGTACCCATAACTTTTGAAGAGTTAATTACTAAAAAACTAATATCTCTTGGGTGGGACGGAGGAGAATATATATGATGGACTGAGGAAATATTACATATAAATAGTTACGCATAGAGTATAAGAAAATTGAATATTTGTGTTCAAGGACTCATTAGTTGTGATAGTTGGAAATCGTGCAATATTCCTAGATTTTCAATAAGGGTTTTTTAGATTACAGCATACATTTTTTACCTGATAAAAAAATAAACACGATTGATATGTTAGAATTTCTATAGAAATTATATACTTACATACTCTATAGAATTTTCTTTGATCTGAATTAGTTTGATTATATCTAATGGATATATGTTCTTACAACTATCATTTGACTTTAGTTGATTTAATATGTACAATATTAAGTGTTGAGATAATATATTTAAATAATTTATATAAATCTAGAATCATTTTCATAAAATTTTATATAAAATGCAAATATTTTATGAATCACTTAACATATTATTAGAAAATAATAACACAAAATATAATTTGAACTAAAAGTCTTTTGAGATGACTTTTGAACTAAAATATGTTGATTCTCAACACCTGTATGTGTGATTTGTGATTTTTGTATTCATTTCCCCTTTCCCATTTCAATCAAGCGAGTGATTTACGAGACAGAATTATAGTGTACATTATACACTAATCTACATCATCTTAACCAATATGAAAATCTATAACAAATCTGAAAACAAAGAAAAATGCAGGTTTATCATAAAGTTTGATTAGATGTCCATGTGCAAGAACACTTTTTATGAAATCAAATTACTAGCCTAGAAGAAGCTTTTGCTTAACTCCTAAGAACCAATTGCATTACACCTAATTATTGTTTAATTATGATGATTAGATCAGTCATTTTGACAATTCCACGCTCCTACTCATCAATCCGTCATATTTACACCAACAGAAAATCAAATTACATCACAATTTTCGATATAGATTCAGTCTTAATTTACTTTTAATTATTCCATCACATTCGATTTCTCGTCAGAGACAAGAATGCTAAACGAATCTATTTCTCTTAAAAAAAATTCAGAATCTATCTCTCCACATGCAATTCTTGTTTTATTTGCTTCTTCAATTTGCCATATATATATATATATATTTGTATTTCGATGGACGAGCATGCTGTTTGTTTTATCAGTAGGATTTATAATACACGAGTCGATTTTTCAGTCCGTATAGTAAGTTATTGATAGATGAACAGAAATTAAATAGGCCCACGAGACCATAAAGATCATTTCACCCTAATATCATATTTTTCTCTTTTTCGTATTAAAAATTAAGCAATTAATCATTACATATTTAGGAGTGGTTACAATAATGATGATCTCATTAATAACAAAAAGATAATGATCGTCTAATTAATTTGCCCACCAAATCAAATTATTAAATATGAAAAGAATTCTAGATTAAAATATGAGTTTTTTTTTCTGAGGGTCAAACAAGTCATACCATATGATGCATTTAACATTAAGAAATGACGTATTTGCATCACTATCCATGCGATCTATAGGCAGACTAATTTGTTTTTTGAATTGGACTCTACTCTTCCATTGGTTCAACTAAAGGCCCAATTGAAGTGATTACTTTGTCAGCTACAAGAAATCCATACCAAAAAAAAAGGTTAGTAACAAAAAATATATGAAACTTTTGCTAGAGTTTGATAATTTTGATTGTTATCAAGAAAAAACATTACACCACCATTTAAATTTCTGCGATTAATGCCTGTCAAAGTCAACAAAAAATGAGGTCGGTATCATGGAAATGCGTCATATATCTGATAGCCGATTCATGTAATTTCTCATTATTTTGTGACACTTATTAAACTAAAGAGATAATAAAAATAAAAGAAGAAATAAATAACTTACATATAACCCGTTATAACTTCTCTTGTAATTAGCATGCACACGCATAAATGGCATTCTTTCCCATGTGACATCATCAACTGCTAAAATGAAAATATATATAGATTCAACCACAATTGCATGGTTTTCAATTTTCAACAATATATTTTTTAAAAATTGTATTTATTAATTTCCACGTATAACAAATGGAAACTTTATTTCATTTGGATTGCTATGGGTTCCATTTTTGGAAATGAATTGCTTAATCTCCCAACCATGCATGTGGGGAGAGTTGAGCAAAGAGATAAAAGGAAGGCTTTCGTTTTCTGACAAAAAGCATAGGATATATATGTCATCAACCATTCAGCCTCATCAACATGCATGCATTACCGACTCCTGCCTCCTTTTCGGGTTGGGTAATTTTTTCCCCCATTTTCGAAAAACCAAACAACCCTTTTATTTTTCCATAAAAATATGTTGTAGGCGCTGGCTTTTCGGATTTCTGAAATGGCAAATGCAACACCATGAAGAAATACATTTTAGTTTTCACCATTTTCTATGTACGTATAGAAAGATATACAAAACTACCTGACACGTTGGGTAAATATTGTGTGCATTTATGCGTGTGTTGGCCTAGTGGTAGAGTTGTTAATATCTGAGACCAAATGTCTCGATTTTGAGTCCACCGTGATGTTTCTGTATTAAATTGAATAATAAAATAAAAATAAGTGTGCGTTTATGATGTCACTTTGTACATGACTTTGATGTGATAAAGAATCGTGTTTTGATGAAATGCATATTCTTTCCCTTTTTTGTTTCTAGGTTTTTTTCTAATTAGACCGGAATAGAAGAAGGAAAAATGACAAAAGAAGATGTAAATGGATTAGATTAAAACAGCGTGAGAGATAGAATTGATCATAAAGAAGGACAGGTGATAAGATGGCGCTTTTGGTAAAGCCATTTTATTTTAGTAAGGAAGATTTAAAGAATGAGGCAAAAAAGAAAGAAAGGAAAAAAAAAAGATTGCAGAGGAGAATTTCTATTGGTGCATGCATGACAATATTTGGAAGTTGCAAAAGGCATGCAATGTGGGGTTAATTTCTTTTATTATTATTTTTATTTGTTCTTTCGGCGTGTGTTTGATCAAAAACATATATATAATTTCTTACAAGGATTTTTGGATAGCTTTAGTTGGATTAATGGATCGAGAGATGTAGGGTGGGGCCCGATTGGCGATGTAGGCATGGTGGGAAAGCTCATTACATCGTAGGAAGATGGAGTCAAAAGAGGACTATGTATGATGAGTCAACATTTCTTTCTTGTCTACTTTTATTATATCATGCTTCAATCGAATTTCCACGATAAGATAAGCTAGTTGAGGGGTGCTGAAAGCCAGGGATGGTTATATTTCCATCACTTTATGTGTGTTTTTTTTATGCGTATATTATTTTATCAATTTATATATTTTGAGAGTGTCTGGCCGAGCTTATAAGCTTTACAAAGTAATTTATAAGTTGTTTAAGAGCTTTTAAATTAGTATTTGATAAAATAAGTTCTTAAACAACTTATAAGCTCTCCTACAAATAAGTTCATCAACCAAATTTATTTTTTCATAAGTTTATAAGCAATAATGAATTTACCAAAATAACTTTACTATGGTTCGTAATTTCCTACATATACACTATCAAATCCACCTTTTGTCAATTTTATCTCTTTAACCATGATTTTCTTTTTATAACGGGTGATTCTTTCTCTAGCTTATAAGTTCAATTATCCAAATACTTTGACATCTTATAAGCTCTTAAGACATTCATCTTATAAGATTTTAAAACATCTTATAAGCTCTCTACAATAAGATTAGCCAAACACCCTTTTACATTAGAACTAATTATATTTAGGTATAGTAACAAAATGGCACATGTGAATAGAAGTTATGAACTAAAATAATACAATAAATAAAATATGTATACAGCATGATGAATTTGCTGTGAAAAGTGATGAACTTAAAGAAAAATGAGATTTTCGTTTCTTATGGGATTCGAACCAAGGATCACGAATTCATTCAGCAAAGTGATGAATCCATCTTAGATTTTCACGATCCAATATTTGACAATGGTTTATAACTTTATATTTTCAAATTATTTTTTATTTTTTATCCAATCCTTATGTGTATATATATTAATCATGGGAAATCTATTGACGGTCATTTTTCTTTTTATCTAACCTTAAAAATGAATTAAAATACAAATATTATATTATTATACGTTTTAATCCTTATAACCCCCACCACTTATAAATCCTAATTAAAATAGAATAAAACAAAAATATAGCCCCACCATCCTTCATAACAGAAAAAGAAAAAAAAAAGAAATGAAAATTTATTTCCTTAACTGCTACCGGCGATCTACGAATCCGCAAAGTTATCCATCTCATCGTCACATATATGTATTATTACAAACATACATTTATTATCCATTGATCTCTTTTTGTTTCCAGCACGCTTCACTTTCACAATGCTGATTTTGGATGGGGGATGGAGATGATAAAAGGAGCAGTTTCGTTTATTATATCAAGGAATACATCATTAGGGTTTCTCTTTTGTCCTTTTTCTTTTTAAGTGATGGAACTTGGAAGGGTCGAAACTACTCAGGCAATTTTTTTGAATAATATATCTTGAGAGTTATAAAGAAGTAGAAAATGTGAATTTATGAATAGAAGAATAATCTTTTAATAAAAAAGAAGACCCGCAGCTGAGCTTCAGGCCAATTCAGACGTAAGACCTAGCCCATGTCTGAGCCCATCTAAAGTTGAAAGATTTAATTCAAGGCCCAAAATGAGGTCCATATGTTATCATCGTTTTGAGAAATAGTTTGTTGATTTGTATACCCATTTTCACTCTGTAAATATCTTCATTTTAGTATGAGATATTTATTTATTGTCGGAAATCATAGTTTCCTTCCTCTAGAGATTGGACGTAACATGTCTTTCATCGGATGTTTGCCCCAAGAAATCGAAAAATAAAATATTTACAAATTGTTCTAGGGTTTAGTTTTCTCTTCTGTTTTTAATGCTAAATTAATATTCTGCAAAATGTTGTTACGCAATATGTGCGAGGAATATTAATTTGTGACGTATATATTATTATGTTGCGATAGCTATTGGTGTCGTGCATTACATTCTCATCAATATTCCAAAGCAAAACCGATATTTTCTGACATTATGTTCTCTTCCCAGATAAGATTTGAAGTTGTTGATAAGACTCTGCAGTAGCAGTCCTTTATATCTCTCCTTTTTTGATCGATCGGATGCATTTAACTGACTGCCTGCAATAAGAATCTATCTTTTCCGTATTTGGATATTTGTTGAAGAAGGGATATACAAGTATGTATCTAATGGCTAATCCTCACCCTTCTCTACCTTCAGTCACATCTCTCAATTACATTTTTTAAACCATTAATAAAAAGGCCTGACTTCAATAATTTGCACGAAATTCACTCCGCACCTATACTTACGAGATATGAATAAATCATATAATTCCTTTTCAGATGGATAAATATACACTACTTAATTAGTCACACAAAATCAAATCAATCAAGGGATTCAAAATCATGAAAGGAGTGATTAAGACGATTTTGTTGAAATCTTGGTTAGTTGAAGTTGGTGTTGAGAATTTAATTTTTAGTTGAGTTTTGGAGAAGGAGAAGGTTTAACTTTGCGGAGGAATAGAAGTTAATATATAATTAATATATACGAGGCTACGCAAGCGGTGTAATCGAACCGAGCCGAGCCTAACACCATCGTACGCTCAAACTATTGTTTAATAATTACTAATTATAGAAAGAAAATAATTGTATCTAGTTAATTATTTTATATTTTAAACTAAATCAGTTAACGAACTTGTTTACGAGCTAACGAGCCGAATACTACCATGTTCAAGCTTGGATTTTTTAGCTAACGAACTTCACTAAACAAACTCAAACGAACTTTTATCGAGTCGATTCGAATAGCTCACGAATAGCTTCGCTCATTTACAGACCTGGCTACGTTCATCCAAGTTTTTGTCTAGTATATAAACTATGTTGCCTATGGAACATGGGTGGACATCCCAACCTCAAAGTCGAATCTGGACCGCTAGATTGCACCCTCTAATATTACGACAGGTGCCTCAAAATCAAGAATATATGTAAGTTTACGTTTTACACAGTGGAATTCAAAGTGAAGTAAGAATATTCTGCGGGGAGATATTTCAGCAGTTGAATTGACTACAGGATGTTCAGTACTATCTAGGGGAATATTTATCATAGCTTTTAATGCCACGTCAAGCAAGGGTTAGTATGTTAGCTTTCTGTTATTTAGACTGTATAAATAGAATGCATTTTACGTTGTTAATTCTGTATTCTTTCAGTTTTAATAACTGAAAATTCTCTCAAAGATTCAGCTTAGTTTATCGCAATAGTCTCACTCGTTTCACTATGTTTCGTTTTCGACTTAAACTATAATCCACTTCAAATGAACTTTTATCTAATTAATTAGAATTATTTAGGCGTCGTTTATTTCATTTTTCAAGCATAATTGAGTTAATAAGATTGAGTTTGAATCGAATAATTTTTTACGTCCTTTAATATTGTTTCTAGTTTAGTAATTTGATATATTTAGGTTTTATATATTTGGTATCAGATTATTGGAACCATCTTGTATTCAAAATTAAGTGAAATTATATTAGGATTTATCTATGAAAGTTGATGAATACGTATAAAAAGTTAACTTGAGAATTCAAAAATTGAAAATTTTATTGTGGGTTCGAATCTCATGAGGGGCGAAAATTCAATTTTTTGGATTTAATAACTTTCACATTGAATTCATCATTTTTTTATTTTCACTTTCTCACAATAAAAATAGTTTTCACATTAACCTTCCCTAATGAATTCGCTATGAAAGTTAATGAATCCGCTGGAAAAGTTAATGAATCATCAAAATTCAATAAAATAGTTTTCACCCGAGTTCGAATCCCACGTAAAGTTAAAAATTCAGTTTTTGGTTCAATAACTTTTCGAGTTCGAATCCCAACGAAAATTTCATTTTTTGTTCAATAACTTTTCCAACGGATTTATTAACTTTCATACGAATTCATTTTGTTCGTAATGAATTTTCATGGTTTTTAGTTCTAACGTTAAAAATGGTTCTTATTTGAATATCACTCTCTCTATATATACATCTATATTTATTATTTAAATTTAATACTTTTACGTGTGATTCCATTGGTTCTCAAAGATGTTATCTTATATGAGTAATGTTCATGGTCCGTCACACTGTCCGAATACATCTCATTTGCCAACAAACCCCAGTCCGCGATATTATTATCCGTTTTACAATTGATATTTTGCTTTTGCAAAAGCAGGAAAAATGGGTATGATTTGCTTTGGACCTGCCTTTTTCAGTTTTTTGGTTCTTGAATCAATTAATAATTTCAAACTCACTGAAAATCGAATTGAAAAATCGATCGGTTTCGGTTGGATCGAAAAACCGATCAAAACATATATTATATATATTATTTTCTAAATAAATATATTTTTATCCTAATTATTTAATTAAGATATTAATTAATTATTATATATATCTTAATTAATTATTATATAAAATATATAAATTTATAAAAATAATAATTTCGGTTCAGTTCAGTTGTTGACCAAACCTAAAATATAAAACCGAGAACCGAACCGAAAACTGATTTTAATTAAAATATTGAAACGAAACGAAAATGGACTTTCTTAAAAATCGAACCGAACCGATCGAAAATTATCGGTTCGATCGATTTTTCGGTTCGATTCGAGTGATGCACCCCCTATATATGAGTGATTAGGAAACAGAAGTATATTGGAAAAGGGTTCTCGGATTTGAAACAGCATTTTAGTCTTTGACTCTTTGACAAGAAAAACAGATGCACACCCCTAGGACTCATATATAAATGATATACCAAAATTATGGATGTCAAAAATATTGATTCATTATTCTCGATATTTGTAATGCAGTTTCGCCTACAGTTCCTGTTGAAACTAGTGTACAGTACAAGAAAGAATTAATAATATGTTACGTACTTATAAAATTACACGTATATATATTAGTACAAAACTTTTGACTTCACGAACGTTCGTGATTCTGTTCACTATGATAGACTCCCTTTTGTTCGATTCTCATCTAATTATTAATAGCAATTTTTTTTTGTCGTCCTCTTTTTAGAACAATTACCAAAATATTTTAGGATTGTTCTGTAATCAAGCCCTTAAGAAAAGCCAGAATTGGACTACTTATCCACTAAAAGCAACTTAAATTGTTTATACTCATTGAGACTAATTTCACAATTTTCCAGTTTTCTTACGTTATGAAATTAATTACAATATCTGTAAGCATGTGTTCAATTCATTCATATTCTCAGTGTTTTATTTCATTTTCTGTATGTGTTGTTGCAGTTTAAAATATACATGAACGAGTTAATTGCCGCCCAGAATCCCAAATAAAATCATGTATTATAAATTTTCTTTTCATCTAATTTTAATTCGCACGACCCACATAAATCACATGTACTTTTATTCACTTGAATTGAGGAAGGAATATTAGAGATCGAAGCATGTTCACTCACTCTTTATATGATGGATACAATTATAAAATGTGTTACACACTACACACAAATCACAATATAGTTTTATTCACTTGAATTTGGGAAGGAATATTATAGATCAAAGACCGTCCATTCACTCACTACTAAAAATTTGGTCTATCTCTACACCGTATAGATTAAGTTTTTTTCTGAAAAATCGTAGTCTTTGCTAATAGACTACGGATTTTTACAAAAGCCGTAGTCTATGTGCGAAAATAGTTCAAGTATAGACTATGATGTACTTAAAAACCGTACTCTATACAAAGCAACCACTACAATTAACCAAAGCCGTAGTGTATGTGTGAGCTTATTTTTCTTTAAGACTACGATTAACCAAAAACCGTAGTATATGTGCGTGTTTTTTCCCTTTGACTACGGTTACCTCAAAACTGTAGTGTATGTGCATGTATTAAATAATCAAGACTATGGATACTAACACCATAGTCTATGTGAGAGTATTTCATACTTCAGACTATGATTTATATAATTTCTTAGTCGTTGTGAAGTTATTAACTACAGGATATCTAGAAAGTCTATATGCAGAATTTTAAAATTTTATTAAATAATAAATAAAGTGAAAAATGAAAATATAAAATTTAAATTAGGTTCAATTCACAACCTAATAAATATAAACATACTCTTTTACAAACTGTATGAATATACAATACTATATAGATATATTAAATCGTATATAAGAAGATGAAATATTCTTAAAATTTCATAAAAATATGTATGTAATTAGGCAAATGTATAGCAAGTCGCATTTTAAATAAAAATCATTATTCTCGATAGTAAATAAAAATATTTTAGATCACTAGATGCTCTTAGTAAAATGAAGAGCAAATATAAGTGTAGAAAATCGATAAATCTTATTACAAATTTGAAGAATTTTTAAAAAATATACAAAACTTATATATATATATATATATATATATATATATAATTTTCAAACTATTCATAAAATTAAAATAAGATAAGAAATTATAAGTATAATAAAAATATATAAGTTAATATACCCACCACAGTCAACATATAAAATATAACTATTTTTTGGATGAATATACAATACAATACTACACTTAATAAAAATAAAATAGATGTACAATAAATAAAAATCATATCCTGCTAGTTTCTACACTTATCGCCGCCAACCCCATCCCCTCTCCAAAAGCGAAGAGAATTTACAGGTTAGAAGCCCTAACCGTCATTCAAAAATCAGAAATCCACCGTCTCAATTCAATCAATTCCTAAAACTTCAAATTCTCTTTGTAGAGATCGCTATGGGAAATGCCGAGAAGCTGATGCAGCAGATCACACATGTGAAAATTCAGGTCAAAGAGCCTGCAACAAGCGCATAATTTGTAGAGGGAGTGGGGGTAGGGATTGAAGGTAAAGAAGACGATCGATAAGGGCAACATGGACGGCGCCCAGATCCACGCTGAGAGCTTGATCCACAAACGAGAAGGTTCAAACTCAGCGCTGTCGTCGTGCTTCATAATTGTATTATACTGTCATAGGGAAAACGAGAAGGCATAATTTCAGCACTAGAGAATTTTGTGAGCTCCATAATCTAGGTGCGCCGGTGACGGCCTTGTATTATAACTGTCATAGAGAAAACGGCACAAGCTGCCGTAGAGCCTAAAAGTGTGTGGTTATATATGTTATTAGTGAATTATGTGATGCACTTTATCGTAGCATGTTTTTATAATTATATATCCTTACATAAAGAGTGGGTGGACGGGCTTCGGTCTCTAATATTCCAATTTGAATAAAAATACATTTGATTTGTGTGGGTTGTATGTAACACGCTTTTATAATTGTATTATGTGAGGGATACAATTATAAAATGGCGTTACGCACTATCTACACAAATCACATATATTTTATTCACTTGAATTTGTCCACTCACTCTTTATGTAAGGAATACAATTATAAAAGCATGTTATGTACGACCCACACAAATTACATGTATTTTTATTCACTTGAATTGGAAAATGAATATTAGAGATCGAAGCCCATCCACCCACTCTTTATATAAGGATACAATTATAAAAGCATGCTAAGATCAAGTGCATCACATAAATTTTACTAATAACATATATAACCACACACTTTTAGGCTCTACGGCAGCCTGTGCCGTTTTCCCTATGATAGTTATAATACAAGGCCGCCACTGGCGCACCTAGATTATGGAGCTCAAAAAATTCTCTAGTGCTGAAATACTGCCGCCGCACCGGCATGCTCACTGTTTGCCGGCCTCCCAGCTGCCGGAAAAGCGCAAGAACAAGGCGTTGAAGCCTGCTGCCGGCTGAGGACTCTCGTAGGTCACTATTTCTCTTCCTGCACGAATATTCACTCATTAATTTACCCCAAATTTGTAACTAATTTAATCTTTTAAGTATATCATTATTTAAATGGCTCACCGAAGCTGGCATATGTGTTTCCTGGCATGTCAGTAACCATCCTACATTTACACGTGTATATAATATGTCAGTAACCATCCTACATCACCAAACATGTCAGTGATCCATGTGCAATCAACCCTAATTAGTAGGCATGCATGCACATATTTATATATGATTCACTTCATTTTCTGCAAATTAACTGCGAGAAAGTGATAGACCAGTGCAAGTACTCCTTAAGGTATGGGTTGCTGGGGCTTGGAGCATCAGCATCCACAATCATCTACAAATTAAAACTCTTTCCTTGAGAGAGAGAGAGAGAGAGCAATGGGAAAATATAGATATACTTACAAGAGTATAGAAGGTCCGAAAATCATCACGACCACCAATCTCAACCCTAGGACGGTCTCGAACCTGGGATGGCCTTAGACGGCAGCCGCTGATGATGATCTTGCCGTCGCTGTAAGCTCGAAGATCGGCCATCGCCGTAAAGGGCTCCAAAACATCTCCGACCACGCTGCTCACCACCAGCGGTTGCCTTATTTCTCTTGCCATATATATACTGTATAAATATATATATATTCAACTATGTATGTTTGTGGCATACTTGTGTTTTTATTTATACTAAGTTCCGTCGAAGGTATCAACTTTTATTAATAATGCGGCGTAGGATTCTCTCTTACTTTCTATTCTTTTTCAACGCACAAGTATTGATTGATATTCACCAGCATTATCAAGAGAATAATGGTATATATTTGTATATGCTGGCTTTATGAGGTCGGTCTTTTACCAATTAAAGGAATTAAGTTCTAAAATGGAAAGGGCTACAAATTAATTCTAGTCTCACACCAACATTAATTTCTCTTTAATTAGGTGGGTGCCTGCCTACATGGACCTACAGATTCTCATTCTCACACCAAAGGTAGGCGGAGACACATCGCGACCTAAGAATGGCAGGTCGGCGGAGATATGAGATATTCGATATATTTAATTATTATTATTATTATTATTATTATTATTATTATTATTATTATTATTATTATTAATCGATGCACGTTATGTCAATTGCATATCATACTATGTTACAAATGTAGGAAAAGTCTTCTAAATATTTTTAAGTGAAAAATGATCAAGATGTAATTTACATGTGCGAAATATAATGGAGACCTAAGGCTGTATTAATTAACTACCAGAATTTAAATATTACTAGACTTTAGGATTTGGAACGCTGATTTTTATAAATGTATATATATGTATAGAGTGAAATAATAAAATAGCACTTTTGGTTATCGTAAAAATAAAAATGATAGCCATTAAGACCAAAAAATGACCACTTTTTATAACTTTACATTTGTTATTATTAGGGGTGGAAGTTCGGTATTGGATAATTGGATAATCCGATAACCGAACCGAAAATTCGGTTATTGGATAACCGAATAATCGAAAAAATTGGATAGGTTCGGTATTTGGTATCAAAATTTTAGAAAATTCGGTTATCGGTATACCCGATAACCGAATGGGTATACCGAATTAACCAAAATTCGTATATATATATATATATATATATATATATATATATATATTATAAATATTATTCTATCAAATTTCATTGTAGACTAGTTGGTTTGGGCGCAAGCCTAAGCCTTTTGTCCGGGTTGGAATCCCACGAAAGTCAACCTATTTGTTTTTAAGATAACGGATTAATTATAAATATATTTAAAATGAATATATTACAAGAAACTATCGTAGTTCAGTTGGGTAAGTGCATGTCTATTTTCATTGAGGTCGTGAGTTCGATTCTCACTGGGAGCAAACTCAGTTTTTTTTTTAATTGAACCGTTTAACCGGTTAACCGATTAACCAACCGGTTAAACCGATCGGTTAATCGGTTAACCGATTAACCAACAGGTTCGGTATTCGGTATACATATTTTCATGTAGTTCGGTTCGGTTAACCGAAACCGAACCGATTTCCACCCCTAGTTATTATATATTATTCACAATCACAAAGTTTCATCGTTGCTAATTGCCCTATTAAACCTATGATTTACACACGGTATCTTTTAGTCGTGAATAGATCATATTTTACCTATAATTTTACAATTACAAAGCTATTTAGTTGTGAATTGACCCAATTTGCAATTCACAATCGCAAAGCTGTGAATTGACCATGTTTTTTGCTTATATTCACAAACAACGAGTTTCTCAGTCACGAATTGACCATTTTTTTTTCACAATTTACAACTATAAGTTTTTTAGTTGTGAATTGACCATATTTTGTCTACAATTCACGATTAAAATATTTCTTAGTCTTGAATTAAGGATCAAAAATAGCTATTTTTTTTAATCTTTCTGGCTATTTTTTATTTTTATAAAATGAAAATTACTATCTTGATAAATTAACTCCACCTGTCTTGTTCTCTCTCAATTGTATGATCAAAAATATATAGACAGATGATTAATGACCTTATAGTATGTAAAAATTATTTTGAATCATTGATCTTAAATATATACTATATAATGATTTTATTTTATTTTATTATTTTAGACTTATAAGTGGGATTGACGTTTCATAATATCATTTATCTTTGATTTTTAATACTAATTTTTTTCCCTTATATTAAAGAATTAAAATTATATTGGATTACAACATCATCACATGAATGCATTAATAGGTTAAGATATACAATAAGCATTATCATAAGAATAAATAAGCTCGTTCTCGTCACTTATTATTTATTTAAGTTAAAGAGTTATGAGATTTTAATTAAATATTTAATTTTTTAATTTAAAATATTAATTTTATATATTAAAAAATAAAAAAATGATAAAAAAAAGCCGCCCGTCCGAAAGCGCACCTGATGTTGGTTTGAGTTTCATATTTTTAGGTCCAAAAAATATTGAACGACTTGACCCGATCCAACTCGAAAAATGTAAAAACCCGATGGATCCGGGGTCGGTCGGAGCCAACCGCAGTTCTGTGGACAACCCCACTTCAAAGTCGAATCTGGACAGCTTGATTCCATCCTCTAATATTACGAAACGTGCACAGCTCACTTGCCACAAAATCAAGAATATATGTAAGTTTACGACACGTGCACAACTCACTTAGAGGGTGTTTGGCTGAGCTTATAAGCTCCTAAAAACAACTTATAATTTGTTTTTAAGTTGAAAATCGCTTATAAAATTTGTTTTGGGAGCTTATAAGCTCAGCCAAACACCCTCTAAGTGTCGTTTTCGACTTAAACTATAATCCAGTTCAAATGAACTATTATCTAATTGATTAGAATTATTTACGTTTATTTCGTTTTTCTAGCTTAATTGAGTTAATAAGATTGAGTTTGAATCGAATAATTTTGTTTAAGTCCTTTAATATTGTTTGTAGTTTAGTAATTTGATATATTTGGTATCAGATTATTAAACCATCTTGTATTGAAAATTACGTGAAATTATATTAGGATTTATCTATTTTTAACACACACACACACACACATATATATATATAGAGGGAATAGATCAAATAAAAATTTATTTTTCATAAAATCTAAAAATTAATGCACTTTACTTATAAAGTTAATGCACTTTATATATAAAGTTATTATACTACGAAATATTGATGATCAATATTATCTTTTATTAGAATTCAATGATGTATTAACTTTATACGTAAAGTGTATTAATTTTGTACATAAAGTATATTGATTTTTAGGTTTTTACAAAAAAATAGATTTTTATTATAACTCGACCATATATAATATATATATATATATGGAAGATTTCAAATAAAAACCTATTTTTTGTAAAAATCTAAAATTCAAATACACTTTACATACAAAGTTAATGCATTAGGAAATATTGATAAATAGTGTTATCTTTTACCATAACTCAAAGGTGTATTAGTTTTATACATAAAATACATTAACTTTATACGTAAAGTGCATTGGATTTTAGGTTTTACGAAAAAATAGGTTTTTATTATGACTAGACCATATATATATATATACATATATAGTTAGGTTCAAATAAGAATCACTTTTATCCTAAACACTAAAAATCAAATAAATTATCTATGAAAGTTGATGAATTCGTTGGAAAAGTTACTGAATTAAAAAATTCAAATTTTTTTCGTCCGGTTCGAATCCCATGAAGGACGAAAATTCAATTTTTCGGATTCATTAACTTTCACATTGAATTCATTATTTTTTTGTTTTCACGTTATAGCGAATTCATTTTGGTCGTAACGAATTTTCGTGGTTTTTAGTTCTCACGTTAAAAATAATTCTTATTTGAATATCACTCTCTCTATATATATTTTTATTATTTAAATTTAATTCTTTTACGTGCCATTCCATTAATTATCTTTATGTGCCATTCCATTCCAATATACTTCTGTTTCCTAATCACTCATATATAAATGACATACCCATATTATGGATGTCAAAAATATGTGTTACTTTCGGAATATATATATATATATATTGATTCATTATTCTCCATATTTGTAATGCATATTCGCCTACAATTCCTGTTGAAACTAGTGTACAGTACAAGAAAGAATTAATAATATGTTTCGTACTTATAAAATTACACGTATATATATTAGTACATAACTTTGACTTCACGAATGTTCGTGATTCTGTTCATCTATGATAGACTCCCTTTTGTTCGATTCTCATCTAATTATTACTAGCAATTTTTTTTGTCTTCTTCTTTTTAGAACAATTACCAAAATATTTTAGGTCTGTTTCTGTAATCAAGCCTTTAGAATAATTTATAATCAAACCACTTAAGAAAAGCCAAAATTGGACTACTTATCCACTAAAAGAAACTTAAGGAACTAAATTGTTTATACTCATTGAGACTAATTTCACAATTTTACAATTTTCTTACGTTATGAAAATTAATTAGAATATCTGTAAGCATATATTTTTATTCACTTGAATTTGGGAAGTAATATTATTTATCAAAGACCGCCCACTCACTTTATGCGAGGAATACAATTATAAAAGCTTGTTACGCACGATCCACACAAATCACATGTATTTTTATTCACTTGAATTGAGAAAGGAATAATAGAGATCGAAGCTTGTCTACTCACTCTTTATATGAGGGATACAATTATAAAAGGGCGTTACGCACTATCCATACAAATCGCATATATTTTTATTCAATTGAATTTGGGAAGGAATATTATAGATCAAAGACCGTCCACTCACTCTTTATATGAGGAATACAATTATAAAAACGTGTTATGTACGACCCACACAAATCACATGTACTTTTATTCACTTGAATTGGGAAAGGAACATTTGAGGTCGAAACCCGTGCACCCACTCTTTATTTAAGGATACAATTATAAAAGCATGTTACGATCAAGTGCATCACATAGATTTTACTAATAACATATATAACCACACACTTTTAGGCTCTACGGCAGCCTACGCCGTTTTCCCTGTGACAATTATAATACAAGGCCGCCACCGGCGCACCTAGATTATGGAGCTCACAAAATTCTCTAGTGCTGAAATTCTGCCGCCGCACCGGCGCGCTCACTGTTTGCCGGCCTCTCGACTGCCGGAAAAGCGCAAGAACAAGGCGGTGGATGCCTGCTGCCGGCTGAGGACACTCGTAGGTCACTATTTCTCTTCCTGCACGAATAATTCACTCATTAATTTACCCCAAATTTGTAACTAATTTAATCTTTTAAATATATCTTTATTTAAATGGCTCACCGAAGCTGGCATCTGTGTTTCCTGGGATGTCAGTGACCATCCTACATTTACACGTACACATTAAATCACAGTATATCAGTTTGAATTAATTGCTAAACAATTCATATCTTAATTTTATCCATTTAATGAAAATATATAAAATTGACGCCATTTTCAAAACATGGATGACTTATTTTTTTATTTGTCCACGAAACATTTAAAAACATGAAGGAAGTTTAAATCGCTACCACTTAAAAGATGCAGTCATTAATTATTATAACTTTTTTTCCTTCTAAAAATAGTGTCGAAAATGCAAAGTATATCAAAAATCATAATCCATGTGGCAATAAACCCTAATAAGTACGCATGCATGCACATATTTATATATGATTCACTTCATTTTCTGCAAATTAACTTTGAGAAAGTGGTAGACCAGTGCAAGTACTCCTTAAGGTATGGGTCGCTGGGGTTTGGAGCATCAGCATCCACAATCATCTGCAAATTAAAACTCTTTCCTTGAGAGAGAGGGAGAGAGAGAGAGAGCAATGGAAATATATAGATATACTTACAAGAGTATAGAAGGTCCGAAAATCATCACGACCACCAATCTCAACCCTAGGACGGTCTCGAACCTGCGATGGCCTTAGACGGCAGCCGCTGATGATGATCTTGCCGTCGCTGTAAGCTCGAAGATCGTCCGTCGCCGTAAAGGGCTCCAAAACATCTCCGACCACGCTGCTCACCACCAGCGGTTGCCTTATTTCTCTTGCCATATATATACTAAATGTATTCAGCTATGTATGTTTGTGGCATGTCGAGGCATACTTGTGTTTTTATTTATACTAGGTTCCGTACGTCGAAGGTATCAACTTTTATTAATAATGCGGCGTAGGATTCTCTCTTACTTTCTATTCTTTTTCAACGCACGAGTATTAATTAATATTCTGTAACATTATCAAGAGAATAATGGTACATATGTATATATGCTGGCTTTATGAGGTCAGTCTTTTACCAATCCTAGAATTTTAACAAATTAAAGGATTTTTCACAAATTAAAGGAATTAAGTTCTAAAATGGGAAGTCCCACAGATTCTAGTCTCACACTTACACAGATTATTTATACTATATTTTTCTCCGATTACTTTATCTCTCTTTAATTAGGTTGGTGCATACATGGACCTACAGATTCTCATTCTTACACCAAAGGTAGGCGGATACACATCGCGACCTAAGAATGGCAGGTCGGCGGAAATATCAGATATTCGGTATATTTTGGCGTATACTTAATTATTATTATTATGTCAATTGCATATCATACCATGTTACAAATGTAGGAAAAGTCTTGTAAATATTGTTAAGTGAAAAATGATCAAGATGTAATTTACATGTGTGAAAATATAATGGAGACCTAAGGTTGTACTCCCTCCGTATCTCTCCAATTGGCACAACACTTTTTGCACAAATATTAAGAAAAAATGGGTTAAGGGGTTTAATTGTGTTGGTCCCATAAGATTTAATGTTAATAAAGTAGGAGAGAGAAATAGAATCTGGAGAGAGAAAGAGAGGGGAGAGGCATGATTGGAGAGAGAGAGAGAGTAGATTAAGGGATTTAATTTTTGCCATTTTTGGCACGTGCCAATTGGGTTGAGACAACCCAATTTGGCAATTGTGCCAATTGGGCTGAGACGGAGGGAGTATTAGTTAACTACCAAAATTTAAATATTACTAGAATTTAGGATTTGGCACGCTGATATTTATAAATGTATAGAGTGAAATAATAAAATAGCCCTTGTAAAAATAAAAAAGATATATAGCCATTAAGAAGAAAAAATGACCACTTATTATAACTTTACATTTGTTATTATATATTATTTACAATCACAAAGTTTCATCGTTGCGAATTGTCCTGTTAAACCTACAATTTACAGCCATAGTATCTTTCAGTCGTGAATAGACCCTATTTTACCTATATTAATTATTATATTCACAAACACGGAGTTTCTTAGTCATGAATTGCCCATTTTTTTTATAATTTACAACCATAACGTTTTTTAGTCATGAATTGACCATATTTTGCCTACAATTCACGATTAAAATATTTCTGAATCATGAATTAAGGATAAAATAGTGCCTTAAGCAAAAATAACTATTTTTTTTTATCTTTGTGGCTACTTTTTTTTATAATATGAAAATCACTATCTTGATACATTAACTATATATTTTGTATATACTAGCTAAACCCCAAACTTGTAGTTGAAGAAAAACTCCGCAGCTTCGAAATTCAATAAACAACTCCACCTGTCTTGTTCTCTCTCAATTGTATGATCTTTCTGTATTTCCTTTTAAGTTTTTCTAATTCTGATCATCATTAACATTATTGAATGTAAACACAGCCATGCAGTTTACGAAGGAAAAGTTCATTTGTATTTCATCTTTAGCTTCTGTATGTACAATTTACAAAGATAAGTAAGTTACCTTACAAACTTTCACGTCAGCCTAAAAATATTGTAACTGACTTCTAACAAACAAACTAACTTCTAACTAAACCGTTTCTAATAAAGATATATGTGTGTGTACGTGTACAGACTAAATTTACAAAAGACCTAGTATATGATGTGTTGAAAAGGTCAAATATTATGTGTCCTATTTTGAGGAGGGAAAGGGTCTTCCTTCATTTCAACGCTTGTCAAAATTGAATATAGTCATACTCGTCACACGTTTTAACTTCCATTAATATTTCAGGTCAAAAACAAAGTATATTTAATACGATTTATCTTTTTTGTGTGATGGGCAAATTTATATATGGACGATGTATATGTATCCAAAAACATATATTAAAAGATAGTGGTAGCAAGTTTTCTCTAAAAAGTTGTGTAGTGAAAAAAGCAAAATGCCAAATATAAACATTTCGAATATATACAGCAGATCAGCACCGGGACAGCTGTTGCAGGAAGAAAAAAAAGAACAATTTGAATCTGTGTAGAATACCAATAAAATTAAGCATGCTCTAGGTAGGTTATGGGCTTGAAATGTTTGAAATAAAACACGCTTAAAGCTGATTGTGATACCTCCAACAATAGGTAGAGTAGAAAAGAATAACTAGTATAGATTATTCTTAGGAGTAATTCGAGAGATAAGCAAATTCTCAGGTGCAAAACACGGGATCGGAGGAGGTTATTCGGACAGAGAATCCAACGCTCAAGTCAGCTAATCGGCGTAAAAAAAGAGTGAGGAAATTTGAGAGGAAGTGATTTATGTGCGAGAGAGACAACTATTAATTTGTGGTACGTATGTGCGAGGAATATTAATTTGTGACGTATACATTATTATGTTCCGATTTTACGAATAGCTAGTGGTGTTGTGCATTACATTCTCATCAATATTCCAAAGCAAAACCGATATTTTGAGACATTATGTTCTCTTCCCGGATAAGATTTGCAAGCTGTTGATAGGACTCTGCAGTAGCAATCCTTTATCCCTCTCCTTTTTGATCGGATGCATTTAACTGACCGCATGCAATAAGAATATCTTTTTCGTATTTGGATATTTCTTGAAGAAGGGATATACAAGTATGTATCTAATGGCTAATCCTCACCTTAATTAATTGGTTCTTTAGTTGATTAATTATTATTAAATTAATTCTAATTAAAAATTAATTAATTTAATAAACCTTAATTGTAAACTAATAAATCATGAATTAATAAGTAATAATTTTGAATTAATAAACCATAATCGTGAATTAATAAATCTTAATTGTGAATTAATAAATTTTAATTTTGAATTAATAAAGCCTAATTGAAATTAATAAACCCTAATTATGAATTAATAAACTCTAATTTTAAATATTAAACCCTAATTATGCATAATAAACCCTAATTATGAATTAATAAATTCTAATTTTAATTTATAAACCCTAATTTTGAATAATAAACCATAATTATAAATTAATAAATTATAATTTTGAATCAATAAATTATAACTAAAATTAAAAATCTAATTATAAATTAATAAAATCAATTATCTATATTCATTATAATTAATATATAATATATAATTAATATATACGAGACTATGCTCATCGAAGTTTTTGTCTAGTATATATGCTACGTTGAAGTAGAGCCTATGAAACATGGGTGGACAACCCAACCTCAAAGTCGAATCTGGACCGCTTGATTGCATCCTCTAATATTACGACACGTGCATAGCTGACTTGCCACAAAATCAAGAATATATGTTAGTTTAAGTTTTACAGATAGTGGAATTCAAAGTGAAGTAAGAATATGTGGGTTGGAGATATTTTGCGGGAGATATTTTAGCGGTTGAATGGACTACAGGATGTTTAGTACTGTATCTATTGGAATATTTTATCAAAGCTTTTAGAATGCCACGTCAAGCAAGCAGACGACACCAAGGGTGGGTTAGACAGTTAGGACTCGTTTGATAGATATTTTTAGATATATCAAGATAGATAAAAATTAGATATGTATCGTAGATAATGCGAGATTGATATTGTATGTTGTTGTTTGGTAGATAAGATATAAAATATAGATAATAATCCTCATTTGTTTGGTACACTAGTTGTTGTTCTTCGATTTTAATGTGGCTTCATATGCAATATTCTACTTATTAAATTTCTATATTGTATATTATACACACTAATTATACAGAAAGGCATAGTTTGGAAGATTTTTTCCTCTGTTAACTAAAAAACACAAATTAATTCTATAATCTACCTCTTCTTGCGGAACGCCTAAAGAAATTTCGAAGGAAAAAGAAAAATGAAGATCATATTCAATATTTATTTTGCCGGTCAATTGACCAATATTTATTTTGCTGGTTAATTGACCTTCTAGAAAAATAGCTTGACCTTCTAATTTGTGTATCAATTCGTGTAAAAATAGCTTCGATAATTTTTAATGGGTTTTGGTTTACATTTTTAGTGACATTGATGCATGAATTTTAAATAGGCATTCACGAGTCCTTGAGGGAAAACAGATAAGAATAAAAAGTTCGAGAATTAAATGCAACCAAAAAAGAATGTCATTTTTATAATTTCTAGAATTTTGCCATTCAATATATCTAAATGAAAATTTTCCATATCCACGTACAAAACGTAAATTCAACTTAGGGTTAGAGTGAGAAAAAGAGGGTAGATTTGTCTTGGCTTGAATAGTCCGATTAACTATTTTAGGGTTAGGTTAAGTTGTGTTTACCAAAGAAGAACAGTGTTTTACTGATGGGCTGTGATACAAAAACGGGCCTGGGAGTGTAGTAATATAGGCTACCAAAGAACTAGTTAACACAAGATAGGTTTGCTATCTAGGTCTTTTCTGGGCTACCAAACAAGACCTTAGTTTGTTAGGTTTCTGTTACTTAGAATGTATAAATAGATGCATTTTAGGTTGTTAATTCTGTATTCTTTCACTTTTTACTAAATGAAAATTCTCTCGAAGATTCAGCTTAATTAGTTTATCTCTATAGTCTCACTCGCTTCACTAAGTTTCGTTTTCGACTTAAAACTATAATCCATCTAATGAACTATTATCTAATTAATTAGAATTATTTAGGCGTCGTTTATTTCGTTTTCCAAGCTTAATTGAGTTAATAAGATTGAGTTTGAATCGAATAATTTTGTTTACGTACGTCCTTTAATATTGTTTGTAGTTTAGTAATTTGATATATTTAGGTTTTATATATTTGGTATCAGATTATTAAACCATCTTGTATTGAAAATTACGTGAAATAATATTAGGATTTATCAATTTTTCACACACACACACATATATATATAGAAGAGTTCAAATAAAAATCTATTTTTTGTAAAAACCTAAAAACTAATGCACTTTTATGTATAAAGTTACTGCACTACGAAATATTGATGATGAATAGTATTGTCTTTTTTTTGTCAATTAAATACATAAATTTAAAGACCGCATCACGGTGGACTCAAACCCGAGACCTTTGACCTCGGACATTAACCACTATACCACTAGGCCAACACACGCACACAATAGTATTGTCTTTTACCATAACTCAAAGGTGCATTAGTTTTATACATAAAATGCATTAACTTTATACATAAAATGCATTGGATTTTAGGTTTTTACGAAAAAAATAGGTATATATTATAACTAGACCATATATATAGTTATATAGTTATGTTCAAATAAGAACTATTTTTATCCTAAAAACTAAAAACCAAATGAATTAACTATATAAAGTTGATGAATCAATTGGGAATGTTACTGAATTCAAAAATTCAAATTTTTTGTCCGGGTTCGAATCCATAAAGGGCGAAAATTCAATTTTTTGGATTCCGTAACTTTCACATTGAATTCATCGTTTTTTGGTTTCACGTTCTCACGATAAAATAATTTTCACGTTAACATTCCTTTATGAATTCAATGTGAAAGTTGATGAATCCACTGAAAAAATTTCTATTAAATTCAAAAAAAAAAAAAATCGCTTCTCATTGGATTAGAACCCTATGTGAAAATTCTTAATTTTTGGATTCAGTAGCTTTCCCAGCGGATTCATTAACTTTCATAGCGAATTCATTTTGTTTGTAACGAATTTTCATGTTTCTTAGTTCTCACGTTAAAAATAATTCTTGTTTGAATATCACTCTCTCTCTCTCTATATATTTATTATTTAAATTAAATACTTTTACGTGCGGTTCCATTGGTTCTTAATGCTATGGACCCTGCTTTTATCTTGTCAAAGAGTCAAAGACTAAAATGCTGTTTCACATCCAAGAACCCTTTTCCAATATACTTCTGTTTCCTAATCACTCGTATATAAATGATATACCAAAATTATGGATGTCAAAAATATGTGTTACTGTCGAATATATATATATATATATATATATATATATATATATATATATATATATTGATTCACTATTCTCGATATTTGTAATGCATATTCGCCTACAGTTCCTGTTGAAACTAGTGTACAGTACAAGAAAGAATTAATAATATGTTACGTACTTATAAAATTACACGTATATATATTAGTACAAAACTTTTGACTTCACGAATGTTCGTGATTCTGTTAATCTATGATAGACTCCCTTTTGTTCGATTCTCATCCAATTATTACTAGCAATTTTTTTTGTCTTCCTCTTTTTAGAACAATTACCAAAATATTTTAGGACTGTTCTGTAATGAAGCCCTTTAGAATAATTTATAATCAAGCCACTTAAGAAAAGCCAAAATTGGAATACTTATCCACTAAAAGCAACTTAAGGAACTAAATTGTTTATACTCTTTGAGACTAATTTCACAATTTTCCAGTTTTCTTACGTTATGACAATAGCTGTAAGATGTGTGCATATCTATCAAGCATTCATATTCTCATTGTTTTATTTCATTTTCTGTATGTGTTGTTGCAGTTTAAAATATACATGGATGAGTTAATTGCCACACTGAATCCCAAATAAAATCATGTATTATAAATTGTGTTTTCATCTAATTTTAATACGCACGACCCACATAAATCACATGTATTTTTATTCACTTGAATTGAGGAAGGAATATTAGAGATCGAAGCCTGTCCACTCACTCTTTATATGATGGATACAATTATAAAAACGTGACGTACGATCCACACAAATCAAATGTATTTTGATTCACTTCAATTGGGAAGGAATATTAGAGATCGAAGCCTGTCTACTCACTCTTTATATGAGGGATACAATTATATAAGGGTGTTACGCATTATCCACACAAATCACATATATTTTTATTCACTTGAATTTGGAAAGGAATATTATAGATCAAAGACCGTTCACTCACCCTTGATGTGAGGGATACAATTATAAAAACGTGTTACGTACGACCCATACAAATCACATGTATTTTTATTCACTTGAACTGGGAAATGAATATTAGATATCGAAGCCCGTCCACCCACTCTTTATGTAAGGATACAATTATAAAAGCATGTTACATTCAAATGCATCACATAAATTTTACTAATAACATATGTAACCACACACTTTTAAGCTCTACGGCCGCCTGCGCCGTTTTCCCTATGAAAATTATAATACAAGGCCGCCGCCGGCGCACCTAGATTATGGAGCTCACAAAATTCTCTAGTGCTGAAATTCTGCCGCCGCACCGGCGCGCCCACTGTTTGCCGGCCTCTCGGCTGCTGGAAAAGCGCAAGAACAAGGCGGTGTATGCCTGCTGCCGGCTGAGGACTCTCGTAGGTCACTATTTCTCTTCCTGCACGAATAATTCACTCATTAATTTACCCCAAATTTGTAACTAATTTAATCTTTTAAGTATATCTTTATTTAAATGGCTCACCGAAGCTGGCATCTGTGTTTCCTGGGATGTCAGTAACCATCCTACATTTACACGTACACATTAAATGACAGTATATCAGTTTGAATTAATTGCTAAACAATTCATACCATAATTTTATCCATTTAAAAAATATATATAAAATTGACGCCATTTTCAAAACATTTCAATGATGACTTATTTTTTTATTTGTCCACGAAACATTTAAAAACATGAAGGAAGTTGAAATCGCTACCACTTAAAAAATGCAGTCATTAATTATTATAACTTTTTTCCTTCTAAAAATAGTGTCGAAAATGCAAAGTATATCAAAAATCATAATCCATGTGGCAATAAACCCTAATTAGTACGCATGCATGCACATATTTATATATGATTCACTTCATTTTCTGCAAATTAACTTTGAGAAAGTGGTAGACCAGTGCAAGTACTCCTTAAGGTATGGGTCGCTGGGGTTTGGAGCATCAGCATCCACAATCATCTGCAAATTAAAACTCTTTCCTTGAGAGAGAGGGAGAGAGAGAGAGAGCAATGGAAATATATAGATATACTTACAAGAGTATAGAAGGTCCGAAAATCATCACGACCACCAATCTCAACCCTAGGACGGTCTCGAACCTGGGATGGCCTCAGTCGGCAGCCGCTGATGATGATCTTGCCGTCGCTGTAAGCTCGAAGATCGTCCGTCGCCGTAAAGGGCTCCAAAACATCTCCGACCACGCTGCTCACCACCAGCGGTTGCCTTATTTCTCTTGCCATATATATACTGTATAAATATATATATTGAACTATGTATGTTTGTGGCATGTCGAGGCATGCTTGTGTTTTTATTTATACTAGGTTCCGTACGTCGAAGGTATCAACTTTTATTAATAATGCGGCGCAGGATTCTCTCTTACTTTCTATTCTTTTTCAACGCACAAGTATTAAATAATATTCACCAACTTTATCAAGAGAATAATGGTATATATGTATATATGGTGGCTTTATGAGGTCGGTCTTTCTCCAATCCTAGATTTATCACAAATTAAAGGAATTAAGTTCTAAAATGGAAAGGGCTACAAATTAATTATAGTCTCACACTTACACAGAATATCTATACTACTCTCTTTGTCTCCGATTAATTTCTCTTTAATTAGGTGGGTGCCTACATGCATGGACCTACAGATTCTCATTCTCACACCAAAGGTAGGCGGAGACACATCGCGACCTAAGAATGGCGGGTCGGCGGAGATATGAGATATTCGGTATATTTTGGCGTATATTTAATTATTATTATTATTATTATTGATGCACGTTATATTAATTGCATATCATACTATGTTACAAATGTAGGAAAAGTCTTGTAAATATTGTTACGTGAAAAATAATTATTATTATTGATGCACGTTATGTCAATTGCATATCATACTATGTTATAAATGTTGGAAAAGTCTTGTATATATTGTTAAGTGAAAAATGATCAAGATGTAATTTACATGTGCGAAAATATAATGGAGACCTAAGGTTGTATTAAATAACTACCAAAATTTAAATATTACTAGACTTTAGGATTTGGCACGCTGATTTTTATAAATGTATATATATGTATAGAGTGAAATAATAAAATAGCCCTTTTGGTTACAGTGAAAATAAAAAAGATTGCCACTAAGACGAAAAAATGACCACTTTTTATACCTTTACATTTGTTATTATATATTATTCACAATCACAAAGTTTGATAATTGCGAATTGCCCTATTAAACCTACAATTTTCAATCACTGTATCTTTTAGTTGTGAATAGATCCTATTTTACCTACAATTTCACAATCACAAAGCTTTTTAGTTGTGAATTAACCCAATTTGTAATTCACAATCACAAAGCTTCTTAGTTTTGAATTGATCATGTTTTGTTTATATTCACAAACACGGAGTTTTTTAGTCATGAATTGACCCATTTTTTTCATAATTTACAACGACCATAAAGTTTTTTAGTCGTGAATTGACCATATTTTGCCTACAATTCACGATTAAAATATTTCTTAGTCATGAACTAAGGATAAAATAGTGCCTTAAGCCAAAAATGGCTATTTTTTTTATCTTTGTGGCTACCTTTTATTTTTATAATATGAAAATTACTATCTTGATATATTACCATATATTTTTTATATACTATCAAAACCCCAAACTTGTAGTTGAATAAAAACCCCACAACTTCGAAATTCAGTAAACGACTCCACCTGTCTTGCTCTCTCTCAATTGTATGATCTTTCTGTATTTCCTTTTTTAGTTTTTCTGATTTTGATCATCATTAACATATATGTGTGTGTACGTATACAGATTACATTTACAAGAGACATATATAGTATATGATGTGTTGAAAAGGTCAAATATTGTGCCCTATTTTGAGGAGGAAAAGGGTCTTCATTTCAACGCTTGACAAAATTGAATATAGTCATCAGTGAATATTAGAGCACTATCTTTCACAAAAGGATGAGCTTATACTCGTCACATGTTTTAACTTCCATTAATATTTCAGGTAAAAAACAAAGTATATTTAATACTCCCTCCATCCACCAAATTTGTTCCTTGATTTTGGTGACACGGAAGGTGTAAAAAGATGGACCATGAGGATAATAAATATATTAATAGATAGTGGGTGTAAAAAGGTGTAATATCCCACCGACCAGTCAGGACAGGATAAAGGGATATCACGAGTTTATGAATAAAATAAGGAAAGAACAAAGAAAACGAAGGAAGATAGTCACACATTAATATTATATATATATTGAGGTAATATATCAGATTTTTATCAGAACATCAAACTTATGATGAGATCCTAGAGAACAGATAATTTAAAAAGAAAATTAAATTCGAATAAATAATTAAATAGTCAAAATCTTGACACGAGAACAGGGTGACGCAAATGTCATTCCAGATATAGGGGCCTATGCGTTTTTTTTTAATTAAGCAACTCGAAAGCGGAAAGCAAGCACTTGACATAATAAGTGCCCAGGTTTATATTTTCAGGAATATATTGGAAGCTAGACTACCAAGATTTATGGATTTCTTGACCAGTCAATGCCCAGGTGCCGTAGTCGTCTCGCTCGGCCATGCTAGCTCCTCAACCTGAAAACATTTGAAAAGAGTTTTGGGCTAAGTACTAGCGTACTCAGTGGGATCTTATGCCCCATTTTGAAAAATCACAGTTCATAAACAGTTCAAGAAAAGAGCATGCTAAACATATATCATAGGGCAGGTTTTAAAGAGAGAAAAGGCTGACCCTTTATATGCAAAACATATTTTTCTCCGAGCAGAGGTCGTATCGCGATATACTTCCTTGCTCATCACATCTGTGCTACCTACTGGACCATAGGGGGAAACAACGTTCCACTAATGGCCGCCTTCGCCAAGACTAGGGAACTTGGCCAAGTTCACCCAGCCCGGACTTCCGTGTATACTACCTCAGCCAGTACTTAGCTCGAGGCACGATCGTTAACTACTCCCGGTCGAAGCCGTAGCGGTTTAACCGCTCCAAGGTCAGCACCAAGCAATGAGCATAAAAACAGCATGCAATTCTCAATTTTAACAAAACATCTTGGGGCTTAATAACCCGATAAACATTGGAGAAATTAGATCTCACATGTCACCGGAGTGGTACCAACAGCTCATCATACTCGTACATATCCACTGGTTGTCCTTGGATAAATATTAACCAGTCCTACAAGACAAGTCTAGTTCTTTAATACATTTACTAATAAAGAATTTCTCGAAATCCAAGTCCTAAGCTTTAGCCTTTCTATTCCCGACCTTAAGATATTGGAGTTGAAATATCCATCGGGTCTTATAACCCATATTTCTACTCTAGTGCATGTCGTGGTATGATATGCAGTCAACTGATCATGTAGTTACATGTTTTCGGTTAAGGCATGCTGCTGTAAGAATATCAAGTTGTGTTAGTTCAGTATATTTTATACATCTTATTAATACTCTAACATGCTCGTAACATATCATGTTTGATTGCATCATTTAATGACATACTAGTCATATAAGATATGTTTCACATATGTGAGTTCCAACACTTAGCCAAATTTTTGGTATTTAACTTTCCGCAAACCTGCCCAAGTGGCCTATTTTAGCGACTCATATCTCTCGACTCAAAACGCCTATGTATTCACAAAGACATGTTCTGAAAAGAAATAAATATGTAATACAAGTTTTTAGAGGGAGTCGAGTCCATAAGAGTTATGGTTCTGAAGATATAAAATCTCAAAGTGGGCAACTCGAACTGACTTCTATACTTAGAATATTTCTCATGATTTCCAGATTTTGCTACAGGAGCTCAAAATTGATTAATTGAAAACATACAGTTTTGGGTAGGTATCTTTGGGTGGACGAAAAGCATACCTAAAAGACTTTGTTTGAGATCAAACTTTTCAGATCATAACTAGGAATGGTAAGGAACACTTTTGATGAAGAAACCGAAATTCAAATCGGACTAAAAACAGCTCGTACACCTCTCGCAAAATTCAAACTTGAACAATTTATTAAAATAGGTTTTGGACTAAGACAGCTTGCCAAGAAAATTCACTGAAATGCATTAACTTCGAAAATTCACTGAGGGCTTATTAAGAAGGATATAGGGAGGATACCTATCAATTTAGAAATATATTTGAGTCTAGTTTAATTTGGAAAAAAAACTCACTCAAATATTCACACTAGATTCGAAGACAAAAATGATTTACTACAAGTTATCCATACTATGACAGTGTTGTGCAGTTCATGTTTAAATTCTGAAATAAATAGTAAACATTATTAGAAAAATCTGGAAAATTACAGAACACTTCTATACATCCTAAATGATGTTTCTGCAGAGTTCGGACATTTTCCTAATAGCCAAACTCTATACGTAAGCTAAATACCTTAGGCTTTGGACAGGGGATTTCGACAGCTTTGTGCAGTGAGTTTGAAAAATATAATTAAAATAGTAAAACGACTTTTATTGACTTGAAAATTTACAGACGCCTAGAAGACACAATAAATTTGAATATAGTATAATTTGGTAACAATATAACCACTGAAACTTTGTTTATTAATTTTATAAAGTTACTATCTTTGCAAACTGGCGCCCAGTTTTTTTAGTGAGCATATGTAACCATAGTTTAGCCTACCAATTCACACAGGCAATTTATCAAACACTTGATATGCGTACATACAACATACGAATTGGTGAACTTATCACCCCAATCCACAACCAAATTCATTAAACCCAACATGCAGTCCATCTCATTAACGTTTAATAACTGAAATTCTCAATTCATTAAATTAATATGCAACCGTATACAAGTGTGTACCCAACACATTCAATCATATAAATAGATATGCATGTATAATTTGGACCATTCCAAGGACTCAGAGATGTGGTTATACCTTCGGCACGAATTTAGCAAGAAATCGAGAGGGATGGGGAGTGGATGGAGTTAGGACTCGTCACGGAGCTTGGTCATCCCTCTCTAGCATGAGGAGTTGATTTCTTCTCAACGCAAGGTGGAGTGAGGCTGGTCCTCAAGCTATGGTAGCAATTGGCCACTGGCTATAGGATCGAAGACAAGGGACAGGAGCAAGAGAGATGTATCTCGAGAAGGTGCGAGAGATAAGGTGGGCTGAGGGCTGTCCTCTTTGAGAAGCCTTGATCGTTGTTGCCGTGAGAGATGGAAGTTGGGGATGGTTGATGTAGAGAGAGAAAGCATTTCTTTAGTGAGTTCATGTTGTTGGATCATATTAGAGCAAGAAAAGAAGATAGGGAGGCAAGGAATAGGGAGGGTGACATCGGTGGTATAGGTAGAGTAAGGGTGGTGGTGTAGTTTGTAGGAATGGGGTAGAAAGGAAGTAACACTTCCTTTTAGTGACACTTGTCACCTTTGGCTTCTCATGCTAACACCACACCCCCACATTACACTCCATGCTTACACGACACACACACGCACTACTTATGCACACACCATAAGCATACACATGCACTTAAACATAATATAATGAAATAGTCATGCATACATATATATGTATTAGCCCAACTTCACACACGTATACATATACACCTTAATTTACATGCTTATATATAGAATTTAATAAGTTATCAAGTATGAGTAGGCATATGTATTCAATTAAATAAGTTAATTGAATTTAAGTAAATTTATCCAACTTATCACTTATTGTTACACGTAATATATTTTGCACCACCAAATTCTTATAAGGGTACTCTTAATCACATTATGCTAAACATTTAATTGACAAGCAACAGACTTGTCTATGCACGTAAAATGCAACACGTTAGTGATTAAATAATAAAGTTCAATTTGTATAGATGCTAAGTGCTTAATTATCTCATCTTATCTTCATAACTAATATGTAATAGCTTCTTATGGTTATATATGCTTTATTATGATTATTATATTAATGCACGTAATCTAATTAATCAGATAGCGAGATTAATAATCTCAAAAATAAATTTCACATCATGATAATGCATGCTAGTGAGAAACAATTCGAGCTCTTATTGATTTTAGAAATGAAACGTTTGTCTTAGAAAAAGAAAATTATTAGTAACATCTTTTATAAAGGTGGTTTTCAAGCAGACAACTCTTTGGGATATTACAAAAGGTGGGTCATCAGTGACTTTTTTTGTAAATAAATGGATAGGTTTAAGGTAAAAATGTGAAGTTGATGTTTCCAAGAAAGGAAAGTGAATATTTTTTGTGGACAGACCAAAATGGAATTAAATGAACGTATTTGGTGGACGGATGGAGTACGATTTATCCTTTTTGTGTGATGGGTAAATTTATATATGGACGATGTATATGTATCCAAAAACATATATAAAAAGATTGTGGTAGCAAGTATTCTCTAAAAAGTTTTGTATTGAAAAAAGCAAAAAGCCAAATATAATCATTTTGAATATAATCATATATACATCAGATCAGCACCGTGTCAGCTGTTGGAGGAAGGAAAAAAAAAGAACAATTTAAATCTGGGTAGAATACCAATAAAATTAAGCATGCTGATCATATATAGGTAGGTTATGGGCTTGAAATGTTTGAAATAAAACACGTTTAAAGCTGATTGTGATTGTTGATGAGTCAAAGTTGAAGTTAATAATCTAGTTTTACCTTGTTTTAGCAGAATGTCGTCTTGTGGAACATTGGAATAAAAAGAAATTATGAAATATATATTTATGTGATATCGGTTAGGCATCACATTGACAGATACCTCCAACGATAGGGAGAATAGGAAAGAATACCTAGTATAGATTATTCTTAGGAGTAATCCGAGATATAAGCAACTTCTCTATCTGCAAAATACGGGATCGGAGGAGGTTATTCGGGCAGAGACTCCAACGCTCAAGTCAACTAATCGTCGTAAAAACGAGTGAGAAAATTTGAGAGGAAGTGATTTATATATGGGTGTTTGTGCAAGAGAGACATCAACTAGCATACTTGGATGAATGCATGAGGGATAAGTTTATAAAATTGAATTCTGAAACTTAATCTTTATTCCAAATTGGGATGCATATAAACATTGGGCTATATGTATTTGAAATTTGACTCTACTCTCAGATGGGCCGAAAACATTGGGCTATAATCGAGTTTAAATTTCAGATGGGCCGAAAACCCGATCCATTTTTCGGCCCATAAAATAGGCCCAATAGTCGAGCCTGTGAGACGGTGCAGCATATCTTGCCATGTGCAATAGGCTCGAATCATTTTTAAGAATCCAGCGAAGATAACATTGGAATTGACATTTTAATTGCAGCATTGATTCGGTTATCACAAGAGAAATTTTATGACGATTTTTTTTTCAAAATAATATTCCAATAAAGATTTTAAACTACTTTCCAAAAGAATATAAGATGAAACAAAATTTGGAATATTTAAATAAAATAATAAGATTCTTTAATGGCAAATTTTCTCATGTGGTAAGAACTTTCCTAACTCTACTTTTATTTTATTTCTCTCTTTCTATTCTTCATCATTAATATATATGCTTACTGGTGCTCCAAATCCTGTTACATATGTTACTTTAGTCTAGCACCAATAAGCCCACATTGTAAGAATTCAGCCGAAATTGAATTATTTTATTTTCAGAGCTTGCTCTTCTCTGGCCTCAAGTATTTTAATCATATAATATCATCAATTTTCAGGTCCAAAGTTAATGGTATAGTCCCGGAATTGTTTTTGTCTTTTCAAAATGTACCGAGGTATTTTTTTCTCAGTTCCAGAACTATTTCTTATGAGTTTTCTTGATAGAAATATCAAACTTGTGTAAAACCGTTCTTCAATCGGGTTTCGGTGTGGGTTTGGTTTAGTATTGGGCTTTGAGTTGGGCATTGGATACAATTTGGGTCTTATATTGGATAATCAAAACTAATTATACTTCGATTTTTATTTTATACTTTAAGATTGGTTTGTATTTAATCTCATATATATATAATGATTATTAGAATTATTCATCAACTTGAGCTTCATGGAACAATTGGGTGTGGGGGTTGCTTTGGGTACTACTGAGCTGCCTGGTTTTTGTTCAAATGTAGTAGTGCATTATTACTTATCCATTAACAAAGATCTAAATCAATCTAATTATAAATTATTGCGTCTAAAATACAAGATTTAAACAAACTTATCTTAAATGTACTCGACATTAAAGAGATTATTTTTGTATAAGTTAGTAATTACAAACTCAGTGAGAAAAAAATTACTGTTCTCAATTAATTATGTTAAATAATCTGTTGCGATTAAATCATTCGTAAGTATTTCAATTGCAAATTTATTAATTGATAATTGTATTGTGTTTTGTATTCTGTCAGCCTTCTCTTGTTTGCTTATGCATAAATAATTAAATACATGGTACTAATTTACATGTAAAGATCATAAGTTCGAACATGTTTAAACTTGTGAATTAGGGTTTGTCGACATAAATCTTAATTTAAAACATTTACTTCTATTCTTCGTATTTTAAAAGATCCCATTCAAATACTAATAGTATAATATGTAATATAATCCCATGAAAAACATAATGTATACAATTTTTAAAAACAACAAAGTCAATTTAGCTCAATGTTTAACAACAGTTAAATAGGTTATTCAAATTTTGTTAAGAGTTATAGCTCTAGTTAATAGTTCGAGACAAATCAAACCTTTGTTAATCGCAATTTCTTTTTCGTGTAATAGTTCATAACGCTACCAAGAGAAGAATTTATGATAATTGTGTATATAACTCTACCAGTTCCGATTTGACATATAATAATATATAGCAGTTAATTCGCTATTCAATCATTTTAGGGACGTTTGCTTTTGAGGATTAGTCTAGCTAAATAGATAAAATAATATAAACTAATTCATTATTTATTTAGATGGATTTGGAACTTTGGGATACTTAAGGCCCTTGATGATTTTATATTTGAGATAATTTTGCTTAACTAATTAATATTCCATTAAAAGGGTAGGATTGAATAAATCATAGTAAATTAGTAATGGGATAAAAGTACTCAATCAGTATTTTATCAATGATAAAAAGTAAATGCATCTTAAAAGATTCAGAATTATATATAGTATCCCCAATATTAATGAATATTGTATCTCTCTTTTTTTTTTTTTTTAAAGAATCCCTTTGGGCACCGTAAGTCAATGTCAGCTTCCTTTCACTTTAGTATAATTTATGATTCTCATAAAAAGAAGCGTTATATATTGATAGGGAAACCAATCTTATATATGGCTCATATGTTGCTAGGGATCGGTATATCCCTCATGAGTGGAACGAACGACCAGTCTTTCCACCTTTCTATATTCGTGCTCTTAATTGAAAAATAACTCGAAACTCACATTTGAGGAATTAATAATAATAACATTTATATTATAGATGTGGAGGGAGTGCGATAGGCGCACGTTTTATTTAATGTGGAACTAACACCTTTAGCAGATAATAATTAGGCTGATCTACGGCCGCCGGTGCCGTTTTCCCTATGGCAGTTGTAGAAGAAGGCGGCGACCGGATCGCCGAGGTTGTAGACCTGCGAAAGTTGTCGGACGCTGAAGTTGTTGCGCCATTCTGGGGCAAGCAAGATCTGCCGCCGCGGCTGCCGGAACACCACCATAACAAGGCGGTGGATTCCCATTGACGGCTGAGGGGCTTCATACGCCACCACCTCATTCCCTGCATATATATGTATATCAATTAATTAAAATTGGAAATTAACCTAGCTACCTCTATATATATATATATATATGTATGTGTGTGTGTGTGTGTGTGTGTACAATGATGTTTTAGACCGCATGCAAATAATAATATGTAACTATATATATATATATATATATATATATATATATATATATGTCGCTCACCGAAGCTAGGATCAGTGCCCCCGGGGATGTCAATCACCAACCTATTTCCAATTTATACACAAAATTATAACATAATCCTTCATGTTTGAAATACTATTGTAAATAACAATGTATGCATTGACGGAATTAGAAAGATATGGTGAGATTCAACTATTTTATTTAAAACAAATTGCGAGGGGAAAACTACAAACAGTTCCCTACATGAATTCATAGGAATTTTTCTAAGGGGAGTATATATTTTTTTAAGGGTTATTGCCACATAAATATACAAACTTTGGGTTCATTTTATTTTGTTGATCCCAACCAGATCTAGACGATGAAACAAACGAGAAGACATGATTATGTTAATGTGGGTTGACGCGATGACCCTAGAAATCAAGAAATATGATTTATTTTGATAGATGTACGATATTTTATATCCCCTCTCTACGACATCGTTTATATCATCGGTTGTTTTGTTCACGATAAATTTTCGAGATGTCTAGTCAAATTTAATTTGGTCTGAATTTCAAATCATGGTAAAATCACTAAAGTGATAAAGTTTGTATATTTTGTAAATAGACCCAAAATTGATGTATGTTATCGACAATAACCATTTTCTATTTTTTTTTATAAAATTATCAAATTATTGGTATTTTATGAGAATTATGGTGTATAAGCCCTCCCACCCAACCAAATTGCATTAAAAATAACTTTTCAAATTATCGAACTTCAAATATAGAAAATACAACGCCTTCCAACAAGTTTTTCTGCCTAATCCTTCTCAGATTTCTAAAGTTGATCTTAATTAAACAAATTAACACATTTAGAGAGGGAGAGAGAAAGACCAGTGCAAGTATTCCCTAAGGTAAGGATTTCCAGGACTTGGAGAATCAACATCCACCAGGACCTCCAAAATTGAATATATATTCGCTGTCAAAACCCTACAAACCCACACACACACACATATGGTGTATGTATATATATAGAGGTTGTTTATTGTGAGAAATACATATTTTTTAAAAACCTGCGAATGAACTATGCATATAAAGTTGATGCACGTAACGTATAAAGTTGGTGCACAACGATTTCGCTCTAAAGTTGGTGTACAAGATATAAATTTTAGAGTGGAATCATTGTGCATCAACTTTATACATCATGTGCATCAATTTTTTACATATTGTGCATAGTTTGCAGGTTCTAAAAAATATGATTCTTATTTGATCCACTCTATATATATATATATATATAGACTTACAAGAGTGTGGAGAGTCCGAAAATCCTGACCGCCGATGTCAACCCTAGGGCGGGTGGCGACTTGAGATGGGCGCAGGCGGTAGCCATTGCAGATAGGCCTACCATCAATATAAACTCGAAGCTCAGTGGTAGGGGTGAACGGATCGATCACATCTCCGATTACGCGACTCACCACCAGCGGATTCAGATCTCTATTCATTTTTTTTATGCTTACACCTACAACATCAACATGGCACAATAGCGCTATTTATACAAATGGATTTCTCGTGGCAGAGGCTACATTAGGATTCTTGCCAGAAAGTGCTTTGGCTTTTCTTTTCTTTTTTTCCATGATAAAAGGTATCAGTGTACATCGCTATTTGGTTTCCACTTTTATCTTTATAGAATTATGATAACGGGGAAGAGATAACAAAATATTTTTCGTAAAAACCTAGAAACAAATGTATTTTATATACAAAGTTAATGCAATTTATGTATAAAGTAATTGTACTACGAAATAAATATAATAAATAGTGTTGTCTTTAACCAGAACTTAATGGTGCATTTGCTTTATACGTAAAGTGCATTAATTTTGGACATAAAATACATTGAGACACTTATCATCAAATTGTTGTTTGAATTAATGACATGCATTATTTTTGGGATGTATAAATGTCCAAATTAACCAATGGAGTACAAATTTTACTACATAATAAACCCATATATGTTTCTTGTTATGAATTTTACTTAATCCGTTTAGTATTAGGAGGTATATATTTGTATTTCATTGATTTGAAGGGAATTGTTTAATTACAAATTGAATGGATATAAGTAATCTTGAAAATAAATAACTTACTTTTTGTTTTGGACCATGGAGAATCGTATTCTCATGCATCTGTCATAGAATAGCCTCGCATCAGTTCAACCCATCATCTTTTGCTATTTATTAATTCTTCCCACTTACTCACTTAGGATGATTGAAGCTGACACATCTAGCTATTTTTAGAGTTGTACAATATTAAACTTTTCTTACAAAATCTGCTTAAATCTTGCTTCCATGAATTAAAAGAGCTCTATACTATTCACTCCGTAAATAGAATTAATTCTATATTAGGCGTGTAAATAGCATAAATTGAGAACTACACGAGACATCAATATTTATTTAGTTTCACATATCAACAGTTGGATATATAAATAATGTCACCATGTTTACGAGTTTCACTAGCCTTACTTTTTTTATTTTTGATTAAAATAAAAATAATTATGATATGCATTAATTACCTCCTTAAGAATACTTTCCCTGGCTATATTTTTTTTTCTTTTAATATTTGGTACCCAACTGTATTGTCCCATTTTCCATGAAGAGAAACTTAACAAAGATAACGTTATATGATGGGGCAGATCCAGAAATGGATAATGTGGTGACTGAAAATTAAATAATTTGTCACATTAAATTTCATAAATATCAAAATATTTTTATGTTCCATTAGTTGTATATTGTTAAACTATAATACATAAAATTCCTCAATAATTGAATCTATATCTATATTTTTAATAAAATCTCTTTCAATATAAAGCACTAGTGAATCATCAAGTAAATCATCTCTCATCTTGTTACGAAATATTGTTTTACATGCTTCATTTCGAAAATACTTGTTCAGTCATATCATTAGGATATAATTTTCTCGTAAGTTTTCAAATATGTAGAAATAAGCAATGTCAAAATTAGATATATTAGTGTAGTTAACGTAATGTAGTTTAAAAATTGAAACTCTCACATCACTATCACATCATGCTTATAATATCTTAACTTGTACTCTAAAAAACAATGAAGCTTTCAAATATCATTACTATTGAACGATTTTAAAGAATTTACAGGATCTAAGGTAATAGTGAAAGAAAGCAATTCAATAAATAATAATTTTATTTTAATTTTTCAATCATTTTGGATTTAGCTAATTTTGGATTTGGCTTAATATAAGATATGAACAAAAGAGAAAATTGGGGATTGCATTGGGCTCAACACCTTCATAGATCCGCCCATGGTTATATGACACGATGACAACATTATCTTAATAAAAAGACAACATAAATTCGAAAGACATTGATTTGGACATATATGGAAAGAACCTTAGCTCAATTCGCACATGCCTATGCACTTTTCCTTCGGGTGACATATGTGGTTGTGAATTTTCTCTTTGCTGAAAAGGCCCATCACTACAACTTGTAGATTGACTCTGACTAAGAATTTCCTATCCTAAATAATAATAATAATAATAATAATAATAATAATAATAATAATAATATTGGAGTCATCGGACCGATCCGAAGATAGATGTTCGTCTCAATTTGGATCCAACAATATGCAAAGTTAAAAAAAGGAAAACAAATACAAACGAAATTTGATACTCCCACTTCATTCTTCTGCATAAATCAAAATCGGGTCTCTTTGGGACAGCTTAGTGCTAAATTGAGTTATTTTGGCCAAACTTTCATATGTGTGAACTTTTCACGCTTGGTTTTTCAAGTGTGGTTTATTCGTCGTGTGGTTTGCAAGCTATTGTACACCGAATGTAACGACTATGGGTTTCCAATTAATTCAAAAAATAAACTCAAAATCGAAAACCCCTATTCAATTTCGTGTTCTTTTCCCATTAAAATTTTCATCCGAGGTATTTTTTATCCTCAAAAGATGAACTTCAAAGCAAAGAAAAAAATATTTTCCTAATTATACTTTCTTATTCACGTTGTTAGTCACCAAATCTATAAGATCTCTTACTTTTACATCGAGTCAATACCTCACCGAGGACTATGAGTATGCACAATGACATAATTTACATGTTGATGAACATGCACAATTTTACTTGAAAACTTTTATGTTATAACTCTATCTACCAAGTATTTTTGGCAATCAAACCATATTTCCGAAAATGTTTTCCAGTGAGCAAATCAACGATTCTGTGGACCCATTTAGCTCTAAATAGTAGTGCTATTCATACATAATATGTATATACATAATTAGATATTACAATAATTTTGTATAATTAGTGATTGACATGCCATAAAAAAAGATTAAGTAAATTAGTATTTTCCTTCAATACCCTTACCCGAAAATTAGGAATAGATTAGCACAATCCAATTTTTAGATTTCATGAAATAATTGGACCACATCATGATATTATTTTCCAAATCTTAAATGTGAAAACTAATTTTGCTGATATTTATTTAAAAATAAAATAAAATTACTGTTTCTTTACCTTAGTTACACGCTTAATCAAGAAAATAAATTTTAAAAAACTGACTAAATATATTAGTTTGTCTATAATTTATACTTTTATTATAAAACATGTCAACCTAAAATTTTATTGCATATAATGTGACGATGGTGCAGTTTTTTCAACAAATGAAAAAAGCTAAAAGAAAAATAGACAATAATGTGGGATATGATTTTTTAAAATCGACTAAACAAAGTAGTTCGTCTATTTTCTTTATAAAATATGTTTTTTCAGTGCAGATTTTTCAACAAATAAATAATTAAAGAAATAATCACGCAAAGTAATTTCTATGAGTTTTAATTACAAACTCGTTGGTGTTGAGTATTGGGTGTCGGGCATCGGGCGTACATTGGCCGCTGAGGGTTGGGCATCAGGTACTGGATGTTGTGCGTCATATGCCCCTTTCTAGGAGCCGGACATTGTACATCCCTTGTTAAGAGTCGGCTACCGCACCCCTTGCAAGGAGTCAGGCGTCGGGTGCCCCTTGTTGGGTGACATGCACTTGGCACTTGGTATCGAGCGTCTCTTGCTAGGAATTGGCATAAAGCACACTTTTTCGAGTGCCTAGCTCTATTGGCCATGGACGATACTAGAACTTTTTTTCACGCGAGGAATTGTTCTTTCGAATTTATTTTTTTGAATTTTTTTCTATAGTTTCATTTTTAATATACTTGTAGTATGCAGAAGAAAATAATATATAGGGATGGAAATATATATTGATTACTTCCCCAAATTATTGAAATTTTCGTTACAGAGAAAATCATGTATGCAACATATATATATGTACCTTGGCTTTTTAAAGAAGAATCAATTTTTAAATAAAAATCTTCAAAAGTCTGTGTTTAAGATTCACTTTTCTTATTAAGTATAAGCAATTATATATGTTTATGTGTGCAACATTATTTTCGTTTTTACAGTAATTATTATTTATTTTTCAAAAAATCTTCAAAAGTTATTTATACTGTATTAATTATTTCCTTAATGATGGTGTGATTTTTCAACAAATGAAAAAACTAAAGAAAAATTGAATAAAAATAATATGGTATGAATATATTCTCAATATTTAAATGTAAATAATTTTCATGCATGTCAAACGATATGATTTTGGATCCAAGCAAAAAATTTCAGATCTGAACCTAGACCTAGCAAAATCCGGTCCATTGCCATACCTACAATAAGTTTGCATCATATTCCAAATCTTTTTCTATCTATTACTCGCTAAGGATAATTTACTTAATCTCTATAAATGGCATGTCAATCACTAATCATACAAAATTACTATAATATCCAGTGGCTCACTACTTCTTGAAGTTTAGTTTAGTTGCTTTCATATATAAACGAAGCACGAAAATTGTCTCTTTGATAAACTTACAGTTTTTTTGAGTCAGATGAATAATGCTTCTGCATATGCTTAGAAATATAATCCAACTATGTGACTTAACTAGTTGGTGATTTTGTTATCACCTTCACCTACTTGTTGATAAATTAAGTACTCCTAATTAGTGGCTTGATGAGTACTATTGTGAACCGGGCAATCTCCGATCTAACTAAAGATCTGCTCAATCGTCGAAAATAGATAAATACTTTTTTAATAACGACTTATAATTCATGATATATAGGAAAAAGACATAAGTTATTTAGTATTCTAAATCTTTTAGCATATATTAGGGACCAAGTTGATCATGACACAAGGGGAGCACCTAAATAATAGAACAAAGAGAGAATAAAAAAGTCAGAACTTTGAATTTATCCTTCTTTTCTTTATACCTTTTGGCTGTTTTGATATATGCTGCTAACTTTGGGCATAGCATTTTCACAGGGGTTTACCGGACATACTTCCTTCTCTAACTGTTAATATAACTAGATTAAAATCTAAAATCAATTACACTATTATTTCAAAAAAAAAAAAAATAGATTTTATGATCAAATTAAGATTTAAACTTTAATACGTATAATATATGTATATAGAGTAAATATTTGACATACCATTTTATTATGGTTTGAAATCGGAATTATTTTCGGATCCTGAGTATAAAAAAGTCTTATTCTTTTAACAATGCTTTTGAAAGTTAAGATTTAGATTCTACACTTGCAAAGTTTATCTGCCTTTTTATTGTGATATATTTATTTCGATCTACATGGCTTTACAATAGTGTGAATCTTTTTGTTTCCCGAAAATACTCCAAGTAGATGTTTTCTGAATCTTACTTTTTCAGCCTTTAGAAAAAAGGTTAGGCTTTACAACTGTAAAAGTTTTCTTAGGGAAATATCAGTCACCGATATTAATATTCATGATGACAAAATTAGCTAAGGCATGTAGGGGTGAGCAAAATATCCAAAATCCGAATATTCGATCCGAACCAAATCGAAAGTTAAAATTCGGTTTGGATTTTTCGGATTTTCGGATCGGATTGATATTTTTCAAAATTTTGGATTTTCGGATCGGATAGGATTTTTTTAATTAGAAAAAATCCAAAAATCCGAATTATATATCATTTATATATAATAATATTATGTTATTTAAATATTTTTACATTTAATATAAATATATATAAGAATTAACAAAAAATTGTTTCGGATTTTTCGGTTCGGTTCAGATATTTTTATAAAATTTTCGGATTTTCGGATATTCGGTTCGGATCGGATTGTTTTTCTCTCAAAATTCAAATTTTGAATCGGTTCGGATTATGCAAAAATCTGAACCGAAATCCGAATGCTCACCCCTAAAGGCATGCGATTGCTCTCTATTAGCAAATAGATCTATTAGTCAATTCCATTACTAAACATGTTAATTTTATTGTCATTTGAGCATTTTTTAAGATCATAACATACATTAATACATATATAATAGTTTTTAAAGATTTGAAAACAATATGGTAGCTTGTAAAGTAATAATATCTCAAAAGTTCTAGTTGCATGCGCAAAAGAAGAGTATATTGATGACTTGTGCAGATTTACTAGATTTGGCATATATTTATTTGGAAGTATCAATCTTAAAGAAAAGGAACCTTATCCAAGTAGAAAGGATCTATAAATTGGAATGAAATACTATTTCTATCCCAAAAACTTGTGCAAGCCCGTTGGATGGTGAGATGGTCAATATTCGAATTCGAATTCATATCTAAAAATATATTTATAATTATAGTGATATATTCATAATTATGTTAATGTTGGTCTATGTTTGGATCTTGGCCTTGATTTCTCTCACGGATTCTTACCCTTGAGACCGTCTCACACGAGACTCCCGATAGGGCCTGTAAGCCAGTCCCAGATTTATCTACTATAGATCAACCGATAGGGCCTGTGTAAAGCCCAATAACAAAGGCCTGTGACACAGCCCAACCAGAAAAGCCCTATCTAACAGTCCTAATACAATTTCTTGACTAGCCCATTAATATTCTATGGGCCCAACCATTATCAAAGCTTATTTGCGTCTTATGTCTGTATTAAGCATTTGGTAATTGTGTTTTTTTTTTGTGGGCAAGCTATTATAATACTGATAATTCAATATTACTTAAAACACAAATAAGACTAATTTGGACGTTGATCACACGGTAATCATCAAGAACAAGAAACAGTGCTTGATGTTTTTCAAATACAAGCAGTGATACATGATACATCATTAATGCTAAAGCGTGAAAACCTTTATTTATTAGTTATTAATCTGTTAATATTTGTGACTCTCTATTTGCGTATTGGAAAGTACTGTGAAGAGTTTATATTTGCTGCTCATGATTTGTGGTATATATATATATATATATATATATATATATGAGGATTAACGTGAGAACCACTTTTATCTGTAAAGTTGATGTGAGAAAGTTACTGAATCCAAAAAAAAATGAATTCGAACCATGTGAAAAAAATTTTGAATTGATTCATCAACTTTCATAATAATTCATTTGAGAAGTTTTAGGATGAAAAATAAAAAAAAAAATTTCGAGAACCATGGGATTCGTGAGAAACCACAGTGAAAGTTGATGAATCCGTTGGGAAAATTACTTAATCCAAAAAATTTTGAATTCAACGTGAGAACTTTCTCAACCGGATTCATCAACTTTCATACCTCCCATATATATATATATATAATTCATTTGGTTCTTAGTTTTAGGATAAAAATGATTCTCATTTGAATCCTAACTATATATATATATATATATATATATATATAGAATTTGGTTCAAATAAAAACACATTAAAAAAAAAAAATGAGAACAAATTTTCATCATTGATTTTTGAAGATGTGTGGTTGTGATTAAATCAAATTAAGCTATAATAGTAATTATAGAATATTACGAAAATAATTGTCCCTTAATTATAGGGATTGTGATAACTTAATCTTGAACCATTGATTAATGTCAAATGGATGATGGAGATGAATTCTTATTTCTTATTTTAAGGGGTTTGTATCATAATAACATATATATATATATATATATATATATAGAGAGAGAGAGAGAGAGAGAGAGAGACTATGGTTTAAATAAAAAAATTATTTGTTTTTAACTATGAGAGCTGAAAATTATCGAAAAATCGTTGTGAATAAAATGAATTTTCTATGATATATTATAGTTAATTTTTGGTTCTCACATTTTCGTTCGTTGAAAAAATATATATGATGAATCCAAAATTGAAATTTCCACCAAAAGCGATGAATTCAATGAATGTTGGGAAAATTAATGAATCCAAAAATAATTTTTTTTTTTTTCGGATTCATTAACTTTCTCAACAATTCATCACTTTCACTCGAATTTATCGTTTTTAAGAATGGTTCTTATTTGAACCACGTTTATATATATATATATATATATATATATATTAGATTGACAATAAGCGAGATTGAATAATTGAAGGATTATGTGATTTAATAAGCTCAAGAGTAGTCTAAATTCAAGGATAGTCTATATTTATTCTATCTATCTAAGCTATAACATACATAAAACACACACAGAGAGATAGAGTGTGTGATGTCATTATGAAAATAAAACTAAATAGTGATGTATAATCTGATCTATTAAGCTGACACATTTGCCTGAACAACGTTGGATTTACCCAAGAAGATTAAGGGCCATAACAATCTTAATTACTTGATAGTTAAAGCAATGTAACATCAAACAACGCAAGGGACATAGCAGCAGAACGAATCAACCCATACAGCATCATGAAAGATGAAAATAAGAGAGAGAAACAACACATAGGTGTGGCAATATTCCCAATCTCAGGAGGGGGAAAAAGAAGAACAAACAAAATTCCAAACGCGTAGTCAATTACTAAAAAATTAAACACGCGAAATAATACCCTCGATCAGATCGCTAGATTTTAGACGGCCTTGGCGACGGTGGAGGAATCAGCGGCGGCGGCCGCAGCATTAGCATTATCGGGATTGAGCGGGGCGTGAAGGGCGGCGGAGGTGTCGTTGTCGTCGTCGGGGTCGTAATCGGGGTTTAGGTTGCGATCTATGGCTTCGCGGCCTTTCTCGAGACAGGGTTTGCAGGCGATCTCGATCGTACACCATCCCAGCGCCACCGCCGCTATAGCTATCAACGCCGTCGTCAGCGCCCCCATCTCTCTCTGTCTACACAGTTGGCACGGGGGTCAGTAGACTCGATTCCCAGTGCTTGTGGTTGTGAATTTGTGATTAGATTCGCGATTATCGGTTTTTGATTTGCTTTGTGAAATATCTCAACCCTAGCGACTCTCTCTCTCTCGCACAGTGTTCACTTTGTTGTGAGGAAAAGATCTATATTAGGACAGGAAGGAAAGATTAAAAATTGGACCTAATTTTTTACTATAAGTTGATCCTATTATTTTGTTGAGGTGATCGCATGTGCGGAAAAATATTTTTTTCAGTATAAATATTAATTTTTTCAATATAAATGATATTTTTTGATTACAAAATAAAAGAAAAAATATATATAAATGATATTTTTATTAAAAATAAATTATAATTTTATTCGTCTGCACCTTGCGAATAGATGTCCAAGAGTCTTTGTGTATTTTGTCTTGTTAGATTAGATATGTTTCCTTTTGTTATTTTGTGCAAATAAATTGTCCATCCTAAAAATTAAGCATCATGAGTGACACGTGATGTGGTTATTAAGGGCTGGTTGTGATTAAAATCATGATTATGAATTGAACCCCTTTATAAAATGGGTAAACATCACTTAAAAATATGTATGTATATAGAGTTTAGATTACTTTTCAAATATTTATTATTTAATATATGCAGTGTCAAATAAATCAAATATTATTACAAAACAAGCTAATCCATTTTCCTGAATAATTTAGTTATATCCATACTATCACCATGGTTGTAGTCTTATGATATTTTAGCCCAATAGAAAAGAAAGCCCACCAATTTTTAACCCAGCATAATTCAGAATAGAGTGGAGCACATATAAATAAATGAAACCCATAATTAAGTAGCCTATCTGGGCTAGGGTGATAAGACATGGATACAAAGTCCAAAATATGAGTCACATCTCAATCTATGATATAAAAATTGGTGTTCGTAGGGTTTCTAGGTCAAATACAAGACCTAAGTTAACTAGCTGGGCCCCATGATATCAGTAAAAAAAAAAAAAAAAAAAAAATTGGTGTTACAATACTATTTTTCTTAATTAACCATAATTAAATTTAATTATTTGTCCTTTCATAACTTTAAATTTAATAAGTACCATACACGAGCGAGTCTGATCCACTCTACCACCATTAGTGATAAACATATCACCGTTGCAAACTAGTGGAAGATGATATTTGACTTGGTCTAAGGATTTATGAGCACTAAATTCGTGAAAGACTTACCAAAATCACATCGATTACTCAGATATTTCTGTGCGCTTTGCAATTAGGTATGGTCTTCTGTTAATGCCACTGACGCGGATTGCTTAACTTATCTACACATTTATGTCTGGTCTTAAAACGAGATAATATTGTCTTATACATCTAATAAAAGAACGTTTACTTTTCATGATATAATAGATTGATAAATCATAAAGAATAGATTTGAGTATTGAATAATAAGATGGTCGAACAAATTCAAAATTGATCGATTCATCATTAATCTATCAAAATAAATGATGAATTAATTTGAATTGATTCATCGTATCATGAAAAGTAAACACCTCATTGGTATGCTTCAATTGATATTGATGTCACGTCATTCCTTATTTAATTTACCTTTTCATATATCTAAAATTAATTTCAAGATGTCTCTTCGCCTAAATTTTACTTTTTCATATGGATGTGTGTGTGTGTAAGAATGTTTGTAGGAAACAAGACTCATCAGTCATCATGATTCAACAACTGTATACTTGACTATACCATTTTATCCCTATATGAATCACATAAATTAAATGTTTCAGCTTTATATACACCTCCAAGAAAATTGGGAGCCCTTTTCTTTCTGAATGGGGAATGCTATTGCCAACTTGCAAAGATATGGAGCTAATTATATTCACAACTTGGCTTAGTACTATTTAGTCAATTCTTTACTAAAACAACCAGTAATTGGTTTCTAAAAATCTTGATCTCTTTAAACTTGTGTTTGGCTGAACTTATAAGCTCAGCCAAACACCCTCTAAGTCTATTGTTTCGTTTCACTAGTACAACAATTGGTTCTAGAAATCTTGATGTCTTTAAGAGGGTGTTTGGCTAAGCTTATTTTAGAAAGCTTATAAGCTCCAGCAACTTATAAGCTATTTTAAGAACTGATAAGATATGGTGTATTAAGAGCTTATAAGATGCTAAAGTGTTCGGATAACAAGGGTAAATATGGAAATAAGAAAATATATCAAGATTATTTTTTTAGTTTTGTTGTAACTTATAAGATCATTAAAAATAAGTTGGGTTTTGAAGCTTTTTTTAATAGAGCTTATAAGCTCATTTTGAAAACTTATAAGCTCTCTAACAACTTAATTTGCCAAACACATTGATTGAGCTAATAAGCTCTTAAATAGCTTAAAAGTTGTTTTAAAGAGCTTATAAGCTCAGTCAGACACCCCCTAAGTCTATTCTTTCATTACCCCACAAAAAATTCATACTTATTATCATCAACAATACTACTTATTTACTTATTTTATCACTCATGATCTACCACTAATTAACTTAACACTACACTAATGTGGGATTATTTCTCTATTCGCAATACACTCCACAACTTTTATTAAACCTTGTGTTGAAGATTCTCATACACTAATTTGGAGACAGAGGGTGTATATGTTTGTGGTTACCAATTAATCTGGTTTGGTCTAAATTAAATAAGATTCTTGTATGAGATTATAAATTAGGAATTTCATTCGAAAACATTTCCAGACATTTACTTATGAAAGTGAAAATATGGTATCTACTTGTATAAGTAATTAAAATAAAACAAGGGGTTCGGGTATAGGGTGGATCCCTAAAAATTGATTCTACTAAAACTAACCATTGATTATTTTCTTTAAAGATAGAATTGATTAATTTATTTATTGGAAAAGCTACAACATTATTAATGCGTGTGAACATGGAAAAAATTGTTTAAAAGCGGCAATATCTATTAGGTCGAATTGGGTGTGATACGGTGCACATTGACCAAATTTTAATTGGTGGAATATTCGTAAATCCAAAGATAAAAGAAATTTAAAAAGAGAGTCCTTGGTCCATTGGTCTGGTTCATGTACAATGTACGAGGACAAAAGACCTCCTACCCACAATTTTTGTCTTCAAACCAACAAAAAGATACAATAAAACATCATGCTCAAAAGCGAAAGTGTGATGAAAATGGTTTAATCTCTCCGAAATGAGAGAGAGATTAGTGAGTTAGGTTGTGGAAAAATGGTTTGGTTTGGAATGTTGCGTGATTAGAGAATGCATGGGAAGTATTTCTTTTGCGTAATTAAGAATCCATTAGGATACTCTCCATCCCCACGTTCTAATATTTGGAATGATATTAATACATATCATACTAATTAATAGTATCTTCTAAATCAAAATACTTGCTCCACAGTCATATGTTGATAATTGAGGATATGTAAAGAAAAAGTCTACAATAAGTTCATATACAACTAATAGAAAATAAACATTATGATAAATAATAATTTTTTCGAGACGTTTTGAGCGATTCCGATTGGTTTGGAAAAGAAAAATAACGAGCCGGGTGTTGTATGATCTCCTAAAAGCACATAATTCATATTATGAATAGTGTCATTTATATCCTTACATTCGTAACGCATATATACAATTGCATGAAATTCACGAGACATATATAATATTATCAAATAATACTATGACATCAAATAGATTGTCAGAATTGCTCCCCAATAGAATAATTGCATTATTTATTTGGAAATATTTGCAGATTATCTTAGTTGAGGATATATATATATTTGATGGATTATGTAAGATTAATGAAATTATCGGAAAGTGGCGCTATTGAATTACGTAAATGGACAACATTAATTTACGATGAGAAAATAATTTTTTTTAATACCAAATTTACCATTATTTGAATTATTTAATAAAATAAAATCTGAAATTATTAATTAAATTCCTTCAATCTAGACCATTGATATGCTTAGATGTGGTTGTGATATATTCTTATTTATTACACTTATAGACATTCTCACGAGAATCACAAATATATATATATATATATATATATATATATTGGGTTGGATGATATAGAGAACCATATCTTAGATAAGAATGTGCAAGAACCAATAATTACCGTTAGATTAAGTAAGATCGGACGACACATAATTATTTAATGATAAAATAGTCAAATCCCTAAATTTTCGTTATTTGGATATTCCACATTCTATTTTTCGTTGTTCATATAATTCATGTTGTTATGCATATAATCATAGTTCTTGTGCATGCTATTCATTCCAATTCATTGTTATGTTCTCGTAATTCATAGTGTTATGCATATAATAGTAGTAATTATGCATACGAGAATACCGAAAATCAATATACAAATCCCTTGATTTTAGGGTTAAGCGGTTATCATTAAATTATGAGGATAATTAACTATTTATAATTAATCTTGACCATTAGATTATAAAATGAATGGACCACATTAGTTCTTAGTTCTCAAAAAGTTGGAGTTCTCATTTGATCCACTCTATATATATATATATATATATATATATATATATGGGAGGGTTAACGTGAGAACCATTTTTATCGTGAGAATAAAAAAATGATGAATTTCAAGTGAAAGTTGAAGAATCCGCTGGAAAAGTTACCGAATCCAAAAAAATGGAATTTTCGTCCCTCATGGGATTCGAACCCTAGGTGAAAATTCTGAATTTTTGGATTTAGTAATTTTCTCAACGAATGCATTAATTATCATAACGAATTCATTTTGTTTATGCTGAAATTTCTTAGTTCTTAGTTCTCATATTAAAATGGTTCTTATTTGAATCACTCTCTATATATAAAAAACCTTTATTGCCTAACTCAGCAATCTGCTTGTAGCTTTTTTGACTATGGCTTTTAATAAGATTTTTTGCTACAAATCCTACTTGACAACTTTCTTTTTACCTAATTGATCATCTGATTTTCAACTCGGGATTAAGGGTGTACATCAATAATTTGACTTCAATTCGCATATAATTCGTAAGTTTTTCCGGATATTGTACCGTGTAAAGGCCTAAATCCTCCAAAGTCTAGTGCACCACAATTTCCAAATAAGCATATTGTCAAAATTGATGAAAGACGGGATTATAAGATTTACCAGAATTATAAGATGTTTTGTTGCATAATTAAGCTAATTAAGGAAAATTTTCAGAAGGAATCAAACTGATCAAAATAAATTGCTTGAATGAAGTTATGAACAAAGAACGAAAAAGAAAACACACCCTTTGAATGACAAATCCTCATTTTCAGCGAAACATAAGTTTCACGAAGTTTTTTTTTTACATAATACAAAATATCCTAATATAATGATGTAAAAAGTTTTCTTGACACATCGTTGGCCTCTGGAAGAAACCTACAGTAGTAACTTTTAAAATTCTAAATTCAATTCAGGTTTGAGATCACAAATTAACAAACATTAGTCGAACTTTAGTTTTCAGAAGTTGTACTGTTGTAGTATGAATTTTCCTATCGTATATTTAATAGTATTTCATTATTATTGACATATACATATTGAAATCAAAACAAATTAATGTATTTTTGACTTTATAAAATATACACATGATGTATTGATACAGAATTAATATTTTAGATATTGAAAACTTTGTCGTATATTTAGTATTTCATCATTATTGGCATATACATGTTGAAATCAAAACAAATTAATGTATTCATCCAGTGAGCGAAGTGATGCGTTTATAGTAGATCTCAGCAGTTGCAACATGACATGAGACCACCTCTTTAAATGCAATCAAATGATTGAAAATGAGTTCTAACTCTAAAAATGGTTCTCGTTTGAGCCTTACTATAGGGATAAATTAAAATAAAAATCCTCTTATCATGATAACTGTGAAAATATAACATTAAATGTATAATATTAATTTACAACGATAACATTAATGCACACTCAATACACTCAGAATTATCATAGTCAATATAGTAATTTTATACATTCAATGCATAATTCTGGTAGTTATCAAGATAAAAACAAGTTAGTCAAACCAACTAATGTTAATGATGAGTATTATTATTTCTTTTTTTTTCTTTTCTTTTTTATATCATGGGAACCCGCAGCCGCTCTTAGGTGCGCGTTAGAACCCCACGGTCTGTGCAATAACCGCAAACCACACGGGGACGGTAAATCACACTTGGAAAATCAAGTTAGCTCAAACTCATAGAGGCGTTTGGTGGGGTTCAACTTGTGACCTCCTACGTGTGTGAACTCACCTTAAATGGTGTCCTGGGGACTTACTTTATCTCTCTTTAATTAGGTTGGTCATATATTTCTATATATCAAATAAATACTTTATTTCTATATATCAAATAAATACAACCTAAATAACTACTTTATTTCTATATATCAAATATTTCTATTACTTTATTTCTATATATCAAATAAATACAACCTAAATAACTAAAGTCCCAGTTAGTTGGTCATACAACAATAAAACGTGAAAAAACATATATTCATCTTCGGACAATCAACATCCAGAAATCCAATACATAGGAAAAATATAAAATAATAATATTAATCTTTTGGCTACAAATAGCTAAAGCAAACGAACCACGTGATTGCATCCCAATTAGCTACCATTAATGCCTAATTATTCGTATGCAGTTGCTTTTATTTTTATTTTATCTTTTCACAGTGAAATTCTACAATACCTAACCAAAGATTTTCGTAATCTTACCAACTATATATCATCGGCGCCCAATCACAATTTTTTTTCTTCTTCCAGGAGCACTATGTTTCTTATTTTTATTTTCTTGGTTCTTTACACAAGCTTAAATAATGTATATTCCCCCCTGTCTTTTGTATTTATCCGAAATTATACTTTTGTTTTGTCTTATTATAATTGTATAAATTATATACACATATATGTATAGGGGAGAGAGTTCACGCAAGAACCATTTTTATCGTGAGAACCAAAAAATGATGAATTCGATGTAAAAGTTATTGAATCCGTTTGGAGAGTTATTGAATTCAAAAAATGAAATTTTCGCATTTCATGGGATTCAAACCCTGGGTGAAAATTCTGAATTTTTGGATTCAGTAACTTTCCCAATGAATTCGTTAACTTTAATAGCAAATTCATTTTGTTCGTAACGAATTTTCATGGTTCTTAGTTCTCACGTTGAAAATGATTCTTATTTAAACCGCACTCTATATATGTGTGTGTATATATGGAGTGGGGAGGAATAGGAGGGGTTTAAAGTAAAGTATCCAAAAAAAATTATGTATGATATAAATTCATGTGGTTGTGCACATGTATATACATGTGCAAATATGGACGAATCAATTCAAGTATTTGATTCTGTTTCAAAAGAAAATTTTCTTTTCAACGTGCCACACATGGCTTCCATTCACTCATATTATTATTATTTTCTTCATATTATCATTGTTGTTATAAATCAATTAGGGAGGGTAGCATTTTTTGACGATTTATTACATATGCTTACTCATTGACGGCTCTAATTAATCTAATTAAGTGTATTTATTAATATTTATATGTATATCTTCTCCGCAGTCCAAATTATTGGAATAAAATTAAAGTTAATTATGATATTGTCCCACACGTGCAGATATTATATATCAAACCGGCTAAGGCGTTTTCCATTATAAATTATATCAAATCTAGGTTAGTTAGTGTTGCAAGTCTCATCCTTAGCTAAACCATGATTATACATTAATGCGATGCTAATCATTGGTCAGCTCGTGCAAAACCGATGAATTAGCAACGTAACGGCCAAAACCACCTCATGTTAATCTTGATTGCGATGCAACCAATTATTATCCTCACTAATAAACATATTTTTCTTCTTCGAATTAGAACTAATTAATAATGCTGGATAATGAAATAGTCGTCAAAATCTTGAAAGTGATACGCCAATCTTGAATTCTCTTCGATTGAGGTGCGTAAATAATGCAAAATAACACCTTGAGTTTTATTTCTCAGATTAAATATATTTGAAAATAATGAATCTTAATTAACATTTATTACTAAAAAGTTGAAGCTTAAAAAATTATATACCCTTGAAAATTAATAATCAATTATTAAAGATAAAATGAAAATCAAATGCTAAAAATAATTGTCACTCTAATTATATTTTAGTAAATTAAATTAAAACGCAAGAAATTGGAAAAAAAAAAAAAACGAACTGCATTTATTTAGAATCGTGTCAGTTGATCCTAATAATAATGTAAGTTTCTGAATCATGTTATAGTTCAAGCATCAATATTTAATTTTTATTTTTTTATCAATTAAATATAGAAATTTAAAAGTCGCGTCACAATGAACTCGAACCCGAGACCTTTGACATCGAGCATTAACCACTCTACCACTAGGCCAACACACGCACACCACAAGCATCAATATTATGAGTTCGTCAAGTGATCAGCAATTATTAATCATCATACAATCCAAAAGTAGTTAATGTCTATCTTTTTTATTTAAAAAGATGAGTACTAATGTATAACATCTCGATTCATACATATAGCGTTGAAATAGAAAATTAACTCAACACGATTAGGCACATTCTGATTCTAGATTAATTAATTTCCTCTCATTTTACATGGTCATATATATATATATATATATATATAGGAGATGGATCGGTAGGAATAGATAATTTGGTAGGAAATAGGAATGAATCGGGCCTTTGATTTGCTATATCAATGGTTGAGATTTAATTTTCGTGTGTGCTACTGGTTTTGTGTTTTGTGTGCTACACGGATTATTGTGCAACACTATAACCCTTATGTGCTTTCTGTTGCAATGAAAGATGTCTTAAACTAATATATTTAGATATGTCTACGAATGGATGAAATATGTGCTAAACTTTCATATGCAATACATTAATTCGATTGTGCTATACAATATGAAAGATATCTTACTATTCGTCTTTCGTACATTAATGAACTTTCTCACCATAACCAACCCCTATATATATATATATATATATATATATATATATATATATATATACCCTAAATTTACCAGACAGCACTAAAATCAGTCAACTCACCAGCCGTTAAAACTGAAAGTACTTATCTTTTTTAAATAACACTCTATTGGATATTATCTTAATTTATTGCTAAGTATGATTGTTAAATAATACAAAGTGCTAGATATTTTGAAGTTCGTGTATTCCATGCGCCAACTGCTGCCGATGCCAATAACCAACTTCTTCGGTTATTGCAAGTTTTAAAAATATTAGTCAGTCCATGACTTAATTATAGTGGCTGGTCACTTTTATAATTCTTGATTTAAAAAAATAATTAGTAGTACATGGCGCGCCGAACATGTTGATTACACACACACACATATATATATATATAAATGGTCTCATATACGGATGTTCGTATATACTAACAATGATAATTTTCTATAATACAAATGATAATTTTTCAATATAAATGATATTTTCAAATTACAATGTAAAAAATAAATGATATTTTTCTTCAACATAAATGATACTTTTATTAAGAACAAATATATTTTTGTCCGTCCGTAGGATAAACATGAGTTTTTTTTTGTGTTTGTGTGTATATATATATAGGAGATGGATCAGATAGGAAATGATAATTTGGTAGGAAATGAGAATGAATCCGGGCCTTTGATTCGCTGGATCAATGGTTGAGATTTAATTTCGGCTGTGCTAGAGTTATGTTTTGTGTGCTACGCGGATTATTGTGCAGCACTAAAACCCTTCTTATGCTACGCTGCAATGAAAGATGTGCTAAACTAATATATTTAGCATATATGCTACGAATGGATGAAATATGTGCTAAACTAACATGTGCAACATAGTAATTCTGATTGTGCTACACAAATATGAAAGATGTGCTAGACTTACATGTATATTCTTATTTCTTATATTATGGAGCTTTCTCACCATAACTCACCCCTATATATATATATATGTGTGTGTGTTTTATGCTTTTTCTGATGCCATGATTAGATTTTCTGCCCTAACCAATAACTCATCATTTGGTAACATTGTAAAAATACACGAGCAACAACGACAATATTTTAGTTAATTTTTTGTAGAAAAAAACTGAATTTCGATGATTATTGGTAGCGGATAGAGACCCGTTGATATGAAGGTGCATGACAATAATTTGTGAAGCAATGAGGCCAATGCTTATCTTTCTCAACAAGTGGATCAAGAGGGTATTCGGCTAAGTTTAGTTTAGAGAGTTAAAAAGCTCCAACAACTTATAAGATGTAACGTCTCCTAAGAGCTTATAAGTTGTCTAAGTATTTGTAATTGAACTTATAAGCTAGAGTGGGAATCGTGAGTTAGAGATAGAGAATCGTGAATTAGACGGAGAAAATTAAAGAGATGTGAAGTCGATATAATATATGTTGAAATAACGAATCATAGTAAGGTTATTTTAGTAAATTCACAATTTCTTATAAACTTATAAAAATTAAGTTGAAGAACTTATTTTCGGGAACTTATATGTTGTTAGAGTTTATTTTCACAACTTATAAACTGTTTATGGGCTTATTTTGTCAAACACTTCTCAAAAGCTTATAAATTTGTAATATTTTGAAGAGCTTGTAAGTTCAAACAAACACATTTTAAAATCATTTTTTCCTTCCTATAATCGGACACAATTAATATGTTCCTACAGCAAATAGATCCGACACATATAGATACACTCATATATATATATATATATATGGGTTGGATCCAGTGAGAACTCATCTTTTTTGAGAATTTGAGAACCATGCATAAGGCGTTGAAGATAATGCACAAAACAGTATAAAATTGTGCATAACGAAAACTTTCTAAAATTGTTGCAAAACAAAATAATTTTAGAAAGTTTTAGTTATGCATAACTTTATACGTTTTGTGCATCATCTTCAACGTCTTATCATGGTTCGCAGAGTTCACAAAAAAGATGTAGTTCTCATTTGATCCATTCCATATATATATATATAGAAAGAGAGAAGTTCGTTGTTTTTCCCTTCATATCACGTTGGTACTTTTTCATGCAAGTGAACCCAACTTCGCATTTGGGACATGGAAGATAATATATCATTCAACTATTTCTCGTTTCGTCTGTTCATGTTTCATATACATACATATATAACGTGCATTGATAATATCGACTATATAAACATTACTTTTCAATCATATATGCATATATGTTTCGACGCTCAAGTCAGTGACTGGGTTTGACTTGTCCCAACAAGATTTTCCATAACTTAATCCACATCAATATCATATCACCTCACCAAATTAATAAATGTAATTTTGTATTATTATGAATGTGTTGTGTAGTACTAGTAGTGTATATATACCCATGGGCGCACTTTCTGCGTCTCTTACGCAATCCGTGAGCGCAAGATAAGCACTTTCTGGGTGCAACGGGACATGATATCTTCTTTGTTAAGTCGCAATGGATTATCTTTTTTTTTAAAAGATAAAAATAATAAAGAAACACTCACTATCAAACGAGACATTTTTCGACACGGTGAAAGCAAATGACAATAATACATATATCCCACTTCCAAGGTATATATAAGGTTCAAGTCACCCATCACACAAATTTTCTTTAAAAAAATTAAAATATTCATTCGTCGCGCAGTCGATCACACAATTAATATTCGGATGACTTAGTTGGTGGAATTAGGGGTGTGTACCGATCAAATAGAAAATTTCGATCGGTTCGATTTTTGAGAAAATCGGTTTTCGGTTCGATTCTCTGTTTTATATTTTAGGTTCGGTCGGTAACAAAATTGAATCGAAATTATTATTTTTGTATATTTATATATGTAATATAATAATTAATTAATATCTTAATTAAATAATTAGGGTAAAAATATATTTATTTAGAAAAATATATATATATAATATATGTTTCGGTCGGTTTTTCGATCCGATCGAAATCGATCGATTTTTTCGGATCGATTTTTGATTGGTCTTAAATTATAAATCGATTCGATTCATTCAAAAAATACGTTCGATTCGATTTGATTTCGGTTTGAAAAATTATGATCGATCGGTCGAATGATCGACCGATGCACACCCCTAGGTGGAATGACAATCGAGATATTCGGAAAGGACCCTTTGAGAGTTCGGAGAGGTGGAAAAAGTTATAGATGATATTTTATTATTATTATTTTTAATTGAGGCGAAAATAGAATGTGTTGAATACTGATTACAAGGCGAGCGCATGTGTGTAGGGCGTGAAGAGAACAAGGTAGCAAAGCGGAGAAGTAAATAAAAACGGGACACGTGGATGTGAGGGTGATGCCCCGCCTATGCTCTGTGCCCGAACTCCGCAGTGGCCCTTACTCGCTTTCCTTTTTCTTTTTTTTGTCGTCTACATTGAAGTGCGACTTATTTCGGATTATTCATAATCTTATTTCATTTTAATGTGTCACCAATTTAATTCACGAATAAAAGAGTGCATGTAATATATAGCTAGGTGGGGTACGAGAGGAATGCCAAAGTGTGATAAATTAACGCTTGTCTTTCATTCTCTCATCCAAGATGATCTGTATTTATTTATAGATTGTCCCACCTAATATGACATGTTTTATTTTTAGTAAATAATTATCTTTTCAAAATGTGGGACCTATTTACTTTTCATCACTTTAATTATTTTATATAATTTTCCTAAATAATCGTGACGAAAAGAAATTGACCGTCTTGGGTGGGACAGATGGAATATTATTCTGCGATAGAATTAATTGTATATATACTTAATTGACAAAAGCATATATGGCGTAGATTGACATTTTAAAAGATTGGCTAAAATCCAAAATAATTACAAAGGTTTGGTTTTTTGGGCTATTAGACCTTTTGAAAAGTTAATAACTTTTCATTTTTAGTTGCAAGTAGATCGATCTTATTGTTTTTTCCATTTAATTCACTGATGGATAAGAATTGACAGAACTTGTTCTTTGTTGGCAATTTTCGAAACATCTCTGTTGCATGTGTAAAAATGAAATGAAAAGGACAAAACATTGAGTCCTCCACAAACAACGACAAATCGTGCTATTAAGTTTCTTTTAATAGAACTAATTGCAGTTTTTTTTGCTCTTGTAAAAAATAAATAAATATGTATTGCTTCAAAATAAAATAAAAATACCGAACCGGGTCTTTCCTATATAACTGATAAATTCTTATAATTAAGTTTTACAATTCTTTTAGATCTTAATAAGATTGTTAGTGTCCATCTAAAAAAGAATAAGAAGATTGTTTATGCAATTCCTCAACCTTTTTAAAATATAATCGAAATATGCAATATTAATTTCTTTTATCATAGTCGTGACTCAGAAATATGCTCGAGTAGTAACTTACCTCCACCATGTAGAGTGTGGAGCATAAAATATAATTTGTGCTCTCTGACTAATTCAAAATATTATTGGTTGTTAATCTAACCCTCCTCCAATTAAATCCCTACCTGAGAAGACCCACATTTTCGTGAAATTTAATTTTATTTATTATTTTTGGTTAAATGGTGTAAAATTAAAGAAACTTAAATTAATAATGTCATATGTCATCCTAATACACATACACGAAATTTGTTTCCGCAGAATGTAAGTGCACTCCCCACAAATCCACCACGTGGTTTTCTTCTACATGTCTTATTAGTTATTTCTTCTACAAGTCATAACAGTTGTAACGTGGGAGTTTCACCTTTTTAAGGTGATTCTTTATGAACACTGGACAAAGTTCTCCTAACTTCTTAACCGTTGAATTACTATAATTTTACCCTCTCATATTAGTATGGAGCTGGGATGTGGCTCCCAGAGTGAGAGGTTCCGCATTTGGAACAAGTTATTTCACTCGCATATTCTCTCTCATACCCCTATTTAAGCCACATTCTCTCTTCCCCTTTCTCCCCCCAAAACTCGCCCTCTCTCTCTCTACTTTCTTCCAAAACTACATACACACACTAGCAAACTAAATCCTCAATACATAAACACAAAGACATGGCTTCTATACCTCAAACAAAACCAACAAATTCCCAATTTAGTCAGCCATTTTCCTCACTAACTTCACTAGTCGATCAAGGCTTCACCTCCAAATCCATCTCAATGAGAACCCGCACAAGAAGAGAAAAAATCCACTGCGCGCTACAATCGCCGTCAGTCCTCACCTTCCCCAAGCAGCCTTTCCCGGCGCCGGCGCTCCCCAAAACCGACCCCGCCCCGCCGCACTGGAACCTCCTGCAGAGAGCCGCCGCAATGGCCCTTGACGCCGTCGAGGGCGCCGTGGTCTCCCGCGAGCGCCGCCACGCCCTCCCCAAAACCGCCGACCCCAACGTCCAGATAGCTGGCAACTTCGCGCCGGTGCCGGAGCGGCCGGTGCGGCACAACCTCGACGTCAGCGGCACCATCCCGGAATGCATCCACGGCGTCTACGTCCGCAACGGCGCCAACCCACTGCACGAGCCGGAGGGCGGCCACCACCTCTTCGACGGCGACGGCATGGTCCACGCCGTCTCCTTCGACGGCGGGAATTCGGCGAGCTACGCGTGCCGGTTCACCGAGACGCAGAGGCTGATCCAAGAGCGCGATTTGGGCCGGCACGTTTTCCCCAAGGCCATCGGCGAGCTCCACGGCCATTTAGGCATAGCGCGGCTGATGCTATTCTACGCCAGGGGGTTATGCGGCTTAGTCGATCACAGCCAAGGTATCGGCGTCGCCAACGCCGGCTTAGTCTACCACAATCGCCGGCTTCTCGCCATGTCGGAAGACGATCTCCCCTACGAAGTGAGAATAACGCCGGCCGGCGATCTCAGCACCGTCGGGAGGTACGATTTCGGCGGGCAATTGAAGAGCACGATGATCGCGCACCCTAAAATCGATCCTATCACGAAAGAGATGTTCGCCCTCAGCTACGACGTCGTTCAGAAGCCGTATCTGAAATACTTCAAATTCTCCCCCGACGGCGAGAAGTCTCCAGACGTGGAGATTCCTCTCGACGTGCCGACGATGATGCATGACTTCGCCATCACCGATAATTTCGTGGTGATCCCCGATCAGCAGGTAGTGTTCAAGCTCCAGGAGATGTTGAAGGGCGGATCCCCCATGATCTACGACAAGGATAAGAAATCAAGGTTTGGAGTATTGAGCAAGAATGCCGAAGATGCGAAGGAAATGAAATGGATCGAGTGCGCCGACACCTTCTGCTTCCACCTCTGGAACGCGTGGGAGGAGCCGGAGACCGACGAGGTTGTCGTGATTGGCTCATGCATGACGCCGCCGGATTCCATCTTCAACGAGTCCGACGAGAATCTGCAGAGTGTGCTGTCAGAAATCCGGCTCAATTTAAAAACCGGTGAGTCGAAGAAGCGGTCCATTTTAAAATCATCGGACCAGATTAATTTGGAAGCCGGGATGGTGAACCGAAACCGGCTCGGCCGGAAGACGCGGTTCGCGTACCTCGCGATCGCGGAGCCGTGGCCTAAGGTCTCCGGCTTTGCGAAAGTCGACCTCGCCACCAGCGAGGTCGAGAAGTTCGTCTACGGCGACGATAAATACGGCGGCGAGCCGTTTTTCGTGCCAAGGAGGATAACTCGGAGGGAGAAGACGATGGCTACATTCTCACATACGTGCACGACGAGAAGGCGTGGAAGTCGGAGCTGCAGGTGGTGAATGCGGCCACGATGGAGATGGAGGCTTCGGTGAAGCTGCCGTCGAGAGTGCCGTACGGTTTCCATGGGACGTTTATAAGCTCGTCGGAGATGGAGAAGCAAGAGTTGTGAAATGACGAAATTGGCCCTCTGTATCTACTGTGTATAGACGTACGTATATCTGGAGGAGGAGCATGCCAGTGGGATTTGTTAGATTTAGATTTTCGTCCCCGGACTTCTCCTCTTTACTTTTTTACCCCCTATTTTGTGATTTTGGAGTCGATTATGGTGTTAATGGAGAAATTAGCTTTGTTGAATATATGTTTTACGGTGAAATTTCTGCGAGACGTGCAATTTAACTAAGTGGATTAACGTAATTACGGCGTCAACAGCAGTAGTGACTGTATTTATATTCCCCTCTTGAGCTCCGAATCCACTCTGCTGAGTGACAGACGCACACTTTTTCTATTTATATTCGGTTTTGTGGATGGGTAAAGTTATCTTCTCTCCATCAAAATAAAATTTTAAAAAGTGTCACGGGAGTGATTCTTTCTGAAATTTGAAACTGCATAAGACTTTGCCAAACTCTTCTATTTTCTGTCTTTTCTCTTGCATTTCTGTGTACAACAATAATAACTTTATAAATTGATCTACAATAGTTCAAACAATTTTCGAATTCATGTTTTGTGTTGACATGTGAAGCATATAATTAAAAGTTAGCATGTTTTTTGGAAGGAATATGGAGCAAGCAAAATGAGTTGAAATGAGGTGGGCACTAAGGTTGGGGGAGGCTTGTCCAATTATTACATTGTTGGTTTTATGATCCATAATGTAATGGAGGCAGAATTGAATAATTGACTATGAATATCGTCACAGCCCCCCTACTACCCCCATCCCCACTATCTTGGACCGAAAACTTGAAGAGACAAATTATTTGGAAATTGATTTTAGGGCAACTAGCTAGACCGCCAAATAATATTTAATTTCCATTATTAAGAGGGTGTTTAATGAACTTAAGCTCTCAAAAATTTTTATATAATTTTTTTAAAACGAAAAATAACTTATAAAATTTGTTTTGGGAGCTTATTCACCAAACACCCTCTAAGGAATGTAACGATCCAACTTCACACAAATCCTAAGAAATTTTTTCGAGGGTCACTTATTTCACTATTTTTTCAAACCGAGTATGCTTAGTTTTGGAATTTTTATCAGATAAGACTTTCAGAAAAAAAGATGCACCTTGTTTATATGAGTAGCACTTTTAACCTTTCATCGAGTATGTATTCTAATTTCTTTATAATTTTGAAATCTCTCTCTTTCTGATGTGTTTCATTTTATTCATGTACTCTCTCACTTATAATCTTTAACGAGAGTCACTCTTTGTCCGTGTCTCTATACCGAGTTATCACTCCTTAATATTATCACTAGCATTGTGAGGAATCTCTTAAAAAATTGAACGAATTCATAAGATCTTGGGACCTACTAAAGTTTGTTCTCATGTACGTGTTTCCAACTTTCCGAACTTGTACATCAAATAATTGGGCAATTATACTTCTTTTACTCATAATTATTGTGTGAAAACCGAAAACACAAGAAATTTATATTCAGAAGAAGGATAAATTTGACATAATTTAACTATTAGAAATATGACATTGAAGGACCAGATTCATTTTCAAATAAGTACGTAGAGGAATGGAAGAAGGCAATACAAGGTGGAGGGTTTGCCACGGTCCTTGAATTTGGAAAGCTTTGTCATTCATGAGGTTGTTAGGCTAGTTATGGTGATCTCAATAATAATCCTATTAATATTAATATTATTGTGGTGCATTATCTTGCACATATCCTACACGGAGTATATTTTAAATTGAGGAAATCATGATTTCTCACCGACATGCTCAAATAACTTGATCATTACTTTTCTCTGTGGTTGGAATCCCATAAAATCTTTATTTCTTTCCTTTTATAGGCTACTTCTATGCTTCTAGTTATATGCACTTAATTCAACGCTAATATTTTGTTTACTTTTCATGATTAGCATTTTAAAGGACTGATTATTTGATGGATTAAATGTGTGAATGATTAAAATTGGGATAAATAATTCTCCTTTTCTTTGGATGATTATTTCAATTCTACCTATATTGGTTGGATTAAAATTAATGAAGAACAATTCAAAGGATTAAAATAATCTCGAGTTTTGGGATATCCTCAAAAATTAATCCTTAAAAGTAAACACTTGATTATGTTGAATTAATTTTATTTATCCAATCTAATCATACAAAGTAAACATCAGCTTAGGGAATAATTTAGGCAATTACATGATTGGTGGAAGAAGAGTAGTATTAGCGTGAAGCACGCGCGTGAAAGTAGAATTTTACTTATTTGAGACGAGCCTTCGATAAATTAGAATTATAATTTGCCGCGGATTGAATATAAGGCACAACTTTAATAGCACATGTAATTCTCACTCCACTCCTATTCTTTTTGTCAATATTAATAAAGCAAAACGACGACGAAAGTTGAGTAAAAAGATCACTGGTGACTTGGACTGTTGGACATAAAAACAGCATCTTTCTTTCCATTTGGACAAATTGGGTTATATTTACTTTCAAAAGTGTGGACTTTTTTGTCATTATCATCCCCTTTTTCCAGACCGTGGATTTTAGGCGGCAGCTCATGCCTTAATTGATATTATGGGAGAGCTTCCATAATAACTATTGTTTGATGTTAAAATTGAGTAATACTCGTTTCGTTCATTAAAAATTTATATTTTTTCTTTTGATTCGTCCATCAAAAACTTATATGTTTCTATTTTGAATATCTTTTTACATTTATAATTTAGAACCCCTTATCCACTCACGACCGTGGATTTTAGGCGACAACTCATGCCTTAACTGAGAGACTGGGTGAGCTCCCATAATAACTATTGTTTGATGGTAAAATTGAGGAATATTTGTTTCGTCTATCAAAAATTTATATTTAATTTATTTTGATTCGTCCATCAAATTTTTTTTATATGTTTCTATTTTGAATATTTTTTTATATTTACAATGTGGAACCTCTTATCCATTCATTAAAATTGTGAGCTTTTGATGGACGGATTGTGTATTTACTTTTCAAATAAGAGAGAGTAATATTTTCTAATTACTCGTTCTCGGTTGTTAAATATCGTATGTCAAGAAAGTTAATAAATTTATTCTTTTTATTCCTTTTGATAATTTCATGAAAAATTGAACATTATCTTTCTATAGAATTTTGAAATAGAATACTTATTGAAAAAGTAAATCATATTATTGATTGTTATAAACTAACATGCCCATAACTAATTGTAATCGGAGTTTAGGTTTTGATCGAATATTTAGTAACAGAGCTTAAATCTATTTAAACTTCCTCACTAGTGAGAAACAAGTTGAATATGGTTTAAGAGGACGAGCGCATGTCAACACTCGTAGTACGGACAAGGAAAATCGATACTTTCGATATTTAGTTAATAATTTATTATTAAAGTTGATTATTTCATAATTAAGCTGTATAATTTTTTATAATAAATAATTAAGTGATCCGAACAAAACAAATGAAACATCCATCAGAATCAACAAATCTATGACCGAGATCCAGACATATATCGTGTTAATAATTAAAATCTGTAGACGACCTATCAATCAATGTTTAGCATGCATGGCGAGTCATTTTTTGCATTTTTTTTAACTCCTCAAAAATACTTCATTCTTCCTATCCAAGACGGTTTATTTCTTTACGGTACGGTTATTTAAGAGAATGGTATAAAATGATTAAAATAATAAAAGGTAGGTAGGTTCCATAATTTTTGAAGAGATAATTATTTCATAAAAAGAAAACAGATCATCTTGGATGAGACGATCTAAAAAGAAAATATGTCATATTGGATGGGATGAAGATAATATAGTTTTAGTTTTCTATAATCATTTAATGAGAGAAGAAATTTGTCAAGGCGGGTAAAGCTCTCATTAAAAAGAAAGAAAAAGTAACTAAATCGATCCAAAGCAGCGCAGAATTTGAGGATTTGGTGCAGAGTTTCGAAAAATCGAGAATTTGACTCGTTAATTACCGACAAATTACATTACTCATTATGCATGAAGCTCACGTGAAATCCATGCGGAAGCATGGGCCACTAAACCCGTCAACACAGATACAACCAAAACAAAAACAATAAATAAAAGAGAGAACAATTTTACTATGACATCATATATTCATATAAAAATAATTTAAGTGCTATAGTTGGGAAAACAAAATCTGTATATTAATGTAAAAGGTAGTGTGCGATTCCGACAGCAGCCGTCGTATGTTTGAGGCAGGTGTTCCATTTACCTTACTAAGCGCCGAAATTCCGGAATTTCGTGGGCCCCGCATTTATGCAATGTAAACATGGAAATAAATTATTCGGTTAATCCAACTTCCTAAGTTAAAGATTGTTCGTTAATTGAGAAGTAGATTGTAATTTTGATAATGATAGAACAAATATTGATAAACTACTTTCCTTTTTAAGTTTAAACTGATTTTTTTATTTATTTTTTTTGTATCATGGGAACCCATGATCGCTACCTTTCACAAGACCTTTGGAGTAACCCTACGTTCTATCGCAATAAATTGCAAACCACACGAGAGAGATAAACCATACTTGAAAAATAAGGTGTGTGCTCAAACTCATAGAGGCGTTTGGTGGGGTTCGAACATGCGACCTCTCTACCACGCGAACCCACCTTAACCATTAAACCGCCCTATGGGATAAGCGAATTTTATTTTTGGTATCATTGGAGCCATGCACCGCTACCTTAGGTGCAAGATTGGGTAAACCACACGGCCCTGCAATAGCTTGCAAACCACATAGGATAGGTAAATCACACTTAGAAAATCGGTGTGTGATGCAGGCTCAAACCCATAGAGGCGTTTGGTGGGGTTCGAACCTGTGACCTCTCGGCCACAGGAACCCACCTTAACCATTGGGTTGTCCCTAAGGGACAACTGAATTTTCTTTTGTAATATAGGATTGCCGTGTTGCCAATAAACGGTCTTCATTTAACTTGATTACACGTAAATTACGATTGCCGACAACTATTCCGTACTTAAAAAATACTTTCGATTTAAAATTATAATTAAAAATCAAAATCAAAATATTATAAATTATTCTATGAATATCGAAAGTATGGACTATTTTTGAGAAGAAGAAAAAAAGATTGTCATGTGTATTCGGTTTATAACATGATATTAACTCTAAAATAAATTATAAATTATTCTATAGTTATCGAAAATATGATTTATTTTTTAATATTTAAAAAAATTGGCATATATACTTCGGCTTATAACGTGATACTAACTCTACAAAATATTTTTTAATTTTATCATCTTTCCGAACTTTGTCATTTTAAGCTTAAGTTGTATGAAGATTATAAATGCATTTTGAATTTGTCTTTGATTAACGTTCATTGATTATCGAGTGGTAATTAATTGCCTTTTAGTTTAAGTGAAGAGCGTTGCCGAGTGAAAATGAAGTTAAAGGTAAATTTGAGAAGTCATTGCTCCATCAAAATATAAAATAAAATGAAATGCATGTCTTATTTCATCAATCTCGTGATGCATATACTAATTACCGCATATAAATGGTAAAAATATCTTAATAATGCCGTAATTAGATGCATATTACCTAAAAAGCTATATATCCCCTGTCTAATAGATTGGGTGACAAAGTAAAAAGTCGTTAGTTAAAAAGTGAAACCTCCAAAATGCTGAGCATATGCAAACCCTCATCAGATCGGGTTGTCATATCAATTAACTTTTTAAAGGATTTGATATTCTCGTTGCATTTTATTTCGTTCCATCAATATATGTATCACTTTTACTTTTATGGTGCTATTCAAATAGAAAGATATTTAATATATATATATAAATTTGTATCAATCTCAATATGTCAAAAATAGAATTCAATAGTTCTAATACTTAATCTTTGTAAAGAAACATATATGTGTTAACGTTTTTTTTTCTGATTACTTGTTGTGTTAATGGTTAAGGTGGATTCAAATCGAGAGGTAGGTTCGAACCCCACCAAACGTCACACCTGGTTTTCAAGTGACTCACACTGCCCTATGTCGTTTGCGCGCTATGTATAGGAGCGTGGAGTTTACCGCTCCAAGCGAGTTGCGGATTCACGTGATATCAAAAAAAAAAAAAAGATAGGCATATCCAAAGTTGGACTCAATGTGCATCATGTTGTTCGTCACTCTCCATAGATCTCGGGATCAAACGATTAGAAATAAATAAATAAATATCCATATATATATATATATATATATATATATATATATATATATATATCCAGCATTGATTGATGTTTAATTCGTAATGCTATTCCACACCCACTACGAGCATTTGCGCCTAGTGGAACTCACAATAACTACTTCTCTAAATAAATTAATCAATAACATTTAATATTTACTTATCACTACTCAGTACTCAGTACCTCAAAACAAAACAAATAGAAAGAAACAAAGATATTAGCAACTTCTTTGTATTAATTGGTATTAATTTATCTGCGTATAATAAATTCGTCTTTTAGTACTTAACTAATATTTTCTGAAATAACACATCATTGTAATATATTTCAGATAGCCATGCATGTTTTTCTTTTCTTTCTTTTTTTGTAATTTAATACAGAAATTTTAAAGACTACGTCACGGTGGACTCGAACCCGAGACATTTGGCCTCGGACATTAACCACTCTACCACTTAGGCCAACACACACACACAAACATGTTTTTCTTTTCAGCATGTAGCCTCTGTAACACAATTAAACAGTCATTTTTTTTTATTTCCGTCATGAAAATCGATATATAAAAAAGATAAAGCATAACTGCTATCTTAATCTTGTGTCTGCTTAACAAAATGCATCACATTTCAGAATCGAAATAAAATAATAAACTGCACTTTTTAACTTTTTGTCCCCAAATATTTTTAGTAACAATTCAATTGTGGGTGCTCTTACACTTTAGCATGCTGGGTTTCTTTTAATTCCAAATTAGTGCTATCCTTAATAAAGTTTATCTCTTCATTAGTATGCACAAATAATTTATAGTTAGAAACATTGTTAATTAAGGAGAGAGAAGCAATGGGGCACTTTTTCCAACTTAATCTGTTACTACCTTTTTGCTTCAGCTTTGGTAATAATCCAAACTAACTTATGATATGCGGACATCGATATATTTTTATAATATAAATAATAATTTTGAATTTTAGTATAAAAAGCAAATAATATTTTTTCAATATAAATGATATTGTTCTTTATAATACTTAACACTTTTAGACGTCTGCACAGTACGGACGTTCCCACAGGAGATTTTTAGACTTAGAAATCATAGTCTCTCTCTAAACGCACAAACACACACAAAGATGTGTAAATAATTATTGGAGTACGTACATAGTGGCCATTGAAAAGAAAAGTGACCAGATTTGAAAAGTTAATTCAAAGTGTGTGATCAATTATGACGCCGTGGTCGGTCAAATACTAATATATATCAGTTAAAGCATACGTAAATTAGATTTATGTATTTCATCGGTTTCTCGAGATGAAATACACTAACGATATGATTTAGATTATCATCTTAAAAAAGAAAAAAAAAATGTTGAGTATTAATTGGATAAATGATGTCTATTTCTGCGAGATTGACTTTGATCCTTGATTATATCGAGGAGGAATTAAAAGAGTGGACAAGCATGATAACTGGAGTTTCCACTAATTGATTTGATTATGTTTCTACTTTTTAAGGAAGATGTTTTAATGGAGGTCAACCATAATGTGTGTCTCGTGGCACCAATTAGGTTTAATTTTATTTGTGTTTGTCCATGGTGGAGAAAACACGAAATGTCCCTAGCTAAACTTTTGATGGTGACTTACTCTCCATGGTTAATAAATGTGGTTTTTGAGATCATATATATTTAATAGTACAATTTTATTTTTTATTACATAGATCCATATATAGTAGGTATTCTATATGCTGGAGTTTATCGATACAATACTTGCTCGACCATTACTCGACCCAGTTAAACTATTATGCAAGGGGGAAGGTCTTGTGTCAGATCGTCTGATGGGTCGAGATATGACAGACATGTCAAACTCAAATTCAAAAGTTATGAAGCATCATATTTGCAAATATATATGCAATAAGATGGGAATTTAGATCTGAATATAGATCTGGTCTAATGGATTTCGCATCTCCATTTGGTGCGTGACAAGGAGATAAGACTATGAGGAGAACTTGACTCCTAAACCAAATGGTTGCTTGTAATCGAGAAAGTTTTGTGTTTTGTAATTAGATCATATTTTATTGATTTCGTAGTGTCATTACGAACCTTTGAGTTATTGTAATTGAATGCAGAATACCTAACTTAGAACTTATATCATAAATTAATATCTATATATTTATTTGTGATGTGACATGATGATATGAAACACCATTGTACAATGGAATAGTCTCAACTGAGAAAATATGAATATTAACTGATGACCATATATTAATTAATTTCAAAATCAAACCTATGCCCATAATATTACATAGAAAGCATCGTCACCTTTGACAGCATATAATTTAGACTGACCATAACCGCACCCTTGTCTTCCGCAAGGCACAAAGCTCTCCTCATTTCAAGCTCTTGCCCACAGAGAACTTCCTACCACCTTGGAAGATACCATATTAATTCTATATTGGATACTATATTAATACTACCATGTCATGCATACACTCATTAAGTCTATAAAAATGTACTCATTGTGCATACAGAATGTGACATGAAAGTGTAATAGGAAAATTAAATTGCGAATTATGTCGTTACTCGTTCTGCCTATACACGTACGCTACATATTACATCCGGTGTCGCCCTATTATGGTGCCGCGTATCGTGTGACGAGATTTGTTCGACGGTTTTACGGCGCCCATACGACTAAGATTACATTATACTTTGTCGGTCAAGTGCCCCTTCAGACTCTGTTTAGTCAATTTTTAACATCCGATGATGTAGGAGGACTGCGCTATTTCAGATTTTCTTTTTCCTTTTTTTAAAATTCTTGGTTCTTTTATTATGATCCTATTGTTCATTGTAGACCATATGCGTCGCATCAACATGTGCGTACATTAATGACACGTATTGTAAATGATAATTAAAACCAAACTTTTGTATAGGCGCTAGTTTTCTACATCGGACCAGGTGCATTGCTCTAGTCATTTTCTCTATGCAATTTCATTCATTTGATTGTTAATGATTTTTAATGTATATTGAGTAGCATAAAAAAATCCTTTCAATTTCTTTTTATCTGGTCAGGATTTTTCGGATTATACAAATCATTATTTAGCTAGATGCCATTTAGTACGAATACTATAATATATATCAAAATATGTTATTAGTTGATAAATTATGTTTCATATATATAATATATTACACGATTTACATGTCACATTCTAATTGATATTTGTTGGTATATATATATATATATATATATGTGTGTGTGTGTGTGTGTGTGTGTGTGTGTGTGTGTGATTATTGTAAAGACAATCATTAACCTATAAATTACGAACTCCTAAAATCGTCTGAATTCACCGTGAAAACGTCTGAATTCGTCATGTAAGTGTCTGAATTCAAAAAATTAAAAATTCACCACTCATGGGATTCGAACCCAAGCGTTTGAATCCATCAAGTAAGGTGATGAATACACCGTAGTTCTCACGAATCAAGGGCTGAAAATTATTCTTATTTTATATGTGTGTGTGTGTTAATAGTTGATAAATTATGTTTCATAAATATTGCACGATTTACATGTCATATTCTAGTTGATATTTGTTGTAAATGTATTATTTTGTGTAAATACAACTATTACATGTCTATTAATATAAAGAAATCGAGAGATATATATAGAGAGAGAGAGAGAGCAATTTAGTTCACTTGATTCCCGCTATACAGAAGTCCAAAATAATTGACCAAATTTTGACCATAAATATATTTGACAACAATTTTATTGTGTTGTAAAAGTATGATCAATAGAGATGTCAATCTAGTTTGAAATCTATGAGTTCATCTTAATAGATCAACAACTCAGTAGGGTTATGACTGAAAATTTCATCTCGAATGACCCGTAACTGAATAGTATGACAATCCGATAGGGTTTGTCCGAAAATAGCCTGAACCCGAATGTGTTGGCCCGAAAACCGAGTGGATTGACACCATTAACTGAATTTTTCCTGAATACATGGTTTTTACATGCTTTTGAAAGGAACGCGGATGGGTTGGCCCGAAAATCGAGTTGATTGATCTAATTAATTGAAATTTTCATCATTACTTGGTTTTTACATGCTTTTGAAAGTTAATATAATAAGATTTTTTTTCTAGATATTTGTAGAATGTGTTTAATTTAATATTCGAAAGTGACACTCATTCTTTCATTTCTTTGTCTTTTTATTCCAACGATTATAAGCTTTCTAGGCTTATTGGTCCATTGGTTAGCTTACGAAAAATAGGTTTTATTTGAAATCCAATTATTTATGATTAAGGTTGAAAATTTATAGCTTAAAAAAATTTCAATCCGAATGAATTGATTCGATTGAGTGACTAAGATGACAATTTTAAAGGAAATCACTAAAATAATAAGAAAAAAAAATTGCATAGGCTTTGGCCGGCTCAAACTTGCACAACCAAGAAATTCTGAGATCAAGCTCGGCTCTGATTCAACCAAGATTCAATTTTATTTTTATATTAATTTTGGGTTCAACTATCTCCTGAACCTTTTCTTTTTAATTTTCAAAATATAATCTTTCTTGATTCTATTTGTAATGTTCTCACAATTCTCACAATAATTTTTTATTTATTTTAATCATTTTTTTCTCTTGCCCTATCTCTGTATATATGCTGCAGTTGATGACCAAGTAACTTTGTCACATTTTTACTATAAAATAAGAAAGAAATAAAACAAAGTAAGATTGTCAAATTGATTTATCTAGCCTCCCTAACTCCAGAACTCAATCCAGACGCTCCTTTCGATTTCCAAAGTTTCGTGTACCTATAAAGTTAAAGTAGTGCTAATAGACAATGTTCTGTAAAAAAATAAAATATAATTCTCGATAAGCAATCGCAGCTTACAGCTTAGGCTATTATATATCTGTCGAGGAGGGCACGAGGCATAGGATGTCCCTATATATTCGTTACAACGTGCGACGACACTGCTTAGGGTTATAATAATATAGAACCAAACAAAATTAGTATATTGTTTCATGCCATGCCACGACACACAACTCTAAACTTGTCGTGATTTTTGCATGCACGGATCGCGTGGATCTTCTGCATGCGCCAGTCCGTCACCGCCTCACTAAAACTTTTCTCTTTTTTTAGACTCGTCATTTGTACACGTGTAGTCGTATTAGTTCGGTTAAAGAAAAAAAAAGTGAAACTTATTTTCGAAGATGGTAAAAGATATTTGATAAGATATTCAAGTAGTGGTTGAATCTCAATTCTTCATGCTAATACAGAATTTATCGTGAAAGATAGTAAGTCCTCAAAAATTAAGGCACCTCGTCTATAATGTTTATGGCGAGTGTCTTAATAATGTAATAACGTGTAGACAAGTGGAGAAAATTAATTCAAAATTCAGAGAAAAAAAAAAGAACAAAAAAACGATAAATTTGGTTTTTCAACACAATCAGACTCAACCACTACTATTTGGTGGTCAAACAAGAAAGGACGTCAAACATTGATTCGAATAAGAATGAAAAGTAAAGCCTACGCTTATTACATAATTGTTTTGGCAAACATAAAATTCGAAGAAAAAGCGCGGCAGTATTATTTACGAAGCAGAATTAAAGAGTTAAATGACGAGGATTCATTCCAGGCCACTTGTTTCCAATGTACTAATAAAAATCTGCTTTTCCTGTCTCTGAGAGAGAGAGAGAGAGAGATCAGGAAAATAGGTCATAGGTCATGTCTAATTAATAATACAAATACGAGACTGATTAGATGGGATTCTAGAAACACAGGTTAGGTAGAATGATAGATTATAAGAGGTCAAGATTCGTGCAGGCAAAGAAAAGATACGGCTTTCTTCACATGGAGAGTATAAATGCAGCAAACACAACCAAACATTATTAAATCACATAAGCGACAATTGCGAGACACACGACATTCTTGGAGTTGAATTGAACATTTAAGAGTAATTATGCTTTATGTTGGGAATCCACAGTCCATACCAACAACGAAAACCTGATGTGCTGAGAGCAGATATTTAATCAGACATGCCCATGTTCACATGTACGTAGATACGCTTACACTCATTGAGATACGCCACGAGCCATGTTACAATGCAGACAGACATTCAATCTTGCTTATTCACAATAACATTAATATGATCAAGATTTATAAATTTATAAATTTATAAATGAGCAGGAAGCATGATGCCGGGGGAGCCTGTGAGAAGATCTGTGATAAATCTGGTTATGAGAGTGTGCGAGATTTATGTAAAGCAATAAAGAACACCTGCGCTTTTACGTGGTTCGATCGTTAATGAGATCTACGCCCACGGAGGAATGATTCCTCAATACTTTACTAGAGCTTTTAGTACAGAGTATTGGTCACAAGCCTTTTGCATTCAGTAAATTGTCAACCCTTCTAATGTCAGTTTTCCTTCTATTTATACAACTCCGAGCCTGCAACTGAAGGCATGCTCAACCTCTCCATTGGTCGTGACGTGACTCTTCCTCTGGCACGCCCTCCATTGACCGGAGCAGGGACCTTTCGTGACTCTTCCTCTCGCATGCCTCCATTGGCGGGAGGGACCTTTCGCCACGTGCGCCACGTGGAGGTGGCGCGACCTGTTACGGGCGCCTCTCCATTGGTCGAGGGTGGCGGTTCTGGGGGCTAGGGTTTTGGCACCGATTAGGGCTTGCCTTGGGCTCAACCGCGTGGGCCCGCTACCAACGTTAGGCCCAGCTCGTTTGGGCCTGTTAGTGGGCCTAGTCGGTTGGGCCATATCCCATCATAGCCCCCCCCGAATAGCCGAGGGACAGCGAGGCCGAGGTGGAGTGAAGAAAGCGCTTCGCCGAGGTGAGGTGTGGCTCGGCTGAAGTTGTTTGTTGAAGGTGTTGTCTTTTTGACGTGAGGGTTTATCTGACGATCTGGGTCCGAACTGAGTCAGACGAGCTGGGTCGCCTGTCTTTGGACAGAGGTCCTTCAAGAGGATGGTGATGTCCATCGGCAGGATGCCGAGGTCTGCACTGACTTGCGTGACTCGTCGAAATCCGGTTTGACTTGGACACCGCGCCGAGGTGGGTAACCGACCGAAGTGGGGTGGCGATCCTGAGGAGGATGGCGAGGTCCGGGTCGAGGTCGTACCCCTGGCGGGATCTAGGGGTTTGCCACATTCCGAACTGAGTCGCTCGAAGTTGGGTGCTGATGTCCGTTAGGAGGATGCCGAAGTCCGAACTTAGTTGGGCGATTTGCCACGTTCTGAACTGAGACGGATATCTTTGGTCTGGTGGCTCGCCGAGGCCCGAACAGGATCGTGTGTGCCAGACGGGTAGAAGGCCGGGGTTGGCGGAGGCGGTCGAGGTGGCACAGGAGACCAAGGGCGGTCTGTTGGCTAAGGCGGCCGAGGTGACGCAGGAGACCGAGGACGGTGCTCGGCATCGATGACGATGCATTGGCGGCGGCCGAGGTGGCGCAGAGACCGAGGACGGTGCAGGAGACCGAGGTCCGAATCGAGCAACGCTGTCAAGCTCGGGAGCGAGGTCGCGGCTCAGCAGCCGGCCGGATCTCGGGCAGAGTTCGCCTCGCCCAAGGAGTGCCGATCGTCGAGGAAGGGCACCGGCGGCAATGGTGGTAAGGCGGACGAACGACGAACCCAAGAGGCAGGGTTCGACTGCCCGGCCGAGTGCCTCTCCGTGTCGGAGCATCCTCGCACCGGGAAGGAGCCCCTGGAGTAGGTCGTGGCAACGCCGACCTCGTAGATCGGGTCGAAGGTACCGAGTTCGTTCTGTATTTGTCGCCGACCGAGATTTTCTTGTAATTGGTGTAGCTTCGGTGAGACTGGCGAGGCTGAGCTCTAAGCCGGGGTGAATTTGTATATAGCTAGACTTAGTATGTAGTCGTAAATGTATTTAGACTCGTTTCAAGTGTATGTTTTCCCTCGAGAGGTACAAACATAGCTTAGGACTTCATTTTGGTCGTAAATGTATTTAGATCATGTATACGTATGTATATCTTCCCAAATAAAGGGGTATGAACGAGCTCGGAAGCCCGGTTGACTTGATATGGCTTGGAACTCGGTTTGTAGTCGTAAATGTATTTAGACTGTTTCAAGTGTATGTTTTCCCTGAGAGGTACAAACATAGCTAGACTTCGCTTTGGTCGTAAATGTATTTAGGATCGTACCGGAGTGCATATCTTCCCAAATAAAGGGGTATAAGTTGGCGAGATCGGTCGGGATGTCGCGTGCATGTAGACGCCCAACTTAATGGGTAATCAGTGTCTTTGTGCATGTGAGCGCTCAAATCAATGAGTAGTCTGTATGCGTGCATCTACTTAGTGGGATTTTCATCTTCGTAGGGCGCCCCGTGAAGGTTTAGATGTGGTATATCCGAAGAGATGTTCACATAGATATGAGACAGTGATGTACTTGTTAGTAAAACGAATGTTTTATTGATAAAGTAAATGACATCGTACTTTGGAAAAAATAAAGGAGGTTAACATGATGCCGATCGAAATCAAAGCAATGTAAAATACCTCCTCGATGAGTTACATGCTAGTTCGGGGATAAGTGCACCGGACGGTGAAGCAGCTTATAGGCCCTTCGCCGAGGTCCTCGTGGGCGCGGTATGGGTCTTCCCATGTCGGGTCCGGTTTGTTGGGACACTCGGCCTTACCGCCTCATTGTTCCGTGGTTGCTAGGCACGGAGTAAGGCCGCATCCAGGTTGAGACTCGTAGCATTCTTTAGCGCCGTTTGGTCACCCCGATGCTTAGCACTCCCACCGGGGTGGGTATCTTGATGGTGAGGTGGTACACCGAGCAGACGGCCTTGGTGGCGTACAGCCAGTCTCTGCCCAGGATGATGTTGTACGGGGAGGGAGCTTGGACCAGGAAGAATTGGATGGCCTTGGTGACCGACACGGGAGCCGCGTCCGAGCGGTATCGGAAGGTAATAACACCCCGGGTTGAATCGCCTCCTGTGTGAAGCTCCGCAGCTGGGACGGCGCGGGGTGTATTCGAATCCCCCCGACCTCAAGCTTATCCAGACAACTCCGAAAGATAATACTAACGGAGGCACCGATGTCGACGTAGACCCGGTGGACGTTCTTGTTGCCCACCACGGCTTGTATCGTGATGGCGTCTTGGTGGGGCATGATTCTGGGCACCGGTCGTCCCTGGAGAACACGATGTCTTCACCACTCGGAGTCGCTTGTTCTTCGGCTCCTCGGGGCCGGCCCGAAGCCGCTCTTCAACGACGACCTCGCCGTGCCGGCGGCGATCCGGTGATGGCGTAGACTTGCTCCATCGCGTTGGGGCGTCGTCCTCGCCATCGTCGAGTACGTCGCCCCGAGGTCGGCTCATAATGGTGCCACCTCCGCCTTCCTCTCGCGATTCTTGTTTCCGGCGTGCTCGTGGAGCGGTCGAGTACTTCCTCAAGTGCTCTTCCTTAACGAGCTCGTCTATTTCGAGCTCGATCCTGCGATCGTCGGTATCGTGACCGTATCCCCGTGATAGTCGCACACTGGTCTGTCGATCTCTTCGGGTCCTCCTTTCATGGGAGGTGGTCTCGGGAAGAGCTCGGCATGGAGCTCATATTTCCGCCGAACTTGAGCAAATGATGCCCGTTGTTGCGAGGGTTCGCCGAGGTCCGATCTGGATTCGATCGGGCCTTCGATCCTATCGAAGGCACTTCGGCGATCGATGCACGTGCTCGGTCGTCGGCCTCTTCCTCTCGACCTTACGCTCGTCCCGGATCTCTCTTTGCGGTCCGACTCGCCTCCTGACGTAGTTGTCGACCGGTCCGAGGCTACTTGTCGTCCCCGCCTCCCCGGTGATCTCCTTGTTCGGTCGCCGGTCGGATCCCGTTTTGAACGCGTTGATGATGTATAGGTCGTTACTCTCATCAATTTTGAGGATTCCTTGATGAACCGTGAGACGAAACTTGACATCGTCTCGTCTCGTCCTTGGTGGATGGTAAGCGGTCGGACGAAGGTTCTTTGGGGTGGCATCTTCGGTAGAAGCGCCATTTGAATTGATCCATGAGGTCCTGAAGCGATGGATCTTTGTTTTGCGGAGCGAGGTGAACCGGTAAGGCGTTGGAGACCAAAGACCTCGGGAAGATCTTGCACATGTGGAAATCCTCCATTCCTTGGTTCGCCATATTGGTAGTGTAGGCGAAGAGGAAGTCGGAGGGATCCCCAAGGCCGTCGTAGGCCGCGATGTTGGGTGCCCGGTATCGCTGGGGCAAGGGTGTGTCCAGAATCTCTCTGGAGAAGGGAGAGATGATTCTCCCGTGTCGGTCGAACCCCGGGAGATCGCTACCATCTCTCCGGGAGGTGTGGGGACCGTAACGACGTCTGTCGTCTCTTCGAGGAGGAGTTCGGCTCCGTCTCTTCTCCCTTCTGTCGCGTTCAGCCGCGTGAGTGTTGCGCCGAGGTGGTGAGCGGCTCTGCGGATCGTGCGGGGGTGAGTGATCGCGGTGGTTTGTCCGCGGCGATCGGCTTCGGACGTCGGGCGGCGTCGTGTTCTCGCCATCGCGCCGAGGTGAACGCGGTTGTCTCGGAGGGTCGACCTCGGTGCCGAGGTAACCGATTCCGGGACTCGAGGGCCCGCTTCCTTTGTCCTCCGGTCGAAGCTTTGAAATCGCCACGGTTGGCGTTGAGGAATTCGGTCACGGCTCGGCGAGGGCCTCGTGAGATGAACGAATCGTCTGCTCGTCATCGTTGAGGTCGACATCTTCCCTACGTTGGGAGGCGGTCCCGGTGTATGGAAACATTTTCCATGTTGCCTCTCGAGTGTGGCGCCGTGGCGTCTGCGATCTCCTTCGCGACGCCGAGTGACCACCGGTCGCCCTCAAGACGGTTGTTGCCGGCGTGGGCGGCGGTTGTCGCGTGTTCTTGCCATTTAGTTGTAGAGGAAACGAAGCTTTCTTGTTCGAATGTTCCCACAGACGGCGCCAATGATAATCTGGTTATGAGTGTGCGAGATTTATGTAAAGCAATAAAGAACACCTGTGCTTTTACGTGGTTCGATCGTTAATGAGATCTACGCCCACGGAGGAATGATTCCTCAATACTTTTACTAGAGCTTTTAGTGCAGAGTATTGGTCATGCCTTTTGCATTCATAAATTGTCAACCCTTCTAATATCGGTTTTCTTCTATTTATACAACTCGAGTCAGAATCAAGGCATGCTCAACCTCTCCATTGGTCGTGACGTGACTCTTCCTCCGCACGCCTCCATCGACCGGGCAGGACCTTCGTGACTCTTCCTCCGCATGCCTCCATCGCCGGGCGGGGACCTTTCGCTTACGTGCGCCACGTGGAGGTGGCGCGACCTGGTTCGGGCGTCCCTCCATTGGTCGGTGGCGGTTACTGGGGCTGGGTTTTGGCACCGATTAGGGCTTGCCTTGGGCTCAACCGCGTGGGCCGCTACCAACGTTAGGCCCAGCTCGTTTGGGCCTGTTAGTGGGCCTAGTCGGTTGGGCCATATCCCATCAATCTGTCTGCTAATCTTTCTATGCATTGATGTAAATAAGTGATGTACGACAAGTAAATACGTTCCAAATCCACAGTTTCCACCTTCATCGATCATAAGTTAGCAATTGCTGCATAATCCATATGATACACGGAATATAAAATGAGTAAATAAAACAAACAGTAGAATGTTTATGTTTAGAGGAAGGGAAACACTTAGCAGTGGAGATGGTCTCAAAGCCCTCTTATTGTTGGGCTTCTTCTCAACGCATCCTGAGCTGTTGGCAATTAGCAAATGCTTCCAAAATTGGTTGTTTTCCACGTAAACATGTGTCTGCAGATAATAGTGGGAGAAAAAAACAATCGTCACAGAGCAGGGAACTAGGCACGAATACCTTCTTGAATCTGTTATTAGCAAGAATCGTGCAATTCTCTCTTTCAAAATGGCACCACTCAACAAGGTGCAACTTAATAATGCAGACACTCATCTGGATTCACTTGAAGCGCAAAGGAAATTCATTTACAGAAGTAAGAATCTGACCCTGTTGCACCACTTCCGACATCAATTTTTACCAGCTAGAAAGAGAAAAGACAACTACAAAGTCCGTCTGACTTACTGAAACAACACAAATCTTAAGAATAACTAAAGCAACTCCAAACAAACCAACATTTTATCACTTAATTTGGCAATAGCAATGATCAAGAATGGATGTCAGGTACTAGTGGCAGAGCTGCTCAACTGCAGCAACAATCTGTGCAGGTTGAACGACAGTCCATTCCTCCAGCACCCCAGCATACGGAGTTGGCACGTCCTGAGACGACAAACAAACAATTGGAGCATCCAAATAATCGTGAAAATGTTCATTTATTGAAGCCGTCAAGCTGGCACCGATTCCACCCGTTCTCATGCACTCTTCAACAATGAGCACTCGATGAGTCTTTTTCACTGAATTCCCAATGGTGTGAAGATCAAATGGCTTTAATGATCTGATATCAATGACTTCAGGATCATGTCCTTTGTTCACCAGAGTCTTAGCAGCCTGCATAACATGATATCTCATTCTAGAATATGTTAGAACGGTGACATGCTCACCCGGTCTGACCATCTCGGCTTCCTCAAGATTCAATACATACTCTTCATCTGGGATTCTCTCTTTTAGATTGTAGAGTAAAACATGCTCAAAGAGAATGACAGGATTATCACTTCTAATAGCAGCTTTCATCAAACCTTTGGCATTATAAGGCGTCGAGCAAGCCACCATTTGAATCCCAGGAATTGACTGGAAATATGACTCCAGGCGCTGTGAGTGCTCTGCTCCAAGCTGTCGACCAACACCGCCAGGTCCACGGATGACTATTGGTATTTTGAACTGTCCCCAGATGTGTAGTGAAGCATGCCACAGTTGTTAGAGATCTGATTGAAGGCCAGAAGGAGAAAACCCATGTTCATTCCCTCAATAATGGGGCGCAATCCAGTCATGGCAGCTCCAATGCCCATGCCTGTGAATGAGTTTTCTGCAATGGGTGTGTCGAGGACTCTGAGATCGCCATACTTGTCTGCGAGACCCTTTGTAACCTTGTACGAACCTCCATAGTGGCCAACATCTTCACCAATAACACAAACACGGGATCTTGTTCCATCTCTTCTTCCAGCCCTTCACGGAGAGCTTCAAAAAGCAATAGTTCATGCCTGAGAGAGATCATGGCAATAAATAAATGATCCTATAATCTCATCTCAATTAAAGAGGTGTCAATCAGTTGAAGATCTACACGACAATGCAATCTAATTCTAGCCACAGATATCCAAGTGAATGTCCACCCTAATCTACAGAGATAATTGATTGCTTTAGACACTCAGTGATGAGAACCTCCTCGAGGGAATTATTAAATGGTTGGGAATGTGACTTTTTTATCCTACATGCATAATTCCAAGACTTTCCTATGAAACAGGAAGGAGAATTTCTTCAATCTGAAGTCCATATTAAATACATTACAATGGCTGAAATGAGCCAAAAAAGAAAAAAGTCAAACACAAGATGTATCTAACAAGTACAAAGGATATGCATAGGTCATAGAAGAACATCAAAAATATCAAAAATTTATTCTTTCATGGAGTTGATTAATAGAACTGTAACAGATAATAGGAATATTAATAGATTTCTTTTTAAGACGAAAAATTGAAGTGCATATGATCCATTTCAAGATAGAACTAGTTGAATGGGGCACACTAGCAGTATTATAAGTTGAAGGTGCAAAATATAGGTCAATAACCTCGCTTGCCTTGGCATAGCAATTTATCAGGAAGAAACAGCTCACTAACTTTAAGTACACTTTCGTGGGGTTAGACAAAGTCATGTTTTCATTTACACATCGATGATCACATTAACATAATCAGCAATAGCTAATGCAGTGGTAAGATAAGCTTGGCTTAAGACTCTGAGAGATCTTCACTCAAATAAAAAATGAAAACATACTTACCATTAATTGGTCTCTAAGTATTACGACATTTAAAAGGAAAATGAAAATCTCTGAGATCTTCACACAACTCATAGGCATAGCTGGTAACATACTGATCAATTACCTATCTCGCAGTCTTAATGTACACTCAGCAACACTAGTACGTTAACAACAAAAGGAAGCAAATTATCAGTATTTAAAATTCAAACTTATGCATTGAGACTAGATTTGCAATAGAGGAGAAAACAAGAGGTACCCAGGCTTGGATGCAGTAGAAGCTGTTACATTATCTTGCTTCGTCTGCCACAAAACAAGAAAAACACACAAATCAGGAGAATTATAAATAGCTAGTCAGAGATGAATAAATGTTGGAATGAGAATGCACACACAGTTTTTCAGCGGAACTGACGAACAAGGATATGGTAAACTTACTGTAACTGCATTAGTAAACAACTTTGCCCCTCTGTTATTGCTGATGTTCAATCGAGACGACAAACTTCCATTGCAATGAATGACAAATGAAGTTCTTTTCCTCTCTGGAATATATCGAGAAAAAGGGAAGAGTAAAACGCATGGTCAATATCTTCAACTTAAATAGACAAAAAATGCTTAAAAACAAGAAATCGTAACGGCGGCGCATTATAGTTTTGGCATAAGCAAACTAGGGCTAAAATAAAAATTAGAATTTAGGAAATGAACGCCATACTGTGTATCAAATCATCGCACCCCACAAATAATTGGATTTACAATAACTAGTTACTAAAAGCAAAACAATTAATTAAAGAAGGCAAATCCAACAAATTTCTCAGTACAAGAAAGGAAGAATAAAACAACAATAACACTACAAACAAAATCAGAAATCCCAGAACCTGGGAGCGATCTGCGGGAATTCTTGTTGACCGATGAGAGGGCCGTTGTAATACCAACTCCGTGCAGAATCGCAGCCGCCATTCAGATACAGATTCGAGATTTTGAGATACTAGATTATCCAAAACTCCTCAATTGTACAATCAATGCAAAGTACTGATCAAGATAAGCAAAAAATAAGAAATTACTTCGAATGAAAACAAAATTCCCCTCTTTTCGCAAACAAAACGGTGGAGATGCGGCGGCGGATGTTTGCGGCAATTTGATTTACGGCGGACGAGGTAAAGGTTCAGAAAAAGTAAGAACAGTATGAGAGCCGAACCACATGTTTCAGTAACACTTGCCACTTCGATCATGCTGTCTAATCCTTTGCACCCGATTAACTGCCCTAGTATCCTGGCAGTCAATAAACACTGGACGCGTGGCACAATTAAGGGTACAATAGTCAATAAGGAAGCCCCCAGTTTGGCAGCCTTTTTTATTTATGCTAGTGGAATAAGAATTGTTTTCGTATGGCCCAAAACTTTCTATCCATATAAGCCCATAATGTAAAAAATACGCAAATTTTTTTGTTTTTGAAGAAAAAAAGTTATACGTTTAGATAAGGTGGAAGACAGAAGTCAAACATGGAGTTGCTGTATCTCCTCTGCTCCATCATCTCCACCTTCACGACCTCCCTCGTGCTATCCTTCCTCCTCCCCTTCCGCCAGCTTCTCCGCCACGTCTCCGCTATTGATTCCTTATTTGACTGTAACTCCGTTTCGCTCTACCAAGGAACCATCTGGCACGAGCGCCGCCGCCCTGTCCACCACTCATTCCGCTACTCCGTCCGCTATGCCCTCATCGACCTGGACAATGCACCGCATCCACCGCCCAACCACCTCTCCCCCGAAGAAGCACGTTCTGTTTCCGACACCAACGGGCCGGTGTAATTTTCCTCTCTCCTTCAGCTTTATTCGAATTGTAGCATTTTCGCCTCTTTGAATTCTGCATCTGTTGATGGAAAAAATCGCATGTTATGAACTGCTTTTCTAGTATCAGATAGGGGAATTGAAACTCAATTCTAATCATTCAATGCATCTCTAACTGAAAATAATTTCCCAATTGAAGCTTCTAAATACAATTGCTAATATTTGGTTACCTTACTATGATCAAATGTCTGACAAGTGAAGTTAGGGCTAAATGAATGCCAATTTTAGTTTGTACAAGCAGTGGCAATTGCATTTACATTTACAGTTTCTGTAGACTAATCAATTACATTGGATTACTAGTTTTCTGTTGACAATACCTCCAAGCGTGGGATATGAACAAAATCCGTTGAGTTTGTACTATTGCTACGATGTTGAAGGCGAAACCCAAACCCTTAGGAAATGCATTGCTGAGGTGAGTTGCCAAATTTCCAATTAGAAGTATATATTTCTCGGAAGTGGATGACGAGTATATGTGCTTTTGGTTACAATGATCATCTGCCCTTACTCTCACTTGATAGGGAAGAAATCACATTGATTTGAACTTTCTTCAGGTTACTAATACGCCTTGGGGTGAAAGAGTGACTTTTCTATTCAATCCGAACTCAGATCTAGTCGCCAAGCCTCTTCATGTCAGCCCTTTCATGGTTGGTTACTTTTGTACCTTTTTCGAAATATGATAATTGCCTGATTTGTGCTACAGTACATTTGGATCATCTTCTGTTTTTACCATTTGGTTATATTTTCTTCTCTCTGATACCACAGGACATGATGGGAAAGTGGAGCTTGAGAACTAGCGAACCTGCTGATAATCTGCATATAGCTATATCAGTACAGCACCCTGAACTTGGTAACTACTTCACTGCATCATTGACAGCCAAAAGAGTTGCATCTTCAACATCAGAGGATCATTCGTGGTTCTTCTGGTTGATGCCCCATAAAGTCGCGCTATGGATATATTGGCATGTAAGTGCTCGAACAGACTGGATTCTCTTTTCATTACACGATTCAAAATTATTCCGCTACTCCACTTCAGTAGTTGTAATATGATATTTTCAACAAAGGAAAAGCCTTCACTTCACTTTACGTTAAACAATATTTAATAAGTGTGTTTTTAGTTTCTGCATTGGTGCTTCTCAGTTCTATAGGCTGAAATGGTAGATATATTTCCCAAACACATGTTTGAAGTTGTTAGTATGGCTTTGTTATTGTTTCTCTGATCTGTTGTCCTAGGCTCTCAAGCTTTGGTGGAAAAACGTCTCGTTTGTTCAACACCCGAGATATCACAATCCAACATATCGAGAAGATGCTGTTATACACAATGAGAGTATCCATCTTTGTCCCTCATTCGGAAACAAGGAGGCACTCGTCCATCAAAGAGAAGGAACAAGAACGTCGAACAATCGCTGCTTCACTTGGACTGATGCTAAATGGCCCTGGTGTTGAATCTAACACTTGAGAGTCCGTGTTATTGTATCTGCACGAATTAGAGCCTCAATAAAATGTGTGCAACGCATATAAAACATGCGACTGCATTCTCAATTATTTGCCATGTAATAAACATTCTAAGGGGATGTTTACTTTACATGATTTGGTTGAATAAATAAAATTAATCCAATTAAATCGAGCGTTTATTTTTAAGGATTAATATATGAGGATGTCTTAAAGCCCAGGATTATTTTTGAATTATTCTCAATTGATTTTAATCCCAAAAATATAGTTGGGATTGAAATCATCTTTCAAACAAATGGAGAGTAGTTTATCTAAATTTTAATCCTCTACTCATCCTTTGTAGTGAATTGAGGATTGATAGATAAAATTATTTTATCATACATTTAAATCCATCGAAATAAATGCTCCCTAAATATGATAGTACATTTGCCACGTACAAAGGATACCATATGCTTCGTGCATTCATGCATTCAAATAATAGTGAAAAATGATTTGTTTTTTGAATGCTAAATTCGTGCATTCGACTTGTTTTACCATGAAGGGTAAATATGTAACAGTGTAGTTTTTATATATTCTTGTAACAATGGGTTTATTTTGCCTTCTTTATATGAAAATGGATATATTCTTTTTTCACTTATTTGATTTTGTCCTCGTAAAAATATGGAATTATGGCCCAATATTGAGCTTGTACTTGCTATCTATTATAGGCATTCATCTAACATCACCAAGGGTTAAAAAAATATTAAAACATATAATAATAATAATAATAATAATAATAATAATAATAATAATAATAATAATAATAATAATAATAATAATAATATTGGGTTGTCGTGTCAGAACACATTTTTCGATGTCGATTCGTCAAGATATTAATTCGGTATTATAACACTAACAAGTCTTAACATAAACACCCGCACCATGAACACAAAAGTGACAAAATAAAATATGGTAGGTGCCTTTCGTGACAGACAAGCTTAAATTGTCAAATATTCAACAAAGGTTTCGGCTTAAAATCAACTTGTTTCTGCTTTCTGTGGGAGCAAAAACGAATCTTTTCACGCAACCGGTGGCATGTTGTTCATTTTCGGAGAATGTATAACACAACTTTCTACCAACACACGCTAATTTAAAACTAATTTTAGATTAGGATACAATCCTTTGGCCCGACATTCTTTCCCTATTTCTCATAGGTGTTAAATAAATTATGAAGTGAGGGACAACTGGCCTCGCAGGCATTAATTAATTTAGATAATCATGTTTATATGTACTCAATCCTCGATAATAACTTGTGTAAGACTAACTGTCTCATGTAGGGATGTTAATGAGTGGATTTTATCCGGATCGATCCGGAATCGCTCATAATCCATTAAATTTTTAAGTTAACGGTTCTGGTTCTGGTTCCGATTCTAGACCCGCTTTAGATCCGGACCGTTTAGACCCATAGTTTGATGGTTCGATCTGGTTCGGGTCCGATTCTAGTTCCAGAACTAGAACCGCTACTTATTTATTTGGTGCTCTTTCAAGTAAAACACATCCATTGACAAGCCTAAGCTTAAGTAGGCTTGTCAATGAATCAGTTTTACCCATACAAGATCTGGAATCACTTTTAGTCCATTAAATTCTAAAGCAATGGTTTTGGTTTCAGTTTCGATTTTGGTTCGGTTCTGGTTCCAGACCCGCTCTAGATCCGAACCGTTTTAGACCCATAGTTGATGGTCCAGGTTCGGTCCGGGTCCGGTATCTAACGGGTCGGTTCCAAAACCATAACCGATACTTATTTATTGATTTTGGTCCGGATAAAACCCGCCGATTGATATCCCTCGTCTCATGGTTTAAAGTCCCCGATTATCATGAATTGATTTTGAGATAAAATATGTAATTGTCTTGATAACATGATTTTAGGGTTTGTAATTTGTATATCATTCATGAAAGATTTTAACTTGATTGGACGAAAATAACTTTTTAAATTAAAGAAGATTTTTGTCTAGGAAAATATCAAAAGAAGGCACTCTAGACTGTGAGAAATGGTTTAGGTTGATCCGGGGGTTTGAGCTACTAATAAAGTAATCTCAAAATATACTTATAAATTATTCAATTTTTAAAGTATGTGGTGGATCATCTTATATTAATTTTATATATTGAAACTATCATTCAAAATACACGTTCTTTATATATGAGAAAATTGAAAGCAAATTCTTAATGAAAAGGTTCTTACTGTTGAATTCGATTTTTATATTTGTTCAGCTACCCACCTATCCGGTGTTGGGTACACGTGTCATGTACATTAAATTCGACATAAATATTGAATTATAATGCTCAAACAGTTTAACGTGCAACTATTTATTTTCAGCGCAGCATCCCGAAATAGCCTTGTAAATGCAGCATGCTTTTCTTATGATACGAACTAGAAAATTATACTTATGATTCTTCAAAAAAAAAAATCTTCCATATGCAAAACATATTTTTCAATTTCTCACAAGTCACACCTCATCAAAATTCTCAATTCAAATGCATTTCATTTCTTACCGATAAATCTAGTATGAGAGATTTATGAAAACAGTAAAGAACACAAGAGACTTTTACGTGGTTCGATCCGAATGAGATCTACGTCCACGGAGGAGATGATCCTCAAGATGTTTACTATAATTCGATTCTGACAAGTATCTTCAAGGGCTCTAGTATTGATGAATTTGCTAACCCTTTACCTTCAATCTAACTCCTATTTATACACCAACGTAAATCATGTCCCACGAATCCCTAATAGGCGGGCCATAACTCTCCCATAACCGACCATGATCTCCACCATTATTACCCATGATTCCGCCGTTACCATTACCGTTACCCATAATTAGGGTTTAGGGATTGTCATTTAGGCGTGAAGAGGTAAACAACGATGAGGTTAGGTCCATTCTGTTGGGCACGAGAGGTTGGGCACGAGAGGTTGGGGTGGGCCATATCCTATCATAGCCCCGAAAAGTCGAGGAATAGCCTTGCCGGGTGAGCGGAGAATGTGCTTTGCCGAGGCTAATTGTCTTGGGTGAGTTTTTCGTTGAAGGTTTGTCATTCATTGTATGACTAAAACACTACATTTGTCCGAGGTGGTCATATCAGGCCGAAATACTGGCGATCCGAGGTGGACATGTCCTACCGAAAATATTTCACCGGTCCGGGGTGGACATATCCGACTGGAATACTTTGTCGATCCGGGGTGGTCGTGGGGCCTGACCCGATACCCGAACTCAAATCATTAGTCAAGTCGAGATCCGGCGTTGGGAGGAGGTCGAGGTCCGACCTGAACTACTTCGGTATTAGGACATGGGCGAGTCCGATGTCCGAACTCGTAGTAATCATCACGTGATCGATCGGTGGTCATTTTTCCGAGGTACGTCATACGCGCCAAAGCGGTAGTTGGGGACTTCAAAAGCGTCGCGCGTCTTTCACACATCCAATCGTAAATAGCACGTGTAATAAAGCGAAGCGACAGATTTTTAGGCGCCATTTATCCTATAAATAGGTCTAAAAGAGGCAACTGTTCATTTTCTCCTTCGACGTTTGAATCGGAGAATACAACCTTAGAAATCCCCAATTCTCTCACACTTTGTTGAAGAAATCGAAATCCCGCTCCGAAAAAGTAAGTATGTATTCTTCACCTTCTCACTCCTCTTCTCGCCTCGATAACTCGGTTCGACTTGGGTTACGGTCGTCGAAGACCCCAATGTAAGGATTATATATGCCATAACCGCTAGGTCGATCCATAGGACTTAGTTCTGGGTTTTACCGATGTCTTCGGTATGGGATGGCCTCGAGATCGGTGGGCGAAATCAACCTTGACGATGGAGGAGCTTCGGTGGTCGTGAGAAATACCACATCCCGGAGGATGCATGGTGGTGCTTGCAAAACCCAACGATAGGCGATGGCCTCCGGAGGATTTATCACCATTTTGTAGATAGCTTAATATTGGGCTTAGATTTCCTTTGCCCCATTTTCCTTAGCTTTGGAGTATTTTCGGATCCCTATATGCCAACCGACCTCCAATTCTATTAGGTCGGTGGTGGGGCTAGGGTTGGCTGTTATAGCATAGGCGAGGGCTCTCTTTCAAGTCTTGATGCGTTTTTAGCATCAAGTCTATAGAGAGTATATTACATCACCACCGCTGAAGTTTAAAATTACTTCCCGTCGAAGGTATCTCACCGCAAAATAGATACTTCTTTTTGCGGTGAGGGTATCCGAGGAATGCAGTGGGGCCTCGGTCGATAAAGGGCGTGAAAATTAATCCCACGGGCCCTATGGAGAAGATGTTGAGCGATATGGGTGAGATCCTGTCGATCAACTATCTTGAGGATGACTTGAGCGATCTTTGGTGAGTGTCTATAGGTCGAAGCTCGAGGTCGTCGGTTCGATTTGGGTGAGGCAACCTTCTTATCTTTATTTCCCTCGTTTGATTTTCTTTGTGCTAATGAAATTCTCATGTTGAATGCGGTGAAGGTTGACCGACCGGAGAAGTCGATGTGCCGATCTCGCCGCCACCGCCTGCTTCCTCGATCGAAGGAACCCGAGGAAGAAGGCGAGACGGGCGAATCTACCCAACGACTGTGGTAGTGGACGCCTAAAAGACCTTGTGATGGTCCTCAAAGCGCCTCGGGCCCGACGTTGGAGATCGAGGTCCGTGGTCAGCCTCAGTCCGAGGTGCCGACTTCCAGCACTTCCTTATCCTTCCCAAAGGTATACGCCGCTACCCTTCTCCTTGTAAATTTGTTGCCACTTGTTGCTAATTATTTCATATTCAGGATGCGGCCTCGATGGCAGGCGAGATGCGCCGCATGGCCGGGCTTATTGTTGAGGGTGCCTCGCAATACGAGGCCATGGAGAAGAAGCTGGCCGCTTCGGATAGACTGAGGGCCGCGGCTGAATCCGCGCTAGATGCTGCCAGGGCGGACGCCGAACTTGCTAAGGCGAAAGCTGACGGAGCCGAGGTGGCAAAGATGGCCGCGGAGAGTGCCCTCAAGAAGAAGGATCGGGCCTTGCGAGTAGCCCGTGCCGAAGTGGAGAGCGCCAAGAGGAGGTCGCCGGCCGAGGAGGGAGGCGGGCGCAAACAAAGCGCCTTCTGGCGGGCAAGGACCTATCTTGAGGGCCTTCGCCCGACAAGCTTATCAGTCGGAGAGCTTTTCCTCTTTCATCTCCGACCTGGCTGCTGTGATGAGGCCGCAGGTGATTTGTGCCCACCTGGAAAAGTTGGCGGCCGAGAGACCAGATTTTGACAAGGCCCAACACGGTTGGGTTGAGGTCGACCACCTGGAGGTATGCAAGAATTATGCTCGCATAGTCGCAGGGGCGACCTCCTTTCCGTGGTGGATGCTTGGCGTCTTCGCCTCGCTCGACGGCGAGGCCGTAACTCGGTCTGAGGAAGATGAAGACTTAGAGCTTCAAGCCTTCCTTGCTGAGTTGAGGACCGAAACCGGGGCGGCAGGTCCAAGCTCGGACGTCTCTTCCGCAGATCGGCAACCAGCGGAAGAGCAGCGGCAGGCAGCTCAGCAAGAGGTCGGAGGGGTCGGCAATCAGCCTAATGAGCCTGAGGTCGGTGGACCCATTGTAATAGGATGATTTGTCGGGATCGATAGGACCGGTGTTGTACAAACTTCCATTTGAATAATAATAGACATATCTTTTTAAAATGCCTTGTCATTGTCTTATTCTAGCGTTCTTCACCTCAATACCTCTGGTTGGATCATGAGCGTTAACAAAGCGAAAGAAGTCCGAGGTGCTCTAGCCGAGAAGGACGAAGAGGTGGCACCTTGGAGAGTCGATCTGCCGGTGACTCGGTGTTAGCCAACATGGACGTCACCGACATTGTCACCGAATCGAAACAAAAGCGCATGAAGTCGACCGCGAGGTGGCCGCGCCCTGCTGAAAATGAGATGTTAAGGTTAAGGATCACACATCTCAAGTCCGGTGACTTATCTGCAGATGTGATCCACGGGCGACTGATGCACTGCGAGGAACAGCTTGAGCTGACAACAGAGAAGCTGGCTCGGATCTCGGAAGAGCATGAAGAGTACGAAAAGGTCATCCACCGGACTGGGGGAACGACTATATCTGAAGCCGACGATCGAGTTCAGAGTTTGTTGGCGGAGGGCATGGTATTGAGGGATGAGGAGGGTCCCAATAGCAAGAATTTTAGAGACTGCCTCGACTCTGTTATGAAATACATGCAGATGTATGAGATCGTCATAAGAACGACGCATGCCCCGCCCCGCTGCATCTCTGATGGCAACGCTAATCCCATAATTGAAGAGCACGAAGAGGAGGCGGCTACGCCGATCACGCCAAGTGCTCCGTCAAATGGGTCCATCGGCGGCGGAGCGTATAGAGGCGGCTCGGCGGCTCGGAGGAGAGGACACGCGCGGACTGCCAATCGACGTGGAAGAGCTAGAGCTCGAGGACAAGGGCATAATCCTGGTCCGTCGTCGGGCTCACGGGGTCAAGATGTGGCCTCGGGTGCGGGATTGAATTCCCCAATGCCGAGTCAAACTGCTCCGGAGCAGGCCGAGGTGGGGCCACCCTCGAGATTGGGTGGAAGGCGAGTTTATTCAGTATCCATCGCCGACACAGGGACTTCGTCAAAATTATCTCGACGAGAGACTCGGCGGAGCTCGGAAACCCGAATGAGCGTACATAGTATAGGACTTTGTATGTAGGTACAAATGTATTTAGACTCGTTTCGAAGTGTACGTTTTTCCTCTCGAGAGGTATAAACATAGCTTAGGACTTCGTTTGGTCGTAAATGTATTTATACTGTATACTTTGCCATAATTTGGTGAGATCCAATTTTGGATGTCTTATACATGTAGATTTTTTCAACTTAATGAGTAATCTGAATGTATGCATGTAGACTTTCAAACTAGTGAGTAGTCTGTATGCGTTGCACTGAGACGTTCAATTCAATGAGTAATCTACGAGTGCGGCGCGCGCTTAGTGAGTACCCTACTTAGTGGGTTTTTTTTTTTATCTTCGTGAGGGCGTCCCCTCGTGAAGGTTAAATGCGGTATATCCAAATAGATGTTCGCATACGAATAAAATGAAGCGAAATGAAATATTCATTGAAAAAATAAATATTTTATTCAACAAATATATGACATCGCACTTCGACAAGGCAAGTAAGAAACTAACATAAAGTCGATCCGAAATCACAACTATGTAAAGACCTCCTTAAATGAGAAATATGCCGGGTTAGGGATAAGCGCCGGATAAGTGAGATAGCTTGTAAGCCCCTTACCAAGGTTCTCGTGAACACGATGCGGGCCTTCCCATGTTGGATCCAACTTGTTAAGGCGCTCGCTCTCACTGGCTTCATTATTTCGTAGGACGAGGTCGCCTACTTGGACCGCGGAAGTTTGACCCTTTTGTTGTAAGCAGTGCGACACGGGCTTTATACTTGGCTTCGTTTATGAAGGCTAGCTCGCGTTCTCTTCGAGGCGTCAAGGTTTGCTCGCAGGTCTTCCTCGTTCCCTACCGATCGAAGTGAAGAGTGCGCGGGCTTGGCGCCGATCTCGGCGGTATGGCGGCCTCGGCACCGTAAACCCGGTGAAAGGGTTTCCGTGCGATGTCGAGGTGTGGTCTGTAAGACCAAAGGGCGTGAGGAGATTTTCAGCCCGATCGCCTTTAGCTCGGTCTAACCTCTTCTTTAATCCTTATACGATCGTGCGGTTGGTGACCTCGGTCGGCCATTCGCTTGTGGGTGTCGACCGAGGTGAAACGTTGATCGATCTGAAGTTCTTCGCACCACCTTGAAGTTTTGTCTACGAATTGGGTGCGTTGTCGAGACCGGAACATGCGGTATGCCGAGCGGCGGACTATATTTTTCCACACGAAGGTGCGAATTCTCCGCTCGTGAGGCTTGATAGTGGTTCGCCTCGACCCACTTTGTGAAGTAGTCTATGGCTACGACTAAGTATCGGCGACACGGTGCTCGGTCAAACGGACCAACAATGTCAATCCCCACCGCATGAAAGGCCGTGGACTTTGCAGGCTAAATCGATCGAGGCGGCTTTTGACGTGGAATGAATCGCACCGGGCACTTTTGACGAGTTCGGCCGAATCTTGCGGTGGGCGGTGAGTATCCCGACCTCGGCGTCTTCTTTGAGAGAGCTCATGACCGACCCCGGTGAATTTCATTGAGCACGTGGTCGGCTTCTTCCGGCCCGAGGCACCTCGGGAGGGTTGAAGGTAAGACTTCCGGTATAGAGCGCCTCATGCATAAGATATTTTGGGATTTCGCCATCATCTTTTGGCCTCGATCGATCCACGGTAGTGTGCCCCTTCCAGATATGCTTTTAGGCGTCTATCCGGTTCGGTTCGACACGAAATAACGGCGATATGAGGCGCCTCAATGCTTCGGAATGAACTTCCTCTTGGCGGATTTGCCGATGACGGCCAATTTACTAAGGATGTCATTTCGGTGTTTTCCCTCGTGGGATTTGATTATCTTGAAGTATCCGAATGAAGCAAGATCTCTTTGCGCTTCTCAAGCATCGCTTCATTCGATCTTCCTTAGCCTCGTATGTACCTAATACCGGTTTACCACGACACGGGAATCTCCAAATATCTGGACTTTGTCACTTTCAATTCCTTTGCTAGGCGGAGTCCGAGATCAATGCTTCGTATTCCACTTCGTTGTTGGTGGTCGGGAAGGTAAACCGCAGGCGTATGTTACTCGCTTATCCGGGCGAGGAGAAGGATACCGCTCCGCTACCCGTCTTGCATGAAGCTCCATCCACGACATCCGCCAACATCCCGGGTGGTGCAAAGTCGGGATCTTCCGCCGTGAGGGTGGGAGTGACCTCATTGGTGAGGCGACCTCGGTGAATTTGACTTCCACCAGAAATCTGCAAGGCTTGCCGCTTTATAGCCGACACAGGGGAGTATGAAATGTCGTGCTCGCCGAGTTCAAAGGTGCCACTTAGCTATTCGCCCAGATGACTCGGTTTGATAAGACTTGTCTTAGAGGCAAGTCCGTTAACACTGGATAGAATGAGCTTGAAAGTAAGGCCGAGGCGTCGCTTGGCGTTCACCAAGGCCAGAGCTACCTTCTCGAGGTTGGTGTACCTCGTTTCCGGTCCTTTGAGAGCTCGGCTAATGAAGTAGATGGGGAGTTGTCGTCCCACCTCATCTCGCACCAATCTGACACTAATCGCCTCGTCCAGGGTGGCGGATATAATGATAGAGTTTTTGCTTTGGGGCGGATAGTGTCGGCGGTCGGTAAGATATTCCTTCACCGTGTGAAAGCGACCTGGTGTTCTTCCTGCCAGGTGAAATCTGGAGCTCTCCTCAGGATCTTGAAGAAGGGAAGCTGCTTCTCGGCAGCCCGAGATAGGAATCGGCTGAGGGCGGCCAGGCATCCAGTGAGTTTGTGTATTTCACGGATGGTTCTTGGGATCTGCATGTCGAGCACCGTTTTCACCTTGGTAGGATTGGCTTTCAGGCCTTCTTGAGAAACCCAGCACCCCAGAAATTTACCCGTCCTCACCACAAATGTGCACTCGAGGATTGAGCTTGAGGTTGGCCGACCGAGGAGCGAAGAATAGTTTCGAGGTCGATGGCGGAGCTCTCGGCTTTGCTTTTGACTACTATATCATCGACATAGACCTCAACAATTTCCCTATGTGATCCTTGAATGATTTCTGAACCAATTTTATTTAGCTGCAATCTCTGTTTGTAATATTAGCATCTTTGTCTGAATCTTTAGGCAAGAGAAATTCTGTTATTAACTTAAAAGCTTTTATATTATATAGAAGCTATACTACTGTAAGTATATGATAGTTCCTCTTCCCATATTCTGAGCTAGTAGTTAATCTTGAAATAGCTCTAGTTTTTATTTTGTATCTATTTAAAACTCAAAATTTAGCCTATTTTGTTTACTCCCACCTCGAATCTTTGGTGTAATATATGTGCAACCAAGGAATTACAATGTCTTTATTTTTGTGAATTATATTTTGGTAAAATACATTTTAGATTTTATTTTTTTATTTCAACAAGTCATTCAATTTTTCACATTAATAGGTCCTTGTACTTTTACTTTCGATTTCATTGGATTCTTATTTAAGGGATCTAATATGTTGGTTAACTTTTCACCATCTAAATAACACCATCTTCTATTTTCTAATAAAATTCCATATAATTTCGTAGTTGGAAATTTTCACTAAAATATTATGGAAAAAGATTACGATCTCTCAATTGATCCTCGCTCATGATACTTGCGAAGCAAACTTCTCAGGAGAAATAATTCTCTATCTACGGCAGACGTCCAGTGGAATCACACCTGGCCGAAGCAGGTGGTTCGTTCGGCCAAACGGCCGGACTGAGTAATGAAATGGTGGATTTCGCGATCATGCATCCAGTAGTCCTTGGGCCTCATGCCGATGTGGTATCGCTCGCACGTGCTCTTGATTGAATAGTACGAGTCTCGACCACGCTGCTGTCCGTGCCGCGAGCCCATGAAGCTCCGCCGTCGCCTCTGTGTGCCGTTCGTTCAGTTTCCCAATTTGAAATTGAATTTGTATCTATTCCACATTCAAGTCTGATTTTGTGCAGATATGATCTTAGGGTTTTGACGAAAATATTCTATTTTCCTTCTGTAACTGGAGGTGCTGCAAAATCGGTTTGCACAATTGTTTTTTGAATTGCATCAAATGGCAAATGTTTTTTCCTATTAGCTTGTCAATGCCATCCCGTTTGACCTTTGCAGACAATGTAGACTGAAGTGGTGAATGAATTGTAGCTTTGCTTGTGGAATTTGTTGATTTCTCGGTGTTCTTTTGCATATTTGCTTCCTTCTTCCCTGGCCCCTTCATGTTGATTTTAGTATTCTTTGCAAGATATTTGATGGATTTGATTATGTTAATTTCAAAAGAAGGTTAATTCCTTATCTTAAATCAAACAATCACAAACGGAATCAAGAGAATTCAGTTCCTTGAGCTTGAACCAACCAAATTGAAAATAAGAAATCATTCATTTCTATGTTCCTCTTGATTCATTTGTTGAACCAAACGCTAAGTATCATACTAGCTATCGTTAGTAGGGATGTTAATGAATGTTTTCACTAAAATCAATAAATATGGTATCAACCATTAGATATGAATCCGACGCCTAGATCATCATGATCGTAATCGATCGACTAATCAATCTAAATCAACCAAACCATTAAAATTTAATGTATGATTCGAATCGTGGAGCGCCATGACAACCTAAGCTAGCTGTCATAGCAGTTTTCTGATCGAACAATAATAACAATCGATTCTAGATTTGGAATCGATCGACGGACGACCATCAAACTATGGTTAACGGTCCATCGCGAGTTTAAACCGAACCGTTGTTTTAAAATTAATGAACTATGACGTTACGATCGATCCGATAAAATCCACCATTAACATCCCCTCTATGAGTATAATAGTTCATCAACCTCTTCTCTCCAGCCCATATCCGATCAAGCACTAGTTATCTCGAAATAGCTCTAGTTTTTATTGTGTATCTATCTAAAACTCAAGTTTTAGTCGTATCGTGTAATATATGGGCAACCAAGGAATTACCATGTCTTTATTTCTTCAAATCGTTTTCTTTTCCGAAGCAAGAAAATGTGAGAATTTAATCGTGACATCATAGTAACAACCAATCTGTTTGACTAAACTTGGTAGCAAACTATAACAAAAATGGCAGAATTTACACCAAAACTATACAGGGTGTGAATGGTGATACACAAAACTATGCAGTTGAATCCAATGGCTTCAAAGTCTTGATTGTCAATAGATACATAGATGGGTGGAGTGAGAATAAGCACTACCACAGAGGTGATTTTAACATAGAAACTTATCCCCACGGAGCATGTTTTTCTGAGAAACATGGCCTTTAAAGGGTGGTTTTGCTTGTGCAAATGTCCCTGCTCAGTTATGACCAACCGCAGCATACAAAGGCGGAAGAAGGATACGCCCGTTTGGCGGATATGTTCTGCCTGAGATGCAGTTTTTCAGCCTGTCGATTTTCCTAGCTTCTGCTGCAGCTCGTTTTCCTCTGATTTTTGCCTTGCCATTGCAACCTTCTTCACCATCTTTGCTTGAGCCTGCGCTTTCATTTGCTCGATTTGTGCCTGAGTGTCGATGTTTCATCAGTTTCAAAACAGTATATATGGATTTCATTGATAGGAAGTAAGATGCCTTTACCTCTATTTGCCTCATTTCAGCTTCAAGCCTTGCTTTCTGCTGACTCTCCCATGCCTGAATTCTAATTTCTTCTCGTTTAAATCTGAAATTCAATTCAACTAAGTTAAAATCTGCATTTGATAGCAAAATAATAGCTTTCAATATTTCAACTACAAAGCATAAGATTAAGAATGAACCTAGCAGCATGCCTAGCATTCTCAGCTTCTTCCCACACAGCTGCGCGTTTTGTATACTCAATCTGTGCAAGCTCATCGTCGTCTGGCTTCATTCCCAGAATTACTCTTATCTTTCTCGTCTTTGCTTGCCCAAGCGGCAATATTCATCTTACCGAGCTGAACGCCCAGGGCTACAATCTCCTTCTCGTTTTAATCTTTTGTTCTTGCTCAGACAATTCCTTCTTGGCATTTTCAGCCGAGTTCTGAGTGGAATTGCTGATGGGATGTTCTGTTGGCGGCGGTGTTGGCTCCTCTCCGAGGAGTAGAAGGTATGGAAGACATTGGGCTGCGCGGGTTGTTGCACTTACTGGTGTAGCGCTCCTGATGGCTCTTGACTCGGAATAGGAGTCATCTCTGTTCCCATGTCTCTCATCGACACTGATCTGATGGCTGGAACTGCTGGCATCAAAAGAAGCCAATAAGCAAAGCAGTTTCACAAAGTACAAACCATTAGTTTTCTTTCTTAGCTACACATCTTAATTTGATTAGTTAGCAACAACAGAATCATTCAACAAACTATAATATACAAATCCTCAAGTAAAAAATTGCAGTCAGTTCGCCTTACAGAGTGACAGATTCTAGCAGGTACCACTTTCTTGTACAACATCTTGAGTAATTAAAAGCATATTTCAAAAGAAAATGACAAAATTTACAACCTAATGAGATCGACACGAATAGCTACCCCTTAGGACACGTCCCAAACTAACTAATTACAAAGTTAGTTAGACCTTGAAATTTGAAAAGCTTGACAAATGTGTCCTCTATAATTGACAATATTGCAGGAAAGAGAAGCTGTAAACATCTAAACTTCTTTCTTTCTTCTAAGTTATCATTATCTTTACGAAGGGAAAAGCTTGGAAACAAAAACACCAATTCAAGATATACTATAGAGTTGAAGCACCATGTTCACCTGTTGTTTCTTCTGTGACACTCTTTGTGCAAAGCATATTTGCATCTTCTACCTCCGATAAATCCTTACTTTCAGGGCACAAATCAATCAACGCAAACTTCCCAGACCCAGTCTGCGAACTAGGTTGGCAAAATCGACCCTCTTCACCAATGGTTTGTTATCAGAACTCGTAGATTCTGGCACAACTCTCACCATATTCGTAGCTGATTGTCTATTTACCTGATTTTGCATGTTGGCCTTCTTTGAAATATTGGATTGCACATTCTGCTTGTTCATAATCCACTTCTCTGCATCATTCCATTTTGACGACATTGGCCTTGAGAAGGATCTCGTCATGGAATGGTGCAGTGACCTCTCCCTTTATGAAACTCAAAGCTCGAGGTGCTGTCATAATCAAGATTTTCATCCTCACACATTCTAACAGGGTGGACGGAACTGGAATTACCACTATCCCCTTAGAGAGAAGCTGCATTTTAAAACGACTAGCATCACCATTATCCTTTGCTCCAAGCTCCTTCGACTGCAAGGAATTCCCATCGCCTTGGCTAGCTTCTGATGTTACACCAGCAGACTTACTTTGCAAAACCTCTAAATTTGATACTGCCAAAAGAAAACAAGATGCAGGCCTAAAATCAGCAAGGGTTTTCCACAATTTAGATCACTAAACATAGGTTTACTCAGTTTTCCATTGAAAACTTAAACTAATTCTACCCGTTATTTCAGAAACTATCTGTAACTACTTCTGAGAGGGCCAATAGAAACAGCTCAAAGCAGGTAAAAGCCCCTAGGCCCACTAGATCTAATTCAACAACATCTAAGATGACCTAATAAATGCAATCTACCAATAACAGAGTAACTGAATACAAAAAGGTAAAGGGCAAAACCATCAAACCTTCCTCTCCAAAATCCCCATTTGGGCTGCCAACAAGCTGTTCTTGACAAACTCTGAATCTTCCATCCTAGAAGGAGATGTTCTTGAAGAATTACAGTTTGATTCATCTTTTTCTTTTGATGGTGTGGCCCCATAAGCTTCATCCTCAACTTACTCGGAGATAAAATCCCAGCCTGCAATAACACACAAAATGAAAATTGAAAAATTAAATAAATAAATAAAAATCCAAATTGAGAAAGTTCAGCACACCCACTGTAGAATACTTGGAAAGATTAAAATTAACTTTTACCCTATTTACGTGATCTAATTGTAACCTCATTGTAATTTTCTTTTAAGCATATGGTGATTTTCTCGAAACCATTAATCAAGCAATTGGTGTGCTGGGATCAGAAAACATCAAATTCAAGGGATAACTAGAAACAACAGCTCTAATGAAAAGAACGAGAAATGCATGTATGCAGATAGAAGATATGATAATCGTGAAAAGATTGGAATACCTGAACTTTGTGTATCCTCTCGTACTCCATTAGATTCTTTCTCCACCTTTTGCTTTCTATTTTTACTCACACGCAGATACGCACAGCAAAACCGTGAATAGAGGGCTAGAGATAGAGAGAGAGAGCTAGCTAAGAAGAAGCCAAAGCTCTTTATGGTCACAGCTCTTTAGACAGAGAGAGAGGAGAGAGAAGAGAAGAGATAATGTGTCTTAAGTTGGTGGCATACTTTGGCGATCTTTACCGATTCATTGACTATCTAGTCGGCCATTATTTTCGAATTTAGGTTTTCATTTTGAAACCTTTTATTTTTCTAAAAATATTTTCTTTTGGACCTAAGCAAATTTACTCTTAGTCAATCAAGTCACTACCAAGCATGTAAAAGTTCTTGCTTTTTTTAACTTTTATCTTTTCACATGATATTCTTTTGGATATCTATGCTATATAATTAAAAGGAAACACTATGTATTTAAATTATTGTTCATTTTATAATTATAAAATATTGATAATTAAAATGAATTATTTGAAAACTAACACAAATTATTTACTCCAAACTTTAATTTATGCCTCACTCATTCACTCAATTTTGTTTGCAGAACATTTATTCTGAGATACAATTAATGCCTAATCTATTCACTTCCTCTTCACAAAGAACCATTTTGAGTCTGTCTTTAACAATTATGATGGCATCCAAGCTGTAATGACATTTATGACTTTAATGTTTGACCATCTGTCTTTTATAGTGGATTCTGTCCAATCAATTCGACAACGTAGAAATTCAATCTTTGTTACTCGTTCGTCACCCAAGACATTACTCATTCTTTCGACCGTTTATTGGAGAATGATATAAAGTGATAAAAGTAGATAGGTCCCATAATTTTGAAGAGATAATTATTTCAAAAAGAAACAGTAATCTTGGATGAGACAACTTAAAAGGAAAGCGAATCATCTTGGGTGGGACGGAGAGTATTTTTAGAAATATCAAAACTAAAACTTGATTCCTTTTTCAACTCGTCTTAATGATATATATCCACATGAAACGTAATATAAACATGAATTTTGGCCTAGTGGCAATGTTTATTGCCGGAAGCCTAATTTTGTTAATATTTTATTTTTGGAAAATGGGCCGAGTCACTTTTTCACTCCTTGTATGATTGTTGGCTTTAAAGGTGGTGTAGAAGTTTGGAATATTGTGATTGAAAGTTTTCAAGAAAACTATAGGAAAATGATACCAACCTGTCCACTTAATTTCAAAATCCAAATTAATGGGTTTTGAGGATTTTCCATTTCATGTCTTTCATAGATTGATAGGTCGCAAAATTAGCTGTTTTGAAAAGTTAGTATAAGATTTGTCTTCTAACACACTATGAGTATATCAATGAATACAAGGGTGCATTAAATTGTCTTTATCGTTTCAAATTCTATAATATCGCATTTGTGATCGTTATAAGTCGAATATCTCTATATACATAGATGTCTAATTTATTAGATTTGAATTGAAGTGAATTATGAGTTTGATTCAAAATTGAAGGCGGGAGGAGAGGGGTTAATGATTGTCATCAAGTGCGAGGTAGTTGGGATTTCTGATCCTTTTTACTTATTTCAGAAGTTATGTACTACTTTCTTCTTCATTCACCCCTCCAGTTGCAGGCCTATATAATTAAAACACACCACCTACATATACATATAACTCTCTCTCTCTCTCTCTCTCTCTCTTTGTGTGTGTGTGTGTGCAATGCTTGTTCTAATATGGGAAGTTATATCTTGAGAATTCACACCTCAATCTCATTAGAATGTGATGAGTTAAATCACATTAATTCATGATTAAGAGTTATGAGGACTTGCATAGTATTCATAAGTAGTCTCCAAAATGATGAAACTGGTTCTTGGGACTCGATCTGTGATCTTTTACCAAATCTACTCTATACTCATTCGGCGTGAAGCCCTATCCTTGTATTTGAATTTACTTGAATGTAAGTATAAGAGAACCATCATCATCGAATTTGAACACTTGCATGCGGTTTCTTTAATTTAAAAAAGTTTATTCTATGTTTTGTTTTATACTAACTACTATAAGCCATCAGACTTGTATTCTATATATATCTTGTATTAGTCGGTGCTGAGAAAAAGGGCATATGAAAATTATTGGGTTAATATCAATTTAAACCTTATATACGTGTTTTATCAAAATATCATATCTTTCAAAATATCAATTTAAACCCCAATCATATTTGTATCATTTAAACCCCAAACTATCCGAATACAGGGCATTTTGATACAAATATGATAGTTGAGTTTAAATGATATTTTAAAGTTCGAGATATTTTGATAAAACTGTATAGTTTAGATTTAAATTGATATTAACAAAATTATTTAATCATCAAATCGAGTACTCACCAAAACAAATAATAATCAGGATAATTGTGTTGCTAAGAATGTTCGGAAATATTTATTATGATCAAAGAGAAATAATAGACTAAACAGTTTTGATTGTCTTAGTCTTTCGTGATACATACCACATTCCCAACAATCTAGCCACAATTAGTGGTTGATTTTGAAAACAATATTTTAAATTAAGCCAGTCAATTCGCAGTATTTTCAGATTCTTTACAGAAGGCAAATTTATATACTAATTTTCCCCAATAATTTGGCACTTTTCGATTACCTTTCTGCAAATAAAACTAATATTACGAAAATAAAAAGTCCAAAATTTATGAATGAATGAATTAAAGTGTTGGCAGTTAAATCAGGAAATAGGCTGCTGATTTGTATAATGTAATCTCTCTCATAGACCGTGCCCGCCTACCCACTGAAAATCCCAAATCACCCTAGAAATTACACATATAACAGTGTATATATATATATATAAGTTTTAAGTGAAAATAATATTAATAGTATTAATATTTAATACTCTTTCTGCAAATATTCCAAATATATAAGCTGGTTTCACGAAAAATAATATTTTTACTCATCTACTAATATACCCTTATTTAACTCTTTGTTCAACTTAGCAATTAATTCATCATCAAAAATACATATGACATATTAGGAAATTTAATTATACACTCCTCCGTTCCACCAAATACGGGTCATTTCTTTCGATCGGTTATTTAGAATAAATGTATAAAGTGATAAAAAGTAAATAGGTCAACTTTGAAGAAATAATTATTTTCTAAAAAGAAGCATCATTGGATGGGACATGAAAAAAATCTGAACCATCTTATCTGGGACGGAGAGTATATTTTTTATTTATTTTTATTTTATGAAAATTTCAATCAATCTATATAATTAGAAATTTTGAGCTAATATTATTAAAAGATTTAGTATTTAATTCTGTAGTATGATTTTGAGGTGGCACAGTGTCCCAGAGGCTAATACTGTAGTAATTGGTCAACACCTGATCCCACTATGAAAGAGTCCCTCAAATCCAGAGTCTCTCTCATTTGCTTTAATTTCAAAAGGTTAAAGAGTAGTTTGGGAATTATATAGCTGTTGTTCGTGCATCTCAATATAATATGTTTACAAGAAAATAAAATTTAAATTTTATATATTTAAATGCTTTTACTATATATTTTTTTTGGTATCGGCTAAGTATTGTTATATCGCTATACATTATACTAGCAAAAGATACTGCTCGCAATGTAACGTATAATGTGATTTTTATATTTTAAAATATTTTTGTAGTTAACTATCAAAAATATACTTCCTCCTACCCAAAAAGGTTGTCTCGTTTCTTTTTGATCATTCATTATTATTGGCTCATTCTAAAAATGAAGTATTTTTCATGGGAAATTATAAACTGTAAATGTCTTCATCCTCTCACATAATAATATTTTATTAATATAAATTATATTATATGTGAGAGAATGTAGTGATCTATCACTATTCATCGAAGTTCTCATTTTTCATATAAAATATATTGAATTTCGTAAATCACCATACTTTACTCATATAACATAATTTTCTTTAATTTATGTGTTCAGAAATTTTGAACCAATACTATTGAAAAAAGAGAGTATAGTTATCACGTGTCTTGTAATTGTTCCTGTATGAGAATCACGCAATGTCCCAATTTGCCAATTATTGAGTTGACGTTTCGATAATAGCATCGATTTTAAATATCACACTCCAATTTACTACGTGTGTCCCAAGCAAACTAAAGCTAATATGTCTTGAGTGTAGTATTTTGAGATTGTGATAACTGATAACTTTCACTTATTAGTAGATAAATTTTTTTTTGGTATCACGGGCCGTATCGTTCTTAGGTCTGTGTTGGATAAACCCGTTCATGCGATGATCATAAAACCACACAGTGTCTTTGAAAATCGGGTGTGCGTTCAAACCCATAGGCGTTTGATGGAGTTGACATGTGACCTCTCACGAACCCACCGAGCAATTGGGTTGTCCCAGGGACAATTAGTAGATAATTTACATTTACTTTGTTTTCTCTCTCTTTTGTTGTTGTCGAAGGAAATTATTTTATACTCATATGTGATTATATAATCAATTTTCGCCTCATTAATTGTAAATAAGTACCACTGAATAATGAAATAAATAATACTGAACTTATTAAATTTTTAAAAACTATTATACAATTGCATAATTTACTCAGCGCATATCTCAAACAATCATTGCGAGTTCTCATGGTAATAAAATTCTTCCTATAAGATTGCACACCCTTCAAACTAATATTTCATTTCAGCACATAAAACCTAATATATATATATATATATATTGATCAAATTAAACCATATTTTTCAGCTACTGATATCATAATAAATGTAAAGATGATGCAAGGTATAAAGTTATCGAACCAAAACTTTAAAAATTCTTTTGTTGCAACAATTTTAGAATATTTTATTATGCACAATTTTATAGATTTTATTCATCAATTTATAAGTTTATATATAATTTTAAGTTTTAAAAAGATAAATTTCATTGTATATATATATATATATATATATATATATTTGTGTGTAAACAATAAAGCAGCATCTAAAGTCCAGAAAGTTGTGTCACGTATGGAGAGCTAGTACTAATGATTATGTTATAGGGCTTTAGATTAGGCATATAAGCAATCTTTGTTTAGGTGCTAATTAGCTGTTTTATACTTTTATGCTATGATTTGATATTAGCTTAAAGTTAAGCCCATGTGATCACGTACCCCAAGACTGCTAATTGCCTATCCAAATGAGACACATTTAATGACGATCACACGTGCCTGGTCACGTGATTTCAGATTATTTTATCATTTCTTTTCTATTTTTCTTGCCTTATCCATGTACTTGTAGCAACATTTTTATGTTTAATAACATTATTTTCTCAACTTAGAAATAGCAACATTCTAGTCAAACACTTCCTTTTACTTTTCTCTTTTACAAAAGTAAAGGCATATTTAACAAGGTGCGTGAATGTACAAGTTCCATAAGCATCACTTATTTATGGGTAGCTAAAGGCTGAAGCTGGATATCAAAACTTTTTTTCCAAATATAAACAAAATAAATAAATTTGGATTCATGATGTCATTTTAATTCGTGGAATATTATTAAATAGAATTTTTTCAACATGTTGATTCAAGTATTCAACTATAACAGAAATTTCTACAGGGGTTATGTTTGAAGAAGAAATTGAAAATTATCTACACGACAGACTATTTTATTAAATAAGCCAAACTTTGAGTTGAAAATATAATTTATTAAAATTACAAAATTGCTCTTTTCACTGTATAAGAGCATCTCCATGGGAGGAGGTAGTGGGCTGCATTTTCAAAAAGAGCCATTGGGGTAAGAGGAGGGAGGTAGGGGAGGTGGTTTGGAGAGAAAAGGCATAAGTGCCTCTGGGTTGTACCAAAATTGTGGGAGCCATTTTATTTTTTATTTTTTATTTTATTTATCTTTTTTTTTCCATCTATTTAGAAAGTGCCATTGGGCCATTTTTATGTTATTGTATGATTTTTTTTCCATAGTTTATGATTTCAAAAGTGTCAGTAGCATTTTTAAAGTATTTATGTCATTTATTAATTATATTATAATTATGATTTATAAATAATTTATTTATTTTATATTATTTAAAACTATCAAATTAATTATTACAAAATTAAAAATAGTAAATTTAAAATTTAAATGTGGAATGTATAAAATAATGAATGTGTTGAAAGTGAGTGGAAAGTATGGTCATTGATGTCGTGAAACCGAGTTTTGGGAGGTATTGTTGGTGGTGAAAATAAGAATGGGAAATATAGTGATGTTGTGATGATGTTAATCTAAATTTGGGGGTATGATTCGAGATGCTCTAAGCTATATGCTGACGACAATCTTCTTTCAATAAAATTAACTTCAGTGTTGATGTTTGTTGGCTACAGAGACTGGACTTGGCTCCGTGACAGACACAGTCATACCTTACGTCATTTTATTTATTTATTTATTTCTCAAAGTGATTACATTATCCATTACTTAATTACCCAAATTAGCTCAAATCCCTAGGGTCCTCTTAATTCAACCGACTTGCTAAACAATAGATTAATAATCTATATGATTGACAATTGGAAGATTTTAATAAAAGTGAAACATAATAAAAGATGAAACAAAATAGTATGTTAATTGTCATTAACTGAACATATGAATAACTGATAGCAGGGCAAGTCAAATAAAATCTCCATTCGTCAAATTGTATTTAATTCATTTTAGTGCATCTACAAAAATGTTCACTTTTTTTTTAGAAACATCAACTTTATATTTTTACCATAAATTTATCACTTATTTACAAAAAACTCATGACCACATTTTCACTCACATCTATTAATATATTCATTTATTATCTCAATAACACATCTTTTTATACATTTACTTTATCTCATTCTGTTTATTAAAGCCAAAACCAAAATGAACGATTTTGGTGGACGAAAGAATATTTTTTAGTTATAATTTATCTACATCGAGATGGTCTCACACAAGATTTCTTCATCGGGTATACGTGCAATAACCTTTAACTTGTATAGAAGAAAAAATATGGTAGGAAAAATTAGTACGATGAGCTTAATATTTGAAACCTGAACTCGCGACAGCCGGCTCAGGCATACCTACTCTACCAATAAGGGCATTTTGTCCATATGGAAAAACGAAATTAGTATTCGAAGCATGAGTCCAAAACATTCTTTCCAAGGATAGGGCAATTGCATCACTAGTGAATGGGGTATAGTGAATTCCATTCACATGGAGTGTTCCATCCCATATCTTCTTGTTGGCCCATTTTCCTCAAAATTGTTTTCCATTTTATAGCTTCAATTTTATGTCCTGCCCAATTCTTTGACCACACGTCAATTTTTCTTACTTATTATATTTATGATGATGATGCTGCTGCTATTGCTACCGATAAGAAAATGGATTTTGCTCACTCAATTTGGATCTAAGGGATGTTTGGCTAAACTTATTTTAAAGAACATAACATTAAGATGTTCGAAACATAAGTTGTTAAAGTGTTTGGATAATTGATCTTATAAGTTAGAGAGAAAGTCGAGTTAGAGAGATAAAATTGACGAGATGTGAATTTGATAGTATATATGTAGGAAATATGACTATAATAAGATTATTTTCTAAATTCATGGTTGCTTATAAGTTTATGAAAAATAAGTTATGGTTGATCAACTTATTTTAGGAAGCTTATAATTTGTTGACTTATTTTCGACTTATAAATTGTTTAGGAGCTATTTTGCCAAACACTTTGTAACATTATAAAATTCTTAACAACTTATAAGTTGTTTTAAAAACTTATAAAACGAACCCTCTACATCTTTGACCAATATTGCCTTCACATTGCAAATTTTATTATTGAGGACATTAAACTAATTTTGTTTTGTATCAAAGTTCTATCTCATGTTTGACAATGATCCGTCTTTGTGTTAATATATTGCTCGTTTAGTTAATATGCATTAAGTTTGTTAGGAGCGATTCTGAAAGTTGTTAGATTAGCTCGATCGGCGTTAGTTAGCATCTCTTTCCATTCTTGTATTTTCTATAAATCTTGCATGTATTCCGCATGGAAGAGTTAATGAAAATACTTACCATATTTCTCTCTCTCTCAAATCTCATCTTTACTTTACATTCAACATGGTATCGAGCAAACCATCATTTGCAAACCAATCCAATTCTAAATCTTCTCCTTCTCGTCTACCTTTCTTCCTTTCTCTGGATTCTCAAAATATCACAACACATCTTCCACATTTTCCATCCATTATTAAACTTGATCGGTCAATTACTCATTTTGGAGAGCCAACAATCACAACCATTAGGCGCATGGATACAGTGAGTTCATCTCGAAACTGCGTAATGGAGTTAGTTCTCAATCCATCAACGTCTCCTCGGAGAAAATGCATCCTCGACCATGAAGCATGGATGCGAAAAGATCAATGTCTTCTAAGTTGGATGCTATCGTCGTAAGTGAAAACATGCTTGGTCATGTTGTGGGTGTACTACATCTCGCGAATTCGGAATGTTTTGGAAAGGTGTTCATGTCGCAATCTAAGGCAAGAATTATGCAACTGCGATTACTACAAACTACTAAGAAAGGTGCTATTGCATCGAGGAGTTCTTCCTCAAATGCGTGGTTCTGCGATAATCTTAATGCAGTGGGTCGAAATCTCGGATGATGAATTAACCACCTATCGCTCTCGGATTTGGTCCCGAATATGAACGTTAGTGGTGAACATGATGCATCGCATGATATTCCTAATTTGCGGGAGGTTCATATGCATTCCAAGCATATGAACTCAGCTAGAGAAAATTCCTTCTCATTTTCGATCTGCAGACACATAACCTCCGTGGTCGAGGAAGGAATTCGGTCGGAAATCGTGGAGGTTACTGGAAATCGGGTGGCATATCTCACAAACAGCGAGGTTTTTCACTTGGAGGTCGTGGTCGGTTCTCAAAGGAATTATCACGCCAACTATGTGGAACATGGTCATGTAGCCATCAAATGCAAAAGATTTGATGTGCATTTCACTAACAACAATGATGTTTCTCGGTATGCTACGGATGACGATTAAATCTAAGCATGAGCATGAAGCTCAATCTTGCTTTCAACAATGAACTCAACCCGAGCAAATCCACTGTACATTGACATGGAGCAACTACATATCACGAATCAAGTTCGAATCTTGATGAGTAATGACTACAACCGAAAAACTCGTGGTTGGCACGGTAATTCTCTTCCCATTTCATCTGTTGGTTGTCCATATACTCGACTCTTCACAAATTCCTTTGCTATTAAACAACATCCTCTATGTACATATCACCAAAATCTCATAAGTATCTCTCATTAACAAAAGACAACCGTGTTACCATTGAATTTAACTCTAGCTCTTGCTTTGTCAGGACAACAAAACTCGCAAGATTCTCCGCGGGCTCATTGTCTAAGGGTTTGTACAAGCTTGATCTCTCCTCTATACAAAGACCACCCTCAGTCGCCTCAAATCTGCTGGCTCGAAGCAATTTCATCATTAGAACTTTTCTTTCCACCGCAATCGAGTAATAATGAGAATAACTCTCAATCTGTACCTCTTTAGATGTATTGCACGGATCGTTAGGGCATCCTGAACAAATATTCTAGCCAAAATTTGTAACAAGATGTGTATTCCTTTAATGCCAAAATGTTAAACTTACGTGAAGCATGCAAAGTTGGAAAATGCTCAAAAGCTCACACTTTCCAAACAAAACCTCACCCTTCGATCTCATTCATCACGATTGTGGGGCCATCCTCGGTGCCATCAATAAAAGGATACCGATATTATATCATTTTTGTTGATGACTACACTAGATACACTTGGATCTACCCTGTCTCTCAAGTCACAAACTTTTCAATTCAAAAACTTCATAACTATGGTTAAGAGTCGGTTTGGTTACCATTAAACTTTCGATTGAGGCGAGTTCAGCCTCACCGATCACCTTCATCGCATTCACTTCCAACACCGCCCGTATCCACACTCAAAATGGAAGGTGACGCAACACCAACATATAGTGGCGATGGTCTTACTCTTCTTGCTCTCAAATCTTCCTTGCTTCGGTGGGGCGTTTCATACAGCTCGTTTCGCCAATAGGTTACCAACTCCAACCTCAACATGTCTACTCCTTTTCATGAGCTCTATCACAACCACCCGATTACACCATGCTCAAAGTATTTGGTTGTACTTGTTTCCTATCTCAACCCTATAATCGGCATAAGCTTCAATATAGATCTACAAAGTGTATATTTGGTATAGTGATTGTCACAAAGGTACAAATGCTTAAGTCCTTCAAAAAGAATATATGTGGACACCGTTCATTTTAATGAATTTCCTATGATTCTCTATTTACTCAATCCCATACACTTCGTCAACTACATCGGTGACTCTTCCCGATCCCTCTTCCCATTCTGCGATCCCAGTCATCGGTATCCTCTCCGCCAACATCATCCAACTCGTTGCTATAACTATATCTCAGATATCCCATCTCCAAATATACCTCAATCGGTTCTCCATCTTCGTCTTGCAGTTCATCTTCACAATCTCGATCCTCATGTGTCCCATGCGTGGTAAACTCGCCATCGACATCTCACTCATATCATCACTACCACAAAATTACCCACAACTGTTGTCCTCAAACACCCACACCATGATTACAGAGCAAACATGGTATTTTCAAGCTAAAGTTATTTAACTCATCAAGAAGGTTGAACATGAGGCTTTGATTGTCATAGTGGGTCCTAACAATGAAACCTTAACGGCTTTAAGCTGCTTCAGCTTCCATCTCAGCCAGATGAAGCTCTGAAAATCCGAGTGGTTTGCGTATGGAAAAAGCTGGGCACTTAATATCAAGTCTTGCTCGTTCCCATCATCTTCCTACAAGTGATCGAAAAATGGATTTTTCGGTTAAAACTTTATCCAGGTGAGCTTGATAAACTCAAAGCCCGTCTTGTGGCTCGAGCTTTGAACAAATTCTTGAATTGATTTTTGAAGTGTTTAGTCCAATGGTCAAAGCTACTACCATTCGTTTGGTTCTAGCTCTTCTGCAAACCGTGGTGGTGCATTCAACAAATTGATGTTAATAATGCCTTCAATGGAGATTTAGAGGATACTATCTACATGTCTCAACCAAAGGCTTTGAAGACCCTAAACATCCCGACTATGTGTGTAAACTTCAAAAGTCCTTATATGGTTTACTGGCCTCGAGCATGGTATGATAAGCTCATCAACGCCTGATCTTGGTTTTCATCGCTCTGTCGATTTTTCATTGTTCCACGAGCAGAGAATGGGGTGCTCCTATTATTTTGATATATGTTGATGATATCTTGATAGCGGGGACGATCGAGATGATACTCTCAAACTTATCTCTATTTTACATGAAAAGTTTGCTTTGTAGCCTTGGGCAAGTTCACTACTTTCTTGGATTTGAGGTTCGCTCAAACTCGTCTTTCATCGTGTCTCAAACCAAGTACTTGAAGGAACTCTGCGAAAACCAACATGAGCTCTTGCCATTCATGCTACTTATGACCCACTACAAAGTTATCTAGGAATGATGATTGGATTTATAAATCCTACGATATATCGAATCGGTTGGAGCCCTATATCTCACACATACTCGCGACATAGCCTTCTAGTAAATAAGCAGGCGATTTCTCCAAAATCTCTTGTCGAGCATTGAAGCTTGTAAAAGGCTGCCAGTGTCTGAAAGGAATCGAGAATATGGCGTTCACCCTTCCTCATCCATGCAACTTGTAGGTTTCCGATGCGACTATGCTTGTATCGATGATAGATCAAGTCGATCCTTGCATGTACTATGGCGATAATCTTATCTCACGGAGTTCGAAAACAACACACGAGTAAGCGAATCGAATATCGTTCATTAGCTAATGCAGCATCGAAGTTGTCGGCTTCATGCGCTTTGTCTTGAAATCGGTTAATGCTTTCATCTCCACATCGTTATGGTGTGATAACTCGATCTTGGCTTAGCATCTAATCCGGTGTTCCATGCTCGGACTAAACATATTGAAGTTGATGTACACTTCGTTCGTGAAAAGGTCCAAGAAGTTTCTTGAAGTTGGACATGTACCACCTCGATCAAGTAGCGGATATATTCACGAAGCCTCTTCGACCCTCGCGCTTTCTTCGTGATAAGCTTCCGATTCCTCGAGATGATCACGGTTAACAAGTGGTTAACCTTTTCGGTGTATGTTAATATATTGCTCGTTTAGTTAATAGTCTGTTTAAGTTTGTTAGGAGCGATTCTGAAAGTTGTTAGATTAGCTCGATGGCGCGTTAGTTAGCATCTCTTTCCATTCTTGTATTTTCTATAAATCGCATGTATTCCGCATGGAAGAGTTAATGAAAATACTTCAGCTCATATTTCTCTCTCTCTCAAATCTCTATCTTTTTACATTCCCTTTGTAAGTAAAAGTGAATTTATAACATATAGATTATGAGATTGAACGTGCAAATAGATTCTATCTCATGTTTGTCGGATTTATTTGTCGGCTGATCTTAATTAAATTTCAATCCAACCGCATGTACTTCAATTTGTACAAAAAGTTAGAGATATTTTTCATTTTAAACTCAAAGAATCTTTGACCAACTTCCAATTGAGAGTATCTTGAGGCAAGAACAATTGTGTTAGAAGAAACAAATAGATTAAAAGGAGACAAATGGAGAGGACGACGAAAAATAAAGGATCAGTGTGTTCAATATAAGATAAATTGGGGCATTTATTGAAATCCACAATAATTATCTAAAAAAGTGAATTGTTTGGGGCGAAGGCGATGCTAAAGCTACAGTGACTTCATACACTCACGATATTTTCAGTCTTTTTTTTTAGACCAAATTTCTATCAACAAAAATATATCAGTAAATTTACATACAAAATAATATACTAAACTTATATCGACAAAATTAATATAATGGAGATTTCAAGATTGTTACAATAGGGATTAACGTTTCAATCTTAATTTCATTAAATCTTTACTACCATGAATTAAATTAAGGACTTCAATCTCAATTCCTTAACTCATAATGTGGTTAAAACATATGCAAAGAAAATAATACTAATTTTCTCCTCAAGAGCCATTTCTTTCGATCTAGTTATTTATAAGAATGATATAAAATTGTTAGATTAAAAGTAGGAGGTCAATTTTGAAGATATAATTATTTCAAAAAAACAAATTATTTTGGTGAGATAACAAAAGAATATAATTCATCTTATATGGACGGAGGAGTATATAGTTAGTGTTCGTTATCTTTCTCTACTTCACCTCAACTTCGATTTCCTCTTGCATTATTATTCCATGTAACAAACCGGTCGGTTATGTACACAATCACGTGTATCATATCTATTCCTTTTATGAAGAATATAGTCTTTTTGTACGGTTCTAATATGTATTTATTTTATTTGTAAATTTATTAAGTTATTTTTCTATTTTATAATACATTTTTTATTTCATATGGGATTTATGTATAATTCGTATATTTTAAAATTAAGTAATTAATCTCGTGATTTATATTTCCAGAATGTTAAAATAGAAAAGAATAAAAAGCTTTGAAAGGAAAATGGAAATTGAAATAAAGATTTTATAAATTTGTTATTATAGTTCACTTGCTTTGACTGGGATGATTGCATGATTTCTATGATGGGGCCCATCTAATCTGTCACTTTATTTTTCCTCCAAACCTTTGAAAAATACTTCAAGACACCGTGTTTTCTCCATTCCCATTATAACAGGGATAAACAAGATCATTAATTGCAAAAATTGGTAATGGGATTTAATTGAAATTTCTCTCCTCATTCTCTTGGTGGACCTGTTTCTACGTCTCATTTAATACGTGGACAAAATGTATGGACAATATTTGTTGCATCACTATTTTATATTTAATTTGATCTATTTTCTCATCTATATGTAGTACGACATAAAATATCACGTGATTAGGATATTCTACTAAGTGTTGGTTGGAAGTGATTGAGAAATGATGTTTGCTCATGGAATTGTTGAAGTGCCAATCAACATAAAATTCGAGCCAAATTAAGTAAATCTCCTATCAAAGGCATTCATTTCTTTTCAAGTTATTTGGAGAAGGGATAAAGTGGTTAAAGTGATAAAAGTATGTAGGCCAAACTTTTGAAGAGATAATTATTTAAAAGGAAACAGACCATCTTGGGTGTTAAAATAGAATCTGTATCTTGAGTGGACGGAGGAGAACTCTTTTTCTTTTACTAATAGATAAGAAATTATACACAAATTACAAACAAAACAAAAGGAGCCCAACAACTCGTCGGAATAGATGACGTAATGGGTCATCTTATTGGGCTGATGCCAGAAAATGGGCCGGCTCAGTTCGGCCTTGTTTGCCTTTTTATGACTTCAACACCGATATAAAATGATAACTTCTGATACCTTTACTTCAACTATGGGAAATTGTAGTAGTTTAGTTGTGGAGCAAGAACTAGCATGAAAGTTCCATTTCAGGAAGGACGACGTACTATGATACTTTATGTTTTTTTTTTTTCTGAAATTTTAAAGGCTTACGGTGTTCGAAGAGACCTGCCAGCTTAACTCGCACAAACACCCACGATACTTTATGTTTTGTCGAGCCCTGCTTTGGTCTCTGGTTTGATGGTTGTACGTGCTAAAAATCCGGTACATTCCGTTTGTTTCCCATCCTAGTATTTCGCAATACTTCGGTTTACTTTTCTTAGGTCTCGACTTTTTCGCTATGATCTTCCCAATAGTTCATATAGGAGCTTTAGCGTTTCATTCCTATTCGTTGTTATGGTGTTCAATTGATCAATTAACAAAATGTACTAAACTTTCATAGTTATAACTAAATATATGAACTACCTGAAAACTAACTAAAATTCCTCAGTCCATTGACATTTACAATAAAATGAACTATATGAAAACTAACGAAAATACCCTATTATTCAATTTCTGGGGACAAATTTCTATAGATATGTCTCATCGGCCTCTAGTATAGAATTTGAATTCTAATTCTCTAAATGACATGTCATATTTATTAAAAATAAATGGAAGTGTCAAGTCTTTGGGCAGTTTGAAATAAACTCATACAAATCGAACAACAAAGTATGTTAAGTTTCAATTTTGTATATTTTATTGTAATTATATATTTTCGGAGTATACTGTAAGTTTTAGATAATTAATTTATTTTATTATAATTATCAATAATTCAATATATTTTTGTCACGTCCAGTAGTTCAGGAATGAAGTATAATTTTCCCTTAAACTACTATACTTAGATTGCATCTCTCTGTACGTAAGTGTAGAACGAATGCAGAGATTTCCACAACAAGGCCTATTATTTTGGCATGCTTTTCGACTTGAAGCAAACGCCGGCCGCCGCACTTTCCATCTTCAGAAACTGGTCTTTGAATACGGCCAAAATGCGTAGCCGAAGCTCATTTCCGTCGATTCGCGGAGAGGGTGGCTGAGCTCATGGCGATAATGTCGCCTGTGAAGAATTTTGCCGCCGGAGAGCCGTTTCTTGATTCTCCGGCGTATGCGTCGAAGAAGCTGTGATCTAGTAAGACAGCCATGCTTGCCACTACATTTGCTAGGACTGAGATCTGGCATCACAAGCAGAGGCAAATTGATGTGATTATTTGGAAACGAGTATTACAATTTATTACCCGAAGTAGTCTAGCACGATGTATTGTTTCTCAAATTTGAATAATCTGAGATTGTCTTGCAAACCAAAATTCACAATTAATGGGTTAATATCTCATCTATTGCAAGTTGATAGATTATGTGATGCTAAATCTATGATCAACTATGTCAAACGTATAATTAAGTTGGTGCATAATATATTAAAATATGATCAACACAACCACGGTTGTCCTCATATACTACTGCTTAGGTCTGAACACGAAGAAGACATCTAAATTCCTGTTGTTAAAAGGAACATAACATTGCCATATTTTTATTTATTGCTAACTTATTTTCTCTCTGTCTCTCTCTAGTTTCCTCGCTCTTTTCTTACTAGGAAATCTGAATTATTTTGTATATGAGATGAAGATAGAGGGACAAAAACCATTAAGCTAGATTTTCTCGTGTTTGAATTTCAAGATAGTCCGAGTCATAACGATTTGATCGGTCGTAGATTGGCTTCCTCTTGCCACCAAGATAATGAAAAAACATAAAAATAAAGTTGAAATAATTTAATTAATATAGAAAGAGCATGGTCATGTTGACTGCTTTGGATTGTATTAAGGTTCTAGAATCGTCCTTTAATAAGACTATTATTATATATGAAATATTGCTATACTGTTTCAATTGTATGTGCATTATATCAATGGCTACAATAATTGGTAGAGGTTTCGAAAAGAATTCGGCATGTCTTACTTTATAAAGTAGGTAAGCTGGGTTGAAATTTTTTCAACCGCTCCAAAGGTCGTAGATAACAAAAATAATATATTTAATTTTAATACAGGAAAGGGTTAAAGTGCAAGAATATTTGCATGAAAATAAAGAAAAAGTTTTCGAATGTTTTGCTCCTAACAATTATTAGGACCGTATTCACTAATAGAATAATATCATAATTCATACAATGTTAGTTACTAAAATTTATATTACGTTTTTTTTGGAAACGGAAATGAGAATATAATTTATAATCCATAGGGAATGTTGGGATATTTCAGGAGAAAATCTTGACTCTCGATGATAAATTTTAGACTCTCGATGACAAATTTTGAGAAGGCACATTAAAAAACCAAAACATCAGCATGATGGGATTTTACATATTTGTTTGATTTTATACGTTCTTGATTTTCATGTTTGATTTTTGTTCTTTGATTTTATATGTGTATACATTAATTGTTACAAATTGTATTTCTTCGGACATATATATTGAAATTAGATTGAATCTTTCTGCACGAACAATTAAAAATGTCTAATTTGAGTAATTATTTGATTAATATAATGATAGATATTATTCTTGTCCTTCTCTTATCCCTTAAATCTAATTTTCTTTGGGCTTCAAAACACGTAGGTAGAACTCGTGCTTGCTAGTGGATCCTGTATAATTGGATCTGCACGACTCTTTTCTGTTGGGCCGAGGGTAGAATGTGGTGTTGGGCCATGGATATTCTGTATTATATTTAATATTTAGTTATTTTTATTTAATCCTAATTTAATATTCTGATTCATGATATGTATTTCATTTTTTAAATGAATCTTTTCTGCTTCGTTTTGAGAAAAATCGCTCATCACTCTTACTAAAATGGCTAATAAGTAATAACATAACTAGAAATTTATGTGATATATTAATCTAGGCTTCACATTTTATCTTAGTAGTTTTATTTTATTTGTATTTTGATAGTTTTGCCATTTAGTTTTCAATATTATATAATTCTTTGAAAACAATATTTTTTAATAGAAATTTTATAGGTTCAATAACGACATGATAGTTAATTTTTTTAATAGCTCATAGGACAAGTTTTAATTTTGAAAAAAGTGAACTTCGTTGATGTACATATTAGTATAATTATATATAAATACATATGTTTTAATGTTAACAAAAAATCGTATACGAATAGGAAAACTTATAGTGTGATCTTGCATGGGTTTCGTCGTGAAGGAGGCTGTCCGACAGTCCGAGGCCTGTGATGTAGTGGTGGAGATGATTGGGAAAGGGTTTTATCCTTCTCCTGGCGACATCAAACTCTTGATTCGATCTCTATGTTGAGTTTGGAGCAAGCTAGAAAATTAGTGGAGTTTGTCAAAAGAGTGTGCTGTCAATGTTGTGAATTACACCTCTGTGATTGATGGATTCTGCCAGAATGTTCAATCGGAATTTATTTCCCAACTTAAAGCTGTGTTAGGAAGTGAGTAAGAAGCTGATTTCACAGCAGAAATTGGAGGAGGCGGATAAGCTTATGCTTCGGTTTTGGAACTGCAAAGTTTAGCCATTCTTCGATATACATTCTGGTAGAATGATCTCACTGAAGATAGGTTTTAAAGCAGTCATCAAGGAAACTGGTGAGATTGATTTTAACTGATGATTTCTGCTTCATTCAATCACAAGCGTTGCATTTTAGGTGTGAAATGACTATTTTCTTTAGCTTAGAATTCTTTGTGCCTAATTTTCTCATGTCGATGAGCTGACTCTGATGGCAGAATACTGAAGAAATGAATTCTTTTGTTAAATTTAAGTGAACCCCGTCGTTTAAAATAATCTTGGATCGTTTAAAATGTAAACAGTAGTCACAGAGTTCATCTAAGATATCAGCTGTTAACATAATTGTTTGATCATGCAGAATTCTGTGCTTGTAGAAATCTGGCTTTATGCAGTTGGAGTTTGGACATCTACTCCACAGACAAGTCAGGAAAGCTTTAATTGCTGGTAGCTTTTGACTGCATTGTAATTCCTAAGTTAATTATAGCACAGTATCTAAATGTGTGATGGACACAAAGTTCTTGTTAGTTGTTAGAGAGAGCGAGAGAGTTGAAAACAAGTAGACGAGAATTTTTATCATAGAAGTCTAGGACATGACTCACTTGTCGAGAGATGGTCCAAAATTACTAGGTAGTAGATCTAAAGTCTTTTCTCTTGCAAAACTATTAATTCAAATGTCTTTTCTGGTATTGGTTGCATTCCTATTATCTCTGATTTTGATTTGAATGATGGGGATTTTCACAAGTGATGATTCTTCCGATTGAACGTATATTGCTCGTTCTCCTATTTTATTTCATAATGTGTATTGCCTTGTACAAGTGGATAATGCCACCCTTGTCAGTGTTTTGGATTCATTAGGGCACACTCTAGCTTGAGTCTAGATTCAAGAGACTCCAAGTGGGTCTGTTTCTCTCGTTATATCCTGTCTTGTGTTTTTGGGTTAGTGCATGTCATGTGTATGAGATGGCGATACTTTGACACACAAATCGGACACAGCGCATGTCATGTGTATGATGGCGATACTTTGGCACACAAATTGTGTATGATGGCGATACTTTGACACACAAATCGGACACAGTCCGAAAGGTGACACACAAATCGGATACTTTTGACCCACAAATCTGCTAAAATTGTAAGAAGTGCTAAAATGGTAAGAAGTGCTCAAATCTGTTATTACTATGTTGGCATGTTTCACTCTCTCATTCTGCACAAAGCTTGAAAATTATGCGTTTCTCTAAAAAATGAAAATACATGCACACAATTTTATTTTATTTTTCTTTCTTTCAAAATCTATTGTTTGTTGTTATTCGTATATATTGCTACTCCTGTCATCGTCATAATCGGTGACCGCTGTCTCCTCCGTTGTCACCTAAGAGAGAAGAAAAAGAAGAAGAAGAAAAATTTATTCTTTCTTCTCATTTTTTGAAAATTAAAAAAAGAAAAAGAATGCACATAATAGAACTGTGCGTATATATTCAAAATATATACATATATAGAGTTGATTCAAATAAAACCTTATTTAAAGTGAGTATATATATATATATATATATAGAGAGGGTTAAAGTGAGAATCATTTTTATCGTGAGAACCAAAAATGATGAATTTAGTACAGTTGATGAATCTTGGAAAAGTTCTGGATAAAAAATAGAATTTTCGTCTCATGAGATTCGAACCGAGTGAAAGTTTTGAATTTTTGATTTAGTAACTTTCCATGATTCATTAACTTTCATAGCAACTCAATTTATTTATAAGAATTTTCATGATTCTTAGTTCTCATATTAAGAATAATTTTATTTGAACATCACTATTCACTCTACATATATATTTGTTGCAATTTCTAGATTAAATGCAGTTACACAAGGCTGTCATTTTACAGAAGAATATTGGTATGAATGAAAGATGACTGGAACATCCTATTATCCTACATTACATGTAATGCTACTGCAAAGGGAGACATTTATCATATCTAGTTTATGATCTTAGATAAAATATTCTCAATATGCCAAATTCTAAACTATAGGATTTTATATTGCACGTGCAAGGTAAAATAAATAAACCTTAATAATCTAAACTATTATATTTTAGACACTACAAGAATTTATTGTGCTACGCATAAGGTTATGTTTATGATGTTTTAATAATAGACCGAACATTATTGGTTATAGAATAATTGCAAGTTAGGTCAAGTGGAGAAAGGCGAATGTCACACTCCTTCTATTGTTGATATTAGCTGGGATTAATGATTACAATTGTTTTGCAAGCAAAGATGATTTGATAAAAGTAGATAGAGAAAAATAAAATAAAGGGGCTTTTTTTCATAAAGCTTAATTATAATGAAACAATACAGCATGAACTGTCTCCTTCCTTGGTGTCAACTACCCTTTACCTCACCTGCCCTTTTTCTCCCACTTCTTAAAATATGTAATATTCGATTTTCGATATTTTCTTAGATCCCCAATCAATTTTATTTTTTTCATAGAAATGTGAATTAATTTGTTCAAAAAATAAGTTGGGTCTTGTTGCTTTGCACCTTGTCCGTTGGTGTGTGCAAACCCATCTCACATTGAAGATAGAAGAGAAAATGTCTTCTATATATTAAACTCACCCCTAATTAGTATGAGGTCTTTGGAGTTGAGCCCAAAAAAATTCGTGCAGCAAAGCGACAATATCATACTAATTGGACAATTGGTGGCTAGTCCAACATTGTCGCTATAATTCTGAAATTTTGTTCATGTTCATGAACGAAGAGTTTTACCTAATCCGGAATTTAATACATTTTGCAGTCTTGTTTTGTTGTCATGAGAGTATTATTAGTTAACATAATCATTTTTGGTTCTTGATTAGGAACTAATTATCAGTTTGGATCTTTCCATTATATTTTCAGTATCATCTAGCTTGTTGCATGAGAATAATAGCATTGTAAATGTAAGCATAGTCTAAATTGACAGAACAAAAACATAGGGACCGTCCATAAAGAAATAAATCCTAATAAATAGAACTAATTATATATATATATATAATTTGAACTAATA